>CM021102.1:266956778-267348294 GCA_007115665.2 Sequoiadendron giganteum
AACATCAAGACTCCTTGGTGCTCCAAGGTACGAGCTCATCACCTTCATCTGAAGAAATGGAAAAGGAATTTATCCCTTTGGCCCAACTTTACTACCACATCAGATTCACTTCACCAATATGGGGTGGAGTTTACTTCAAAGGGGTCCTTGATCTCGACTAGGCCTATGAAACATTGCACGCACTTACTCCACCTTCCAATGAAAAATGGGAATTCTTGCATGCTGCTTTCCTCAAACTCTGAGGATTCTTTTCTATTTTTATGCTATGTATTTTTATCTGGGTTCATGCCTTCACAAGCGAAGGCCCCCTATGAGTTGCAAGAAACTATGGAGAAATTTTTCTCTAAGTATTTTCTTTTTTGATTTTGGCTCCCATGGTTCCCCTCTTTTTGGCTCTTTCTCTTTTTGTGTTTCGTTGGAATCTTGTCTCGAAGGTTATGCTTACTCGCACAAAAAGGTGCACAATAATCCACAAAGTGTTTGTGTGGCTTTTTCATATTGCTTTCCTTTTGGGCTTGAAGCAGGACACATGGCTGCATCACAAAAATATTCCACAAGCAACTCTAACGAACTTGAAAATTGCCTACCAGTGTGTCACATCACTCATCTTTTGTTAGGTAGGTTGTTTCACCCACAAGAATGTTACTTGTTTGGTGGAGTTTATCAAGCAACACGGTGGATCTTAAACTTTCAGGATTAGTCTCTTTTGGGTGGTGTCATTATTACTTACAACTGATTAGATTGGATTTAGCCAGTTATAACTTCAAATCCTCTTCTAATAGAAAAATCTTCGCAATTGCTCCTACAACATCTAGAGCCATTATTGAAGCTACTCAAATTTTATTATCAAATATTTTCATGATGGAATCAGATCCTTGATTGGAGTGCAGAGTATCAGATGAGGAAACCTATTAGAAATTCATCCCTATCGGCAACGAATACCTAGTGTTGGTGATTCTTTCTATCCCTATAAAGGGAATCTTAAATATCTTGTTAAGGATCATTAGGAATCATCAAGATAGGATATTTCTATTTGTTAGAAGATTAGAAGAGTAGAGATATAGGAGGTATTTTTATAGATATTTTTTTTTCTCTATGACATGTTAAAATATTATCAAGACAATTGCTTGGATTGGTATCCAACCTTTTCATTTATGTTATTTTTGCAAGAACAAGTAATAGTAGGAAGAAATATATGAGATTGTGCATCTATGGCCTTTGTAAAAAAAATTATTTCTCTATTTTGTATATATTTAATGCTCTGTGTCAACTCATTCAAGTGTAGTCTTCGTAATTTTTTTCTATGCCATTAGATTCTATGTTTAAATAATGTTATCTTTCAGGAATTGAATCATGTTTGTTATACTCTTTCATTTTTCTGCAAATATCATACTAATTTTCATATTATGTTGTAAGAGTAAGACAAATCTATAAATATCCGAAGTGTTTCTCTTAATATTGGGTTTCCCTATTCTGCTTGAACCTGAATGGGTGCTTCCCACGAGGGATTCAAATGTCTACTTTGTGTCTAAATCAGCCTCAGTTGTTGGTTCTCCTCCCAAAAATGAAGGGTCTATAGCATTTTTTGTTCACTTTATCAGAAAATGGAGATGTTAAGGGGCTTTGAAATGTTGTAGAATCTTTGTCGCATCGCCACCTTTATTTTTTTTGTATGAATTTCTTTCTCCTTTTCCTCATACCTAGAGAAGATTCAAATTCTTTAACAATCCTAAAGGTTATTCAGTGAAGCACAAGTAGGCCCCCCACTCACTAAATTTCCCATAAGGTTGTTTGAGAGAAGCACACGATTTCATGATCAACACTTCATAAAGTGTGTGGAATGGGGACAAGTGTCAACATATTATTATAATTTCTTATCAAAAGTTTCAAGTGAGCCACTGAGAAAAGTTATATGTCTAAAGCCAAATGATTATTCTAACCATTCTATGAATGTTCGATGAATGACTATAGTTGCATTCCAGAACCATATGTTAGAAGTACTAGACTCTTGAATTCAAACCTATAGAATAATGCTAGAAGAGTTAGGTTTGAAAATATTAATGGTTCACATTTTATTATTATTAAATCACTTAAATTCATGACTAGATTTTTGTAAAATAATATTGTCACATTGAATTAGAAAATTAATATAACCGTTCGATGGACGAGTGTAGTTTCATTTTGGAAGCAAATGTTTGAAACACTAGATTTGTGAATTCAAACCTCCAAAATAATGCTAGAACCCTTAGATTTGAAAATATCAATGGTTGATGTTTTATTGTTTATTAAATCACTTGAAGTCATGACTCAATTTTTTCAAAATAATATTGTCACATCAAGTGGTGAATTAAATATTCAACTGTTGAGTATTGATGTCTTTGTTCTATATATAATTCACCAACATAATGTTTTGGGTGATCCCATAATACTATGTCTCACTTTTTTCACAAGATGGACATTTAAATCAATATTTTTAATTGAATTTTCATCTTCTAAGACCTATAGCAGCTAAATCGTCAAGAATGTGAAGATGATGCGAACTAGTCATTTGTGGCAATTTTTGGGTAGATTGTAAATATAATTTTTTGAATTTTTCTAAAATAAATCATGAATCTTTCAACATATCCTCTAATAACTAGTTTTGAACAAAAAAACATTTTCAAAAAGTACCATTTGTGTCATCCAACATAAAAAAAATTCTATAAAGGATAAATTCTAATTTTTGAAATATAGATTTTAAACATCAATATGGAGGAAACAAATATTTTTTCATAATTTTTGTTTACATATTTTTTTAATTAATTTTTGAAGTCACTGTAGCTATAATTTGGACATACGCGTGTGTCATCCAATATAACTTCTTGTGTATATTCTGAAATCCAACCTTTTTTTTTATGAAACAAGAACATCAATACAAAGGGAAAGGATATTTTTTGAATTTTTTTACAATGTTTTACTATTTTTCAACCTCTGCAGAACGAAGAGTTTGATGTTCAAAGAAAAACCTATGTTCAGAAAAAATTAAAAATTAAATACATTATAAAATGATAACATATCAAAATTATACTTGTTGGAAAGCTCATTTCGAGGGTTGCGATCTTGCAAAATATCTTGTCAAGTTAAGCTCATTTGCAAGTCCAACTTGGGGTTTGAAATTGAAATTTATGAGGAAATTTTGATGTAGATGTAGAATTTTTCATTTTTGGAACCTTCAAGTGAAGGTCCTACCTTCGCTAGAAGGTACCTTTCCTAGAAGGCCACCATGCAAAAAAAATTGTTTTATAGAAATAAAACATTATTTTATAGAAACTACCATCTGAAGAAGTTGTTTAGTTGCATACCTTCACTAAAGGTGTGCAAGTGAATTTAGCACAACAACTCCAAAAATTTCCTCTTGCCATTGAAAGTGAGACACAACTATGTGATTTCACCCTTCTCGATATCATTTATAATATATTTGTCTTTTCTTTCAGTCTTCTCTATTCACAATTTCACTGTGATATTATGGAGTCTTCATGGCATGCCATGCTACTCAAATGTTTTTGGGATAAAAGAAGCAATGATGAATATGATAGGAGAAAGTTGGGTATTGTTTTTATTATTCCTTGTGTGCAAGTTAAGGAGACTATAAGAATAATTCTAAGTAGGGAATGGCTTTAGAAAAACCCCCGTGCTCTATTTTTTGAGATAGCTTCTTCTTTCTTGTCCAATTACATGGACATTTTGTTGGATAAAGATTTGGTGAAGATGTTGACAATACATTATTTTCAACCTTTCATTTACTCTCTTTCTTCATTGGAGTTGACATTTGAGCATTGAAATTTTGAATTTGGGTTAGTGCCTATTGGTAGAATCTTTCCCAAATTTGAACTAGCTGCTTCTATAGTGCAAGATCTTGCCCTAGTTGTTATGAGGTGTGGTCTAGTGTGTGATACAAAAAATGAATCATTATAGAGTTGGAGTTTTGGAGGAAGGATTTGGGTGATTTCCCTTTCTTCTCTACTCTTACTTTGTTCAATTTGATTCACCAACTGCTCAAACACCTAGTTTAGGGCCTCTGCTATTGTAATAGATTTTTTCAGTAATGAATTGTGTCTATATTTTATTGTACAACTCTTGTAATATGTATTTTATGACTGGTTTTTTGTCATGGTTAGTGGATCTTTGGTCAAGCTGTCTATGTACTTCACTCTTTAGATACTTAATTAAAATACTTTTTGTGGCTTCATTCTCGTAAATACTTTTTGCTTTGTTCAATATAAAAATGTGACTTTTAAGACTAATTATCAACATATAGTTCTGATCATAAGTGAGTGAAATTTATAATTTTATTGTGACTTATTAGTGGACATTGATAATGATTAAGCTACAACAAGCCATTTAATTATCTATTTTTTCAATGCTTCGAAGTACTCTACCGATTGACTACCATTTAATACTCAATCTTTTTATCAATTTACACATATCTACCAGATTGTCTTTCTTTGAAGAAAATGTGGTTGTGGTACCATGGGTTAATGTCATATATGTACATCTAAAGTGAGTGAAATGTTTGATTTGATAACTTGATACTAAAAATGGCAGAAAGTATGGCACGCATTTTCTTTTTATCAATTTTTGCATATTTGTTGAATTGTCTTTCTTTGAAGAAACTATGGCTGTGGTACTATGGATTAATTCCATATGTACATATGAAGTGATTGATTGGATAACTTGATATTAGAAATTGCACGAAATATTGTACATGATGATGTTGTTAATCCAGTGATCAGTTGAAATAAGATTTGTAATGATTTCATATCATTTGAGTGGCATGATTGATAGCTTGTCAACTTGAGGTATAGTTTCCATGTAACCATACATCAATCAAAATAAACATGGGTGATCCCACAATACTAGTTTACAATTTTTGGCCAAACTAGACACTGAACTGATTTTTTCTAACTAAATCTTCACTTTTGGACACCTATAGCGGCTAAACCATGAGGAATTTGAAGATGATGTAAACTAGTGATTTGTGGAATTTTGTCTGTAGATTCTAAATATTTTTTTTTCAAAAAAATTGGAATAAGATTGCACTTCTTTTTCCATCTCCTTCGAAAACTAATTTTTTTTTAGTAAACACCATTTTTAAGGAGTGATACTCACCGTATAACATATAACTTTTTTTCCATGAAGGATAAAATTCCTTTTTTTTTTAATTTAGATTTCTAACTACGATATCTAGTGCTTCCAATTGGTTTCATAATGTTTTATTGAATATTTTTTCCTTAATCAAGTTTCGAATTCAAACCAATTACAATTAAGACATAGGCGGACCATATAACACATAAATTTTTTGTTGGATCAAGGACTTCAATATTTGGTGCACTCATATGTTTCAAATACAAAATTGATAATCTTCTATTTTTCCACATGTGCAGAATAGAGAGCTTGACTTTCAGTGAAAAAACTACATTCACAAGAAATAAAAATTAAATATAATAATTAAATTAAATTTATTTAAAATTATAATTTTTCAGAAGCTTATAATAACGACTACATACTTACAAAAAATAAATTTTAAATGAATTCACTTGATTCCCCAAAAGGTAAATCAAAAGTAGCTTGTATTAGCATTTTGATATGTGTAAAGGAGAATTTGTTATAGGTATGGTTTAAAACTAGTGAGGTTCTATCTAAGGAGGTTTGATCTAAGGTGGTTACATCAAACCCTCTTCAATTGGAATCCTTAAAATGGAAATTTTAAGGGCTTAAATCATTATATTTTATAAAAATATGTGATCTTAGCAAAAACTAGAATCTCCCATAAATTGTAAACCAACATTGTGGGATCACCCACATTGTTAGTGTAGGTGGATCTCACACAATTGAATTTGGTTATTTGGTTAGCACAAAAAAGAAAAATTATACCTCACACAACTCATGATTAAATAGGGATCAGGATGGTGAGTTGAGATCTCATAAAAAACACATAAATAGGTATTAGGGATAGTGAGCACAACTGAAATCTTTCATAGAAGGGTTTACTATTGAGTGCAATGTTTTGAATTCTGATAATGGTTTTCATTTTGCAAGATTAATAAGGAATAAGATGATGTGCTATTATTGGGGATAATATAAATTCTCCTACCTTTAGTTATGTAGCTTTACAAAGTAAAAGACTAATTTCCTTCAAGTTCAAAATGGGTTGAATTCGAAAGAAGTTGATCTAGTTTATCTCACTTCTGAGATAGCTTTTGAACCAGGATGAGGAGATCTTATGGAGATAAGTGCTTTCACACATAGTGTGCCCACATAAGTATTTTAATCTTGTTTACATTCAAATATGATAAATTCTCATACTCCATTTTGACAAAGGCCCTCAAAGAGGAACTGTGGACTTTCAGAGTCATGTTGGGCTATCTATGTGCCTCTAAGCTACCCGAAGAAGGTGGGAGCAGATTTACCCCTTATCTTCTGCATATTTCCAATTGGTAACTAGGATAAGTACATTTTCTATATTCACAACTCCCATTTCCCCAACATGGTAGGCAAGCCCTAAGGATTTTATAAGTAATTTGTTTGGTTATATGGTTTTAGATCCCATAGCCACCACTACTAGCTTGGAATCAATTGTGTCATTTTGGTCTTCTCTGGTGGATCAGATTGAGCATATTATGGAATATATTTTGTATAACTTTTCTCTAACTATCGACTCGTACTTCACCATAGTGGGATGTAGAAATAGATTACAATTTTTTATAAATGTAGAACCATATACGAGATCCCAAGATCCCATTTGCACCACTACCAGCTTGGAATCAGTTGTTTCTAATGTAAAGTGACATGTATCATTTTTACCAAAAAAGAGTTTGCATGCTCTACTAGTAATCATCTTTAAAAATCTATGTAATAATGTAACCTTGTAATTCAGTTGACATAAAATAAATGGTTGTGTTATTATTTGTTATTCATTTATAATAAAGAATTATTTTGTGTGTTCGATGTTTATTCAAATTATACAAGTAATTAGCAATAGCATTAATGTTTCTAATAGTATCACTTACACATAAACTCTAAAGGATGTTCAATGATTATGCCAAAAGAAAACTCTATGTATGTTAATATATTATAGAATATGTGTTTGTGCATGCATATGTTGCAAGATGAAAGTTCTAGTTGCATGTGGCCGGATTAAACAATTGATAATAAGTTAAATAAATTATAATGGAATGAAATAAACTTGGACAAATCTAGATTTTTCCTTTAAGAAATTGAGTATTATATATTTTATGAAATATTTGTGTGCAAATTTAAAACAAAAAGAAATACAAATGAAAAAAGAAAGTTGCCATCAAATTGATAAAAAAACACTAAAAATGTAAATAGAATGTTGTCAAGTCAATATTTTATCTAGCTTTTATGTGATAAGTGATATTTTGGAGGCTTTATCCTTTTACCTAGTGCTCACTTAAGAATAAAATTCCACATGTTCTTAATTAAATGGCATAAGTGAGCCACCACTTTATGGTTTTGTGAGTCCATAGATAGTTTTATAAAGGTTAAATTAATTGCCACAAAATTGTTGAAAGGGGATAGGTGTCAATCAATGTCACAGGTGTTAATCATTGTCTTGCTTTTAAAGGGATTTCATGAATCCATAGTATGCTTCAAGTAGATATATATGTAACTTGCAGAACCACGAAATGCACATGTGGAGTAATCTCAATGTCTCCAATGAGTTTTCTATCGAAGGATAATCTCATGAGGATTGTGTATCCTAGAGCACTAAAGTTTTACAAAAATTAAAACATGTGTTTATTGTCTATATCATAAATTACTTGGTCATTAGATTGAATTTTTTATGGATGGTTGTTTCATTTTAGAATGAAATGCACAAAGTGCTAGGCTTGCAAGCTTAAACCTCCAGAATCACCCTATAACTGTTAGATTTACAAAGATCAACAATTGTTTTTTTTTTTTGAGATGGAACATTTCAATGATATTGGTGGTGCCTCTCATCGAAAGTGATCAATTAATATAAGGTACAACAAAACAAATTTAAAGCACATGTTTATTTTTTATATCATAAACTACTCAACTATTTGATGGATGTTTGATGGATGGCTAAAATTGCATTCTAGAATGAAATGCACGGAGCGCTAGGTTTGTGAACTTAAACCTCTAGAATCACTCTATAACCGTTAGATTTACAAAGATCAACGGTTGAGGATTTTTTATCAATGCAGGATAATTGTTTAATTTATTTCTATGTTTTTGTAGAGAAATGTAATGTACTAATTGTGTAGTTTGGAGATAAAACATTGACATTTCATTCACTTTAATATTTGTAAAAAATAAAAAAATAAGTGAACTTTCTACTACTAAGTGATTTTATTTTTAAGTCAGAGGGTCAACAACAAGGAGATTTCAGATTGCTCATTGTAGTAGACAAGGGAGATTTTCGCTTCCAACAAATCCATTCCACGCCTTTTAGTATTAATATTTTTAAGAATCAAAATTCGGGTAAGTAAAAGATACAATTCATATGTTTCATCATTTCTTAAAATCTTATTTTGTCAAACTTTGGGTTTAGAGTTGATAACTTCGGAGACTTAAGAAAAATTAAGGACGTAAGAGGGAATTCACATTGTAAAAGCATGTCTACCACCACTAATAGACAAGACAAAGCTTTTGGGAAAGGAAAAGAAAAGTCGGATAGAAAAATAGATTATGTTGGAGTGCTTAAAACTCCAAGTTTCACTAATGAATACCATGATATCTATGATCCTAAAATCTATGGTATGCTTACCTCAGAAATTAGATTTTCATGTGAAAATAAGGCTTCAAACGAAATGAAAATTAATAATATCAGTGCATCATGGGTAGATGGATTAAGGTGCATGATGTTACATGAGGTTTTCCCTTGCCCATAATTCATCATGGTTTGTGCCCATAATTATGGTGATAACAAAAGAGTAAATTGTTAATAAAGATGAAAAAGAAGAAATATTATCCATTTCTATAGAAGAATTTTGAAATGTGATGGGGTTTACAACGGAAGAATTTGGAAATGTCCACATTGACCAACAAAATCTTGCTAGTGATTATGAAGCAATAGATGAACGGGAGAAAAAACACTTTTCTAAATAAAATAGTTCAACCTCAAGATTGTTATAGAAACTTATTGAAAAGTAACTATAAGCCTCCTTATGATTTTTTTATTTTTAGACCATGGATTTAGGATATTATTTCCATGCTAGCATTTTACCTCAGACTGGATAGAAATCAGAAAGTGGATGCAAGCCTCCATGAAATGGTATTTAATATATGTTTTAATGAACAACTTATCAAATATAACTTTCTTGAGCACATTGTAGAATCCATCCATTAAAAAAATTTAATGATCAAAGGAGGTTCCACTAAGACATTTAGGTTCACAAAGGTAAAAGTACAAACCTGTGTCACACTTTATAAAGGAATTGACCAACATGAGAAAAATTTCTCAACTTCAACCACATAAATAAAATTTCATTATGCTAAGAGTTTCAAGAAAAAGTGACATTCAGTTCATGTTAAGAAACAAATAGAAAAAAAATTCATTTCTCCTCATTTTTTTTCCTAGATAGCTGACTTCAATATCTAGGGCATGGAAAAAAAATTTTAAAGTTTTGATGTATATTTTTCTCATAATAACATTTTAAAGTCAAACTAACCCGAATTTGATAGTTTTAAGTTTATGTAAACAATTGTTTTTTTTTTCATTTTCAAAAACAAAAATATACCCTTTTGAAGAGGATTGTCTCCAATAGGGTATCATATATTTTCCAATTTTTTTTATGATGATTTCCTATTTTTTATTTAATTTCAACTAAAGGGTATGTGTAGGATCATGATGGGCCAAAAAGTGGCAGTATGATGGGTATGTAGCTGTCGACCCTTTTTTTACCCAAAATTGATGAAATGAAAAGGGTTTTTAAAGGAGATTCTCAACTTTCCACCAATATAAATTATACTTTACTTTGAATTTAATAAATAATTATTATTCATTTTCTATTGAATTATGACTAAAGCCTTGATTTATAGGTTGATTGAAAAACATCTATAGCTTTCAAACGGTATCATATTTTTTGAATCCAAAACATGCATCACATTCTATGCTTCACATACTATCAGAATAAAAAATAAAAAATTGAATTTTATGAAGTTCTGACCAAGTTAAAGTGGTCAGACATACGAGTCTTTATATTTTTAAAAAATATCATAAGAAAATTATAATTAATTATTTACTTGGAAACAAATTACAAAAAAATATGCATCACATTGCGACATGAGTCCTCTACTTATATCTAAAATATTATAAAAAAAATATTATCATTTTAATGTGGTTAGGGTGGTCAGACAAACACCTATTTCTTATTTTTTCCTAGAAATTTAAGTACTATTGTATTGAAGTTTCAAATTTTCACCAAATAGATTTTATTTTTTTGTAAATAAACCTAGTAATTTATAAACTACATTAAATTTTCTACAAATTTTATTCTTACATATTTTTGAAATAATATAGATAACTTATTCAAATTTTTATGTCAAGTTGCCTAACTCTATTTTTTCTGAATTTTTTGCCACTTAAGGGCATGTTTTTTCCATGATGATCCTGCACATACCCTAAACCTCTTTTTGACTTTGAACAACCTACTTGCAATATTTTGAAATATTTATATACTAAAACTAATCAAAATATAAATATATATATATCTGGATTTAGCACTATGAGCTCTACAAAAGGGTATTTTAATTTATTTTTTAAATAATTTTGATTGAAGAAATATTCAGTAGAAGTTGAAAATTTGAGATAATGGTGACTTTGCTGCCATGTCACCTGCCATGTGGATTTATTCAACCGAACAAGATTCAGCCGAATCCTAATCGACTGAACCATACTCGGTCGAATAATATTCGGCTGGATCTTATTCAGCCAAAACACTAGTTTTTTTAAATTTGTTCTTTTGATTGTTTCCATTTTCATCGAATTTCTTTCCGTTTTCATCCAATTTCTAATGAAACATAGAATGGATGAATTTCTTATTTTTTGAATCTTTTTTTTAGATTTCTCCCTTTTTTCATCCAATTTTTATTGAAATAACTATTTAAGTCAGCTTTAATTAGTCTTTTTTTTAGGTTTTTTCCATTTTTCAATGAATATTTCTTATTTTTTTAAGAGAAACTTTTATGATTTTATTTTTGCTCTTAAATCACTAAAAATTTAATACTGGACAATTAAAACTTTTCTAATCATTTGCATTTGTCACAGGCTATCGATTTGAATAGGAAAATCAAGCATCTGAAACAAAAGATTGGGTAATTTACTTTAATTTATTTTTTGTTTTGATTTTTATATGTTAATTATTAGATTATTTTATGTTCATGCTTATATTTTCATTGTGTTTTTCTATGAATATTTTGATCTAATGCTTGGTCTAAGAAGTGGTGTAGCTATCGACTATCGAACACTAATATTGAAAAATAACTAATCTGTGGTTTTGCAGGACATTTGGCCAAAGACTTTTTATTTTTGAAATCGATTGTCTTTTAGCTTAGAACACATTTCAATTGGTGTTTTAAAATGAACAATTGTCTTTTGTCATATAGATTTAACTAGGGGATGAATTTACACTATTTTTTATGCTTGAAATGGTAGGGAGTATGCTCTCACCTTGTGCGAACTTGGTGATAAAAAACTAGACCCATCATCCTTGTATGTGTTTAATCCTTTAGAGGGCCTACCTTGGTGGGAAAAAGTACTTACCCCAAGGGAACGACCCAACCGGTAATAGGCTAAAGCCAAGCTACTTCCAGCCAGTATATAAAATGGGTGCTTGAGGAAAGTTCAAGCACCACGAATGAGGATGTGTTATTCCGACAAGTGAATACCCATAAATCCTATAGAGCATAACCTCTGTAGGCTAGGAATCCTCCTTATCAGAGCTAATCTTGCCACATGTATAACCACTCGAATGGATGCCCTTACTAGACACCTCTTGTTGTAGTTGTTAAAATCCCTCTATCTATCAGTGCAAGAGGTCGGACCTTTGAATTTGTCCCACATACTTGTGGTTCTTAGTAGAGATGAAGAGTTTTTCATGGGAGATTCATGAGAACTCGAAGCTTGGTTGACCCAAGAAGTGAGTGTCATGTAAGAGCGAGCTAGTGTGGCCAAGCTTCTAAGTGAACCACTAAGAATAAGCGTAGCTAGAGAAATTCAAGTGGAAACTCAGTAAATATTGTCCTTGCCATCCCTAGGATTGTGCATAATTATTTTCATCTTGAATCAAGAACAAACTAAAAAACATTTTGTCTGCTATGTCTTGCATGTGTGTTCAAAAATAACTCTCAAAAAAACATCACACTTAGTGTGAACCCCAATCCTATTCCTGCACAAACACAACAAACAAACACATAGTTAGGTTCATATGCAAGATAACACAAGGATTCCCTATGAAATCCATTTACAATGCTCAAAATAGGAAAAATGAAGAACAAGACATAAAAAACAATGAAATCCTAATCAAGCATGCAAACTCTTGATCCCATGGGGAAATTGAAGCCAATTGGTGTGTCGAAATTGGCCCTTTCCCAACTACTTTGTTGCAATGTTGATTATTTGATGAGTGATCCACCTTAATGAAGATTCAATCAAGCTTCCATGATGTAAAATCTGAAAAACCTAGCTAAGAATTTGATGAAATGGATGAAACTAGATATTCTTGAGGATGAAGTTGAGTATAGTAAGTTTACTCAAATTGTGGATGTCAAAATGAGAGGAAGGATATCTTATTTATAGATTTCCAAAATGGAAGAGAGAATGGAATTGAGTAATGTGGGATCATTCAACATCCAATGGCCAAATCCCACTTGTCAAAATGTGAATGGTTGAAGGTTGTGCACATTTTGGCCAAAGTGCCAATAAATTCCATTAGGTGGAATTTGAATTTGAAGAAATGACATGTGAGAGGGAAAAAGAAATGAAATAAATGCGACTTGGCTCAATGCACAAGGACATGTAAGAGGAGCGAATGCCTTGTTGGATGTACAAATCCACTTGGACTTTGAATAAATCAAAGTAATTGATTTATTGTGCAAGTTTCATTCTATAGAGGATTTTAGTGATTGAGATTAAATTAATCAAGATTTGATCAATTTAATGAGAGATTAGGTGATTTGACAATTTTGATTCAAATTTATGAGTTGATTTAAATTAGAATTGAGAGGAAGGTGATTAATTAAATAAAAAAAAATGATTTATTTAACTAAAGGGGATAATGTTAGATTAAGTCAAATAAGGTTTAATTTATTTAATTTAATGAGAAGAATTTAGGGATTTAATCAAATAAAATGAACTATTTAATTAAAAGGGGATTTTAGGGTTAATTAAATTAAATTGATTAATTTAATCAATAGAAGAGAAATACCTAATTAAATAAATAATTATTTATCTAATTAAGAGATAGAAGATGATGATAAGCTGAGAGTGTGATTCAGGATGAAAAATCATTAGTAATTAGGATCAAGTGTGCTGAATTGAATTATATATTTTCCATGTCTACATTTTTCCCCTCTTTGAAGCAATGTACTTGTTGCATTGGTTCAAACAATAAACTGCATTGATCAAAGTTCAAAAATTATTGATTTGTTTTTAGATGCCCCACTCTTGCCTCAACGAAAGGATTATGCTAGTATATTTCCCCCTTAAGAGATTAGTTTTTTTTTTTTGGATGATCTCGCGAAAAAAGAGGACAAGGTGCCCGACAGGTCCAAAAATGCTCCAAGATGCCAAAAAACATGTTAGGACGCCAAAAAAGATGTGAAATGGTCCTTGGTTGGAAAAAATAGGATTGGGGGACCAAAACCCTAGTTGGGTGGCCAAATTAGGTCAAAATACCCTAATTTCCAAGCTTAAATAGACTTCGAGGGGTCACTTTCAATAGATTTACACCTTTAGCCTTTATAATTTTTTACATTTTGAGCTATGATCCTCAATCGAGATGGTGCAATGATAGCTTCCTAGGCATGTGTCAAAAAGAGTACAAGTGCACCAGTGGCCAATCGGCACAGGACCTGTGGTATGTACCCCCATCTCGACATTTAATTTCTCATTTTTTGTGTATTAAACAGGGTACAAAACCATTTTAGGTTGAGCAGTGCTATATAGCACCACTTCAAATGCCTGATTAGTGTTGTGTGGTCCTAAACTGGGCCACATATTCAAATAGCATTGTGCAACATAGTTAGGAGATTAGGGTTCTGGTGGTCAAACTTGGCCACACATGAAGATAGCGTCGCGCAATGCAATTAGGGATTTAGATTTGTCAAAGTTCATCACATGGTGTAGTTTAGACCTTTTCAAATTGTGTCGCATTTGCAAACAGTGTCGCACTTGATGTTTCAAATTTGAAACTTTGACGTGAGAGGTAGATTTTTTTACAAGACTTGAAATAGTGATTTCCCTTGTGTAGGAGGAGCTTGATATACTTCATTCGAGGGAGCATAGATGGTCGGTACTTGGCAGGTTACAATGTGTGCATGTGTACCTCCAGGAGCAGCTTGGTATTCTTGGCCTCTAGTATGTTGCGTATGTCCCTCCTGTTCGGATGCACTTGGGTATGATGACCTCTTTGGCCGAGTGGTGGTACAGTGCGACTTATTCATTCCATCTTCCTACTGATGAGGCTACCATCATTCTCAAGGATGTCTGGTGCATTCTTCAATTTCGCATTCATGGAGCCAGAGTGATCTATGATCTAGAGGAGGGCATGGATGCCTACTTTGATGCCATGGGTGTTGAGGATCTCATCCTTTCTAATGGACAGATTATCTTGGAGTGATACTGGGGTAGAGCGCCCACCTATAGGTTGATCGTTGCAGCTATCATTTATGGTCTTGTGGCACCCGATCAGTAGGACTGATACTTCAGTCTAGGTTGGGGACTGGCATGGTAGTGGATGTGTGTCTTCTGAGATTGCTTTGCTTGGGTGCTAGTGATGTTGGCCTCCTTATACAGGTATTTAGATGAGTTTGCATACATGGACAGTCGGGCCCTTGGGGCCGGAGTTACTTTGTTACACATCTGGGCATGGGAGCGGATTTTGGTGCTCCGTCTAGATGTCACACTAGTTGTTCTCAATATTGATGACCCTATTGTCTGGCGGTATGGTGGGGCACAGATCCATTTTGATCACACTAGTATAGGTGGCCTTTCCTATTGGTGATGATTTCCTGATGAGATGAGGGAGTTTGTCTAGAGACCTTAGATGGGCATAGGCCCATGGTATGACGATGCGAAGTAGCTGTTCTTCACTTGACATGGCAGATGGATGTAGGGGTCAGGAGCATACCATGATAGAGTGGTATCTCCTTGACAGGGTGGCTCGTCAGTTTGGAAAGATTCGGGTTAGACTAGGCGATCCGTACATTGCAATGTTTGCCTATACTACAAGAGAGATGGCATGAGGCTAGCCCATCCCAATAGTTGAGGTAGTGTCCTCATTCAGGTAGCTTGTGGCTTGGTCGTGGTCATATGATCAGGGGTTGGTAGATGCAGGAGTGACCCAGGTGTATAGAGCTTGGTTTAGGCCTCCCTTGAGATTGACAGTTCCAGGTCTGGTACTCCCATGGCGGAGGCCCAGAGGCAGATCAACTGGCAGGGGTAGAGGTCAGGGAGGCAGAGGTGGTAGAGATGGGGACAAGGATAGAGGAGGAGGTGGACAACCTCCTCATCAAACACCTCCTAGAGATCCCACATATCAATCACCTTCATAGGTAGGGGTACAGGATGTCCAACCCAAAGATGGGGATAGGGCAGTCCCACAACAGTAGCCAGCGGTGCATCCAGACCATAGAGATGTATTGATCTATTAGTTGTAGGGTCAGGTTTAGTTATTGACTATAGAGAGGGATCAAGCTTGATAGCAGGTTGTGCAAGTTACTACTGAGAGGGACAAGGCTTGATCCGAGAGGGATCAGGAGATTGGTCGGTGGAGGTAGTTGGATAGTACGACCTCATCATCCCGAGGCCGATTAGTTTCCCTACAGGCTTACAGAGAGGTAGTTAGAGAGGTCGAGTACCATTAGCAGCATTATAGACAGGTAGTGTCAACAGTAGGATGGGTGCCAGACTTTTCTCAGCAGATAGGGATGAGGCCCCTAGAGAATCATAGAGAGAGATAGGTGGGAGAGGGTAGTAGCTAGTAGGGTAGCTCCTTGATCACAAACAGTTTCTATTTTTGATTCATATGCCTCGATTATTGCCCCTATTGTATTATGAATTTTGATGCACACTTGACCCGATTTTGTATCATGAGAGTCATGTGTTTTTGATGATATATGAGATGATTTTCCTTTATGATATGTCTTACAATGTATGATATGTAGATGCATTTCTTAATTCCCTATGCGCTATGAGATGTTTATGAAATGCTTTTATTTTATGCTCATGTGATATGATGTATGATGCTATATGATGGATGTATTTCTTTTTGTATCTTTTCTATGCATTTTGAAGGTGATCTTATGGATGTAATGTATGCTAATGATGGTGTATCGATATGAAAATGACATTTGATACGTAAAATGATTAATGATGGTAATGGATGCTACTGATTTCTATTGAGTCCCTAATGATTAATGCATGATGAATATGATGTAATTATTTCTTAAGGTACTTAGAATAACAAATCTATATTATTCCTCATAACTTAAGATGACGATAATGTGGTATGATCTATATGATATGATATGCACTTATGCTGATGATGTGGTGGATGCAAGATGGATGCATTGGTGATGCTTTGATTGACTGTCATGATACCATGTTAGTATGGAAAGAAGATAGAATAACTTAGAGATCCCACAATTCATTTAGAATGATGGTGATTTTCTTACCAGGAGTCAAGATTTTCAAAGGGCTAATTACGTTATGTTTGATAACACACATAGGTATGATGCATCGAGGTATAAAGAACCCGAATGTTGTAGTACCTAGTGTGATGGACTCTGTCTCAACAATTAGATAGGAGTATTCTTGTTCACACTTAGCATACAAAATTTCATTAAGGATGTAGTTCAGACATTCTAAACATCTCAGGCCAAAACATAGAAAAACAAGCTTTCCTATGTGGTCAACAAGATATATAAAACATCCTCTCCACCTTCCAAATAAAGTATGCATGAATAAGTTATTTTACAAGTGTATCCCACAAGTGCAGTAGATAAAAGACATGATGGTCTTCGCCCCATTCCTTTCTCTCTAAACCTTTTTTGTTTAGGCATCATCGAGAGGTCCTTGGAATGAGCACAAAATAAGATAAGTCAACAAGACCATATAAAGTAGACAAACAAGCTAATGCTCTTCATACCGCTAGCCAAGACTAAACTACTATGAGATACCTAATGCTTATGTCCATTGTGGGAAAGATGCATCCTAAGACATGTTGTGATCAGGGTTTTTGGTGAGACTGATTGGGTGATAAGCTATTGATACTCCGAGTTAATCAACTTGCTTGCTTACTGACTTAGACTTTGAGACTTTGACGATTAGGTGTTCACTTTTGAACCTGCCAGACTTGCTTCTGACTAACTCACCAAAGGATGACGGTGATGATTGATTTTTTTATGAGTGAACATAATCGTGGGTGGAAGCGAGATGAGATGAAAGCACCATTTTGGATTTTTCAGATATTTTGCAGCTGTTTTTTGGTATTTTTGAAAAATTTCAATGTTTTGGATTTTTGAGATTTATGATGAAGAGACTAACCTAAAGACCTATCCTAGGGGTCTCGATATCTGATCCATAGATTATCCTTGCCTACATTATACATGCAAAGGCCACGTAGTTTTACTGACGACAAACTTGACTCATTGATGAGGACTATTGGGCAAATAGATTGCCAGATTTGCGACAGTCGTCTAAGGACTGAACTAAAGTGTCTTAGGGGATGATCATAGATCAACCTTTCCTATGTTCAAGCTCATAGATGACATAGTTCGAACAAGGTGAAAGACTTGACAAGACTCAATGAATTTTTTGAATACTTTTAATATTTTTCTGATGTTTTTTGGATTTTTGAGAGTTTTGGATTTTGAGTGATTTTCTGAATGTTTTTGAATTTTTTCATGTTTTGGGAAGATCACAAAAATATACACAAATCTGATCTGATGCCAGTACAGGAACATTTCCCCAGCTTCATGTGATAGAATACTTCGATAAAGGTAGGTTAAAGCGACCTTAGGAATATGCCAAGTAGTATTATGGTGGAATATGATACGAGCAAAAAATTAGGCTATGGTATGGATGCGAACGGATGGATGGATTAATGAAATGTGATGGAATGTAATGGATAAGTGAGTGCAAAAAATAGGCCATGAAGATCCTGGTGGATGGAGAGTGCTTTGTTTACACTTGACACATGTTTTCTAAGTTTTCACCAAGGTACTTGTCCAAAGCACCACCGAAGTGGTTTTCAGTAGAGGATGTTTTTTTTCTTTATTGTTTTCAATCCTTTTTCTGATTTTTTTAGGATTATTGTGTTTTTAAAAAAAAATTGTTGTCACCAAGACGTCTGTTACCCAGGATTTCATCAAGGTAACCATTTTTTCAAGACATTTTTTTTATTTTTTTGCATTTTTTGGTTCTATACCTTGCAATATTTTAGGCATAAATTTTTTTGAGATGAGAATTGTTCAGTGGCTCTTGCAGAGGCTCACCTTCGGGTGTTGATAGTTGATATGTCCCTAACTTATAGCTTGTTTTGATGATGAAAGGTCCCAACTAGTTGGGCTCAAATTTGTCTTTTCTTTCTAGATTCGGCACATTCTTTTGGTTCTCTTTCAGCACAAGTTCACTGACTTGGAAGGTACATTGCCTGATCTTCTTGTTGTAGCTACACTTCAGGCGGTTCTGATAGACTTGTAGATGGTTGAGGGAATCCATGTTCCATTCATCTAATAGCTCCAGTTCATTCAAACTTGAAATCCAATATTCCTCATCTGGTATGGGTTTTGCAATGATATTCTTAGTTATGGGAGCTCGATCTCAATTGGGAGGATGGCCTCTGATTCGTAGACCAGGGAGAATGGGGTGGCATATTTTGGCATGCGAATACTAGTATAGTAGGCCCATAAGGTGTGATTTAGCTACAAATTCTAGTCATGACCATAGTCATTGACTGTCTTCTTAAGGATTTTCAGAATGGTTTTGTTGGTAACTTCTGCTTGGCCATTGCCTTGTGGGTAATACAGAGTGGAAAAGTGATGTTGGATTTTGAATTTTTCACATAAGTCACAAAAATATTGATTCTTGAAAGGTGTCCCATTATCAGAGATAATGGATTGGGGGACACCATATTGGAAAATGAGATAGTTTAGGATGAACTTGGAAATCTGCTTTCCTATTATGTAGGTCATGGGAATTGCTTCGACCCACTTTGTGAAATACTCTTTGGTGGTGATGATGAACTTGTGGCTATTGGATAAGGTGGGTGTGATTTTTCCTATGAGATCGAGCCCCCATTGTGAAAAGGGTCGTGGTGTAACAATAAGATGGAGTTCCTGAGCTGGTGCATGAATAAGGTCTCCATGTTGTCGGCATTGTACACACTTTCTGATAAATTCATGTGCCTCTCTTTCCATTGTTTTCTAGTAGTATCTAGTTCTTAGCAATTTCTTGGCCAAGGTCATACCACTCGAGTGTGAACCGCAAGTTCCATTATGTACTTCAGTAAAAGCAGCTAGGGACTCCTCAAGATTTAAGCAACAAAAAAGGGTTCCCTCAATGCTCCTATGATAGAGGGTTTCTCCTAGGATGACAAAATCTAAGGACCTTTTGACAAAGGATCATTTAAGGTTTGGGGTAATGTCAGCTGGGAGGACTCCTATTCTTAGGTAGTTATAGATGTTGTGATACCAGGGATCACTAGGACCAACAATTTCACACGCATATTCAGACTCTGGTACCTTGAATGTGGATACGAGAAGCTTCTCTACCAAGAAGTCATGTTTTGAGACATTGTGAGGGATATCTAGTAAGGATCCAATTGTTCCCATGGCATCAATTGCTCTGTTGTCAGCCCTCGGTATCTACTCAAAGGTAATATCAATGAATGATTCTTTGAGGCTTTCTACTAACTTTTTATATGGTGTCAGCTTGTCATCGTTGGTTTGGTACTCACCGTTGACTTGGTTGATAATAAGCTGTGAATCCCCATAAAATTTTAGTGCCATGATCCACCACTGTGCCACAATCTTGAGACCTATGGTTAAAGCCTCGTATTCTACAATGTGTGTTGGTATAGGGGAAATCCAATTTGTAGGATCTAGGTATACAATCTCCTTGTGGGGTGATGAAGAAAACACCGGCTCTTGATCCATGTTGTGTGTATGAACTATCGCAGTAGAGTTTCCAATGATTGGATATGCTAAGATTAAAGATGGACTCATCTGGAAATTCTGATATGAGTGAATTCTCTGAATAGATGGGAGCCCTTGCTAGTTGGTCTGCAATCACCTACCCCTTGATAGCCTTGTGATCTACATACTCAATATCATGTTCTGTCAATATCATAAGCTATTTTCTTGTTCATCCTATAACAATGGCTTTAGAGAGTAGATATTTTAGTGGATCAATCTTTGTGATCACTTGATTTGATGAGCTAGCATGTAGTGTCTGAACTTTTGGGTTGCAAACATGACTGGCAGACAAGTTTTTCTATTGGTGTGTAGTTGATCTCATGCCCTACCATTGTCTGGTTGATGTAGTATATCGCTCTCTCTCTTCCATTTTCATCATGTTGGGGAATCAGAGCATCGAGAGCTACCATGATTGCTGAAATATATAGAATCAATGGTTTTCCTAGGATAGGTGGCATCAAAACTGGTGGTGTAAGTAGATATTCTTCGATTGTACCAAACTCCCAATTGCACTTGTCATCCCACTTGTATGCTACTCCCTTGTGGATTATATGTGAATCTGCAATCTATTTATTTGCTAGTTGTGCTATGAACCTTCAGATGGATTGGAGTTTGTCTTGTAGGCCTCTGAGTTGTTTTAGTGTCCTTGGTGCCTCCATGTTGAGGATTTCTTTGAATTTGGGGGGATCCACCTCTATTCCTCTCATCAATACTATGTATCCCAAAATTTTACCTGATTGTACCCCAAAGACACATTTCTTGGGGTTGAGTCTGACCTTGTACTTCTCCAGTCTGTCAAAAATGGCACTTAGCGCTGCTATGTGATTTTGTCTCTTCTTTGATTTATCCAATATATCATCCACGTAATCTTTGACAATTTTGTGTATCATGTCATGAAAGATTAGTGTCATGGCCCTTTGATATGTTGCCCCTGCATTTTTTAGCCCAAATGGCATCATGTTCCAGTAGTAGGTTCCCCATGGACATGTAAATTCCATCTTATGTTGGTCCTCATTTGTGATCATTATCTGGTTATACCCCAAGAAGCCATCCATCAATGATAGCATCTCATGTCCGGTTGTCATGTCCACTATCATATCAATGTTAGGTAGTGAAAAATAATCCTTGGTACATGCTTTGTTGAGGTCTCTAAAGTTAGTGCAGATACGGATGCCCCCATTTGGTTTTGAAACCAACACAAGATTGGCTACCCATTTTGGATAATCAATTTGGCAAATGAAGCCAACATCCAGGAGTTTCTGTAATTCTTCCTTGACTAGCAAGGCTATCTAAGGGTGCATTTTTCTTAGTTTTTGTCTTACAAGCTTTTCTCTAGGGTAAACAACCAAGTGATGAACCAGGACATCTGGATGGAGACCTAACATATCGACATAGGTCCATGCAAAGTTCACCTTTTTTTCCTTTAGAAATGCAGCCAATAATTCTTGTTCTTCTATCAGAAGTGACTAAACATAGAAGGTGATATGTGGTGTTGCTTCTGTTCCCAGGTTCACAAGATTACACTGTTCTGCCAAGATTGTCGATTTCTCTTGATGAAATGCAATAGGGGGGAGATTGAATCCTTCATCCTCTGGTGCCTTAGAGAGGTTTTCACCATTGGATGCTTCCTTTATTTTTACTATTCTTTGGTTAGAGAGTTCCAAAGTGTGGTTTCACTTAATGAACCTGAGCTTATTCTCATTCTTTTTCTTTTGCGACTGAATGACTCAATCATCTCCCCATAATATACTTGTGTGTCCAGCATGATTTCAAACCTAGCCTTGTGATCTCCACATGGTACTGTATCACTTAGTCCTATGAATTCTGAGAGTGCCTCATCATTTTTTAATGTGTCTAGAACCGGTGGTCCTCATTGGTCATAGTCGATGAGTTGTGCGTAAACTAGGTTTATTTTGTAAGCTTGGTGGTTCAACTCAGCGGGTGAGGCACCAATCACAAGTAAGGAGGAATCCTCAAAAATCATGAGAAGGCTAGTGGTGGTATCATCATCATCACTACTGGTGCAGACATCAGTTACGTCAAAAGTGAAATTATCTAGGGGCAGACCTATGGATATGAGTGGTTGAAGGGTGATTGTCGATACTTGAGGAGGAGACCTGACTGCTCTACTAGGAGTACCTCTACAACATACAGTTATACTCAGAGGGGTATATATAAGGCCAAGGTTTCTTATTCATGTTTCTACAACAATGGGCTCCACTCATCCATTGTTGTTTCTTCCAAGGCTTTCATTCTTGTTATAGCCCATACCAAGCATAATTTGTAATCCTCTATTGGTTTCATCCATGGGTAGAGTGAGAGTGGGTCTTTCATCATGGTATAGCATGCTTGAAATGTCTCCCTCCTCCACATTTTCCTAACTTAGATCCCCCCAATGGAGGAATCTAGAAGAATCTTCCCTAACAGTGTGGATAGGTGTTTTAGCTAATTGAGATTGCCCATGTGACCTACGAGATTGTGGTAACTCTCCTATAAAGAACACATTTTTTCATTCTATAATCTTTGCACTTGTTGTCCTGGATCATGAGCTTAATGTTAGATATATCAGGGATGGAGGGTGTCTCTATCACAGAAGTTGAGGCAAGATTAGATGGGTCTATATAAGAAGTGGATGGGCCTTCATCATTTTTTGGTACTTCGGGGATTTTGTAAAACTTGACTTCCAAGATTTTGCAATAGGCAAATGGTTCTAGAAAACCATGTATTGTGACCTCCTCATTCTAGTATAGGAATTTGATGCATTGATGGAATTTTGAGGCGATCGCCTTCATTCCATGGATCCATGGGCATCCTAGGAGGATGTTGTATGGTAGGTTGAGATCAAGGACCTGACATGTGGTTTCAATGGTATCTGGCCCCACTTGGATTGGGATTATGATAGTGCCTTGAGATACTCTTTCTTGGTCATCATATTCTCTTATGGTGGTTCCTTTGTTCTTGTTGATGGAGTCCTTTGGGAATTATAAGTTCTTTATGAGTTTGAGCGAACAAATGTTGAGGCCTGTGCCTCCATCCACTAGGACCCTTTTGACTTTCTTCTTATGAACAAGCACTTGAAGGTTAAGTTCATGATTGTGAGATGGTTGGGTGGCAAAATCTTGGTTGCAGAAGGTGAGGAGGTTTGGAGTAACGATGTTACCAACCATAGCTTGAAATTGTTTTGTATTGGGTAGAAAAGATAGTGGATGAAACTAATGCTTCATCAAGGATTTTCCTATGGGTATCATAAATTTTCAACAATTCCATGATGGAGATTTGGGTAGGGGTTCTTTTTAGCTGGTGGATGACCCTATAATCATAGGGAAAAGATTTTGTATTTAAAATGGGGGTCTTGGATGGTTGTGATGCCCCTGCAATAGTAACCTTACTGCCACGTGTGATGACTCCACAATTGGAATTGGCTCCTTTGATGCTAATGAAAGTGACCATCTCATCTACGCATGCGACGATATCTTCATATACAAGGTTTGCACTACAATAATTTTTCTTCCCTTTGTTGTTCCCTTGATTATGATTCGACATTGGATTCATGTATATTTTAAGGTCTTGATTTCTAGCTGATTTATTCAACATTTATGATCTTGTCCTCAATGAGGTCCTGGATGATATTTTTCAACCTCATGCAATTTTTGGTTGCGTGTCCCTTGATTTTGTGAAAATCACAGAGGAGATTTTCATTTTACCATGTTGGTTTTGTCATGCATTTCGCAGAGTTGGAGATTTTGATAAGGTTTTCCTTAACCAAATTTTTCATTATGGATTCAATTGATTCTCCAAGGGCCATGAACTTCCACTTGGGAGGATACTTGTTTTGGGGAGGTGGTCCTCCTTGATTTCTCAAGTTATTGATTTGGTTGTTAGTAAGCGGTTGTTTTTGTGCCACTGTATTAGTTTGCAAATTATTGTAATTGTGATTTTGTGGTTGATGGGTCTGGATGTTCTACTTAGAGGAACTGATGACCACTTTAGCGTCAACCACTTCGTCGTTTGTGATATTTTTATTCCTCGACCATGTTTGAGGTTTATCATTATAATTGGTGGATGGGTGGTTATCCTATTGTGGAAGAAATGTGGATGTGCCTCCTCGCGTAGTAAGGGATATTTCGATATTGACTGCCTTTGGGATCAATTGATCATATGTTGTGATGCATTGCATTTTTAAGTAGAATGCCAAGTTTTCATCTAGATTAGATATGATTGTAAAAACTTGTTCTTTTGGCATGGTTCACTTGCTTTGATTGGCCTTGGATCGCCATCTTTGAAAGAAGGACGAAAATAGCTCTCCTTTTCTTTGTTTAAGCGTTGATAGTTCCTCCAAACTAACATCTACACCCATGTTGAATGCATAGTTTTTAAGGAAAGCTTCCACGATTTCCTAGAATGTTTTAATGCCTATGGGTAGGCGAGAAAACCATTCCATGGTAGGACTAGTAAGGCATTGAGGGGAAAGTCGCATTAGATATGTGTCATCGTATGCAACCTCCATGCAATGCACTTGAAATTCTCTGACCTAATTTTCAGCGTTTCTCGTTCCATTACATTTATCAAATTTAGGGATCTCAAATCCCTTTGGGAATGGTACCATTGTGAGACCTCTTTCAAATGGAAAGGGGCACAAGTTTGGTGGCATTCTAGTTGTTTTTCCTGCTTGGAGGTCTAGCACCTCCTGCGAGAGCAGTTTGATTTGTGCTACAAAATCATTGTGCGGATCAAGAGGTGGGATGAATGTGTTTTGAGGTGTTTGCGGTGTTTGATTGATGAGAGGGGTATTGGTGGGGGTTTGCTGCAAGCTTTGGTATGCGTTTAAGGCCTGCTGATATACCTACGTTTGTGTCAAAAATGATTGTTGTTGATCTTGCTATTGTTGTTTCAATGAAGCTTGTTGTTGGGCCAATTTTTGTTGTTCCTATAAAGCTTTTTTTTGGTCTAGCTATTGTTGCACCAAAAAATCTTGTCGTTTAGATTTCTCTTGTGCCAAAAAATCTTACAGGGCTTCTTGGTATGCTTGTTGGTGAATTTCTTGTAGTTGTGCATGATATTGTGCTTGTGCCTATTGAGCTTGGTGTTGGGCTTGAGGTTGAGCTTGTGCTTGTTGGGTTGCTTGTGTGGACTGTGAGGCTTGCTAGGCTTGTGCAACTTGTGTAGCTTGTTGGGCAGCTAGTTGTGCTTGCCCTTGTTGAGCAGCCTATTGTGCAGCTTGTTGATTTTGTTGAAGTACCCTTTGATGGGTGGCGTTTTGGACTTCCTAAATCATGGTGATGAATGAATTCATCACTTCATATTTTGGTGGGATTGGTGGTGGATTGGGAATGGTGCTAACCGTTGTGGCAGGCGGAGGGGTTATGTTGGTAGTCGGGACTTGGGTTGTTAGTGGTGTGATTGAGATGCTCGGTCCTTGAGAAGGTATGTTTTGAGGGATTTGGGGACCGATTGATGTATTGGCCATGTTATCTTGAATGGTTTCCACCTACTATTGTGATACTACTGGAAAAAGGAGAGGATTTGATGTGATGCTCAAATTGCCTTCATTTGAGAAACTAGCGGCGGATAGGGGGGAAGACCCAACCCAAGAGGTGATACAAATGTGAGCGGTAATGGAGGGAATGATGGTATGTTCCCTTGGAAAAGTGATGATGAGAATGGGTCATTGACTCCCGCTATTCTGAACAAACCACCTTCTCCTTGTGATAGAGAAGTTTGTATGTTCATTTGATAGGTCGGTGTTGCATGGAATGAGGATCAGTCCACATAATTATGGAAAGTGATCGGGACATATAGGTGTGATGGATTCATTGAGATAGATTTATCCGGTGTGCTATTGATATTTACCCCTCTATTGTTTACAAGGCGATGCTTTTGTAATTCACGAAACATAGAACTTCCCTTGTTAAAAATTGGTGACGTTGATGCGATTGTCGATATGGTTTGGGGAGTTTCTTGAGTGATGTTTGGAATTGACATTGTGGGTATGCTTCCAAGAGGACTTTCTATACTAGTACTTATGTCAAGGTCAGAAGGGAATTACACCCCTCCTTTCGTTAATGTGCGTATGTATAGAGAAGGATTAAGTTTTAGCATTGCATTGTCAATACTATGATTCTCAAGAATTTGAATCATTTCAGTTATTTCCTTTTGTGTCAGTCCCAAGTCCTCGTTGATGATTTCCTCTTCATAGTATTCCTCTTGAGGATTTTGTGATGGTAGAGAAGAGTTGTTTGTGGGATTTCTTGATCCTACAATGTTTACTTCGGAGGGTGCTTGACTTAAGTCACTTGAATTTGATGTTTCTTTGGTGATTTCCATGCTCCTCTTGTGTTGTGATCTTGTTTGGACCATAAAATAGAGATCATTTGATCTTAATCTTTAGGCACAAAAAAGGAGAAGAAATAGGAGAGTCCAAGGATCAAAAGGGGTGATGATGGGGATGAGATAAATGGATGATGTTGGATGAATGAAAATCTTTGAAGAACTTATAGGGGTGAGGCTAAAATTTTTTAGGGCTTGGATTGATTTGATTTCGATGGTTTGACTAGGTGTGTTAACCCAAATAGGATGATGGTGAACTTGTAAACCCTAGTAAGTTGTGTTATCCTAGAGAAAACTCGCACAAGAGAATGAATTGGCTAAGTGTGTTAATCCAATCAAAAGTGATCATGAACTAGTAGACCTTAGGAAGTTGTGTTATCCTAGAGGTAAATTTGGTCAAGAGGATTGATAATTTGACTAGTTGTCTTAAGTTAAACAAAGTGATGTTGATTTTTAATTTAAGTTTAGCATAAATGATGTTTCAAAGTTCTCAAGAGTTTTTTGGTGAGATGAGATTTGATTATGAAAATCAAGGTTTCAAGAGCACAGTTTCCTAGGTCGACTTTAGTGAAAACAAATGATGATTAAACCCAAGCGCTTAGAAACCTCTAAGGATGGAATCCCTAGGGAAAGCAAGAGCACATGGATTTTTCAAGGGTATTTGTTTTCTCCAAAGTGTTTGAAAGTTCAAAGCTTTTTTGAATGTTTTTTTCTCAATGTTTTAGAACCAAGCAAGGTTTTTTGATTTCAAGAACATGTACAATCCCTAGGATGAAAAGACAATATTTGTTGTGTTCCCACTTGGATGAATCTAGCTGTGCATATTCAGTGCAGATGATTAAATGCTTGACCACATAGGCTTCCCCTTATAGTGCAATCGCTTCTCGGGTCAGCCAAGCATCAGTACCGATGAATCTCCCATGGCATACTTTTCATCTCTACAACATAACCGTATGTATATGTGGGGCAACTTCAAAGGACATGACCTTTTGCACCAACAAATAGATAGGATTTTGGAATTTTCTAAAGAAGGCATTTAAATGCAGGCATTCCATTTGTGGGGGACTATCCAGTATAGCAAGAGACACTTTCTTCCCTTCTCATCAGAATAATCCTCATGATATTGGCCTTTGTTCCAATATCCTCACTTATATCCTAGGTGGAAGTTGCTTGGCTTTAGCGTGTTCCCGGTTGGGTCGTTCCCTTGGGTGATTACTTTTTCCCATACGACAAGCCTGCTAAGATAAACAAAAGAAAGCAAGCATATCCCATAGTTCAATCAACCTTCATTGAAAAACAAAGGGAGAAAACTCACAATAGGCCACGCTCACACTCACAAGATTGGTCCAATTTTAATTCCAAAAAATGAAGTGTGGAGACAATTATTTTATTCAACTTAAGATCACCAAAAGAGCTTTTGATTCTCAAGATCATCGGGAGGCACGAGAGAAGCGCATATGTTCTTTTGATGATATTATTTTGAGTAAAAAATTACAAGACAAAGCAACACTTGTTCATTTTAAACCCACAAAAGCAAAAAATGATTTCTTTCTGAAGCACCAAAATAAGTGTGGAATTTACCTTGTTCAATTATTTTAAAACCTCAACCAAATCAAGTAAAATTGTTTCTAAGGTTCTTTTTAAGCCTTTGTTTGAAAACTTTAGAAAGTAAATTTGTTTTGTTCTTTTTAGAGCCCAAAAGAAAATTTATTGTTCCCTAAAGCATGAAAGATAACAAATTTCTTAAAAGGAGATTGAAAATCCCCTAAAATGTGTTAAACAACACTATATTGTTAAAAAACACTTATATAGTATGAGATTGATGTCACAATGGAGCCTTCCATTTTGCTTCCTTCCTTGCTCTTACCTACAAAATAATACAAAAAAGAAGATGTAGAGACAACAAGCAAGTCAGAAAATCAAAAAGCATATGTTAAAAAAATCAAATTTAAATTTTCCACTATTAGCCAGCAACATAGTAAGAAAATGCGGCATAGTTTGGAAACTCAGTGGCACAATATAGTGTCGCACCTCAACTAAGTGTGGAGCTCTGCAGAAAATAGAGAGCGCAAATGCAGCATAGTTTGAGCATGCGACGCAGTTTGGACTCAACAGATCCACGAAGGGTTTTGAAAACTTAAAATTCTTGCGTAGGAAAATAAGTGTGACACATTTTGAGGTTAGAACGGTGTGATATAGCACTGCACCTCTAAAAGCGGTGCATTATAGCATTGTGGGATTGTGTGCACTTAGTAAAATGCAACATTTAAAATTTTGCAAACCCCAAAAGGTCAAACAACCCAAACATCCAACATGAACCTATCACTAAAATTTCTTGGGGGCATCATCCTTTAGTTTTGATCTTTCAATCCTTGGATTCCACCTAGTCCTTGCATATCCTCCACACTTGCATATCCATTATCTCTAAAACAAACCTTTAGCTTGCACTTAGACTACTCTTCTTTGGTCTTGAAATCAAACCATTGGCTATCTATCACCCACATCACATGAGGTTCACCATCCTTAAGTTAGGGAATATACAATTGTCCTTGAGTAGGGAAATCCTTTTGGAGTCCATCATAACCAACTTTGGACCTTGTGTCTATCCATCATAGAACAAGTAAAGCCTTTACATCATAACCAACTTTGGACCTAGAGTTTCCTTTGAGCTCTTGCATTCTTTGCTTGTCATATCATACCATACCATTTTCATATCCCATCTTAGAATCATATCCTTTTATTGCTTCCTAGTGTTAGGTCTCATAAATTATCTTACCTTAGATTGAAGATCATAACAATCACATATGACCCCTAGATCAAGAAGAACTAAGCATGATTAATGATAAAACCAAAATATCCTATCAACTAGGATCATCCACTTTTATCAAATCAGGCTTTATCATAGAGGAGAAGATTCTAAACAACAGTTTCCACATACATCTTGTTTTCACAATAAAAAGTAGTCATACCTTCATGATATTAGGGGACACTTTATCCATTACAAACATCAAAAAGTTTGAATGCATGTTATTTTTGTATGTAGGTGAATTCAAACTTGAGCAATATGTGATTGGGAATAAAAATACAAGAACAAGGTTGTATGATCGAAAAAGAGATAGTAGAAATGTGGATGAAGGAACATATTTTGAAGAATAACCCATAGAAATAGTTGATGACCAAAGAGTATAGATACCAGGATAAATTGAAGGTGGTCATAGACATATTTTCCTTGGTATGGAAAATATTATAGAGATGGATGAGGAATCCCTTTTTAATAATATTTCATCTAAAGATATGTTATCTTAAAGCACAGTAAAATTACACAATTAAAAAATATGGGATGAATATGTTGAAGAAAATTCTATAGTTGGAAGAGCTCAGTTATTTGCAAAATTATTTAGGAGGAAAGAAATGACCCCTGTTTTGGAGTTGTTAGGGGTTGATAATAAGAAAAATTCATCCGGATCATTAAAGAAAACAATATTTGAAAACCAACAAGAAGTATTGAATTCTATTGAAAACAAGAGTCGAGTTGTTGATTTAAGTGTTGCACGTAGAGCATTGATGACAGTAATTTCTAGTAAGAAATTATCACATAGAAGACAAGTTAAAGTAGTTTCTAAGTTACTCAATGTTTCTAGGAGAACTATTCAAAGATATATCAAAAAGAGAAATAGATTGGATGGAAACCTTGAGAATAATTGGGTAAATATTTGTAGGGTTCCCCAAAAAGATAAAATCTCAGAAGATGTAAAGGAATAGGTGATTGAATATTGGACCAGCCACTCTCATGTTTCTTCCAATAGAAGGGACACTATACAAATAAAAGGTGCAGATGGTAACAAAATTTCACATCCAAAATATTTTATAGATACAACTCAAAGTGAGCTTTTTGAAGCATTCAAACAAGAATTTGTAGATGTGAAGATTTGTCAAAGGATGTTTGAGAGGCTACAACCAAGTTTTGTACATATAAATAAGATACGTGAGACTTGTTGTCGAAATCATGTTGAATTTAATCTACACCTTCAGACATATAGAAAAACTATGGAAGTGATCAATCCAAATATAGTCATCCTTGGAAGTACAACACAATTTGTGAAGTCTTTTCTATGAGAAAAATCAAAAGATTCGGATGAATTGAAAGTGCAGTGTATAAAAAATATATGTAATTAATGTGGAAATTTGAAGAATCTTTTACAGGTTGACAATATTGATCATTCAATGCAAGTTGTGTGGAAGAGATTTGAATATGAGAAATAATCAACAAAGTCAAGAGTTGAGACCAAAAACATTATTCTCAAAGAGAGTGAGTATTCTTACAATGAGTTTATGAACAAATACTGCAATATCATAACCACATATTCAACATTGTCATGGTGCTAGATGGAAAGCTAAGCAAATTTGTGACTCAAAGAATTGCTTTCCAGCGGGTTGTATTCTCTCTATTGTTGATTTCTCTGTGAACTATACATTTAGTCCATAAACTGAGATCCAAAGCCAATATTACCATTCAAAGAAAGTTGCAATATTTGTACGGGTTTTTTATAGGCATGCCGAAGAACATCTGGATGGTCTACAAAGTAGCAAAGATGAACAAATTATCATCAAAGAGGTTCACTTGTATATCATTGATGATACAGGTCATGATAGAAGCTATGTATCCCATTGTTTTTTAATGTTTTTTGAATACCTGAGACGACGTCAAATAGATGCTTCACAACACTGGATATGGTCTAATGGATGTGCTAGTAAGTGTTGATTTAAATGTTTTTAAATTATATTTTTATTTGTTTACTTAACTTGTTCAAACTTAAATAGTTGTACACATATAGTTTATTTTTACTATCTTGGTTGTAATTTCACAAGATAATTTAAGTCTACAAAAGCTTTTAATTGGTTAAGACAACAACAAATTAGATGCGGCATAAAAAAATTATGGAATTTCTATGAGAGTGGACATGGAAAAGGAGAGCATGATGGAGATGGATCATGTGTGAAGCGTGCACTTCGCCAACATGAACTTTCAGGTAACACCATAAGGATTTTTAGAAAAAATCTAATTATGTTTTATCAACTACAACACCTCTTAACTTGACATTTCACCAACATGAACTTGCAGGTAATGCCATAAAGAATGCACATGAAATTGTTGAATGGTGCAAAATTCATTTTTTTGCCTGTAACTCAATATACAACAAACAATATTTTTGGGAAGTTAAAGGTACATAAATGAATTTATTTTATGAATTTAAATGTGTACATGATTTGAATTTTCAATTTCATACACTTTTTAATTGGATGTTTGAAATCTATAGATATTGATCAATCAAATCTTACTAATTGTCAAAAAATTAGTGGTATTAGAAGTTTGCATCAAATCATGATAGTAGGACATAGTAGGCCTCCAGTAATTCAAGTGAGAGAAAAAACATGTTTTTGTGTTGATTGCATTGAGAACAATGCAAATAGTATATAATGTGAGAATATTATAGATGGGTATGTTTCACAATGGGAAACAAAACAATTAGTGGACACATCAAACCATTTTGAAGATAATGACATTGTAGATATCTATGATCCTTTGTATTTAGCTAGTTACGAATGTGTATCAGATTTAGTTGTTACAGGTAATTTTTAAATTTTTAAATTGAATTTTAGTTCTTACAGTTGATTTATATTCTACCTAAGTTGAGCATGGTTTACTACATGGTGTGTACATGAGATATTTTTGTTGTTCTTGCATATCCTGGAAATACATAAGGTGTACATTACTATCTACTAAGATGTATGCAACCAAAATGCAAATTTTTAGAATCAATGATAGATGGTGATGGAAAAGAGTATCCTACTAGATCAGTGGTTATTGAACGCACATACTATCAACAAACAAAGATAGATACAAATAGCATTATATTTATTTATTATATGCCAGGTCAAAATATTTTACATTATAGTCATTTAGTTATAACAACAAGATTAAATTTTGAAACTTTACCAAAAAGAGGGCGTGCCAAACAAAGGTGGAGGTTGCCTATTGAAGACCATGAAAATATTTTAGAGATAATAAAAAATAGAGAGGATCTAGATTATATGTACCAAGAACTTTAAGATATTGTTATACATATATATTTATGTAACATTTGGGGATGAGGTCCTCCGTTTGTGACCTCACCGGTAAATAGCTCCGGGTCAAAAGTGTTTACCCCTTCAATAAAAAATGAAATTTGGACCTAAATTTGAAAATATTTTTATTTAATGTTGAATTAAAATAATTTCATTTAATAGTAGCCCATGAAGCTATATTTTTTGTGATATTATTTTCCTAAAAATCTTTCTTAAGGTGATCTTATTTATGATCTTATTTTCCTATAAAGCTTTCTTAAGGCCAGTTTAACCTCGTGTTTGTGGATATCTTTGGTGCATAATTATAACACATAATTTTGATCTTAAGGTCCCTTCCTACATTGGATTGTGAATCACAAACACATACTTGTAAGCATTGAAATATTCATGTAACATCATAGTATCAGAGATAGAATATTAAAATTTATAAATAACTTTGTAATTTTCAAGTGAATTAAATATTTATTTGTAAATATAAATATGAAATTTAAGTTTTGGTTAAAAATAAATATTTAATCCTTTATTAAGCTCAAGCACCTTAGTTAAAATGTAATTTTACTTTATTTAGTAAAGTAAAAATGAATTTGTGAAGTATGGCATACATTTATCACTATTTAAGTTTTAATTAGACCAACTATAAGAGACCTTCATATAAGAGCACTAATGACACCTACAAACCTCTTCCATGTGGGTATTATATAGAACACTCATTTAATTTTCTACATTGAATTTATATAGAACACTCATTTACAACTTATGATATTTCTTCCTTCATTTAAATCAACTAGATCTCAAGCCTCTCATTTCCGCAAGGTCATCATATCCTTTATCATGGAATCTATCTAATACTTTTTCTCCTTTAAAGAGAGATTCTTTCACAAATATAAGTTCATCACTAAAATTAGTTAAATTAAATGTGTACACAATAAAAAATTGGAGAGATATTCCTTTAAAATAGTTTATGTTCTCTTGTGGACCTTCTTAAAGGTAGTGAAGATAGAGACTCTCATTTTATTCTTCTAAATTTTCCTACAATTTTTTTGTCATCTTTGGCTCCTTCTTATCCAACCTATTCATTTCCCTATGCATCTTCACCTTAACTAGTACCATCCAATCCAGATAAATAACCATGCCTAATACCCAATTAAATTACTATCCAATTATGTTTGCAAAATTATTCAAATTATTTAGATAAGTATACCCCATATTATTTGATCTGAAATCTTGTATTATTTTCCTTATGAGTTTCCACAAGCACCTTAAACTCCTTATGCTTAAAACACTTGCTTATGAAACACACATTCTCACCTATATATTTATTCTTCAATGTTTTTTATCCTTTCTCACTTAGATGCATATCAACTAATTCATAAGCCTGGTCTAAATTCATGGTATAGTTAGATTAAGTAGTACCATCCAATCCAAGTAAATTACCATGCCTAACACCCAATTAAATTACTATCCAATTATGTTTGCAAAATTATTCAAATTATTTAGATAAGTATACCCCATATTATTTGATCTCAAATCTTTTTTTTTTCCTTATGAGTTTCCACAAGCACCTTAAATTCCTTATGCTTAAAACACTTTCTTATGAAACACACATTCTCACCTATATATTTTGTCTTCAAATTTTTTTATCCTTTCTCACCTATGCATATCAACTAATTCATTTACATGATCAAAAGTCATGGTATAGTTACATTAAGTAGTACCATCCAATCTAATAAAATTCATGGTATAGATGCATAGTAACTAATTAATTTACATGATCAAAAGTCATGTTTGTGTGTAAGAAAATAAACCAAATATTTTCTTGAAAAATCACCAATGACAAGTGATGGCATAATATAGATAGTTTCTAAGATTATGAATTAACTCTAAGATCCATTTTTCTATATGAGAATTTAACTTTATTATGCTTATCAAAAGTCATGGTATAGTTAGATTAAGTAGTATCATCCAATCCAAATAAATTACCATCCCAATACCATTTTCTAAAACCAGATCTCCCCTAAACAATTTTTAACCTTGATTATCATAAATAATATGGAAAATATTATAATTCATCTTAAAATTTTAAATATGGTTTTTGGCTAAACCATGAATGTTCCACACATCATTTAGTGTCTTCATTGTGCCATCACTAAAAACATAACCAAAATCCTAAGATGCAAAAGCTACTGGACAAAGCACGATAATGTAAAATGTATATATACTATAAAAAATAATAAGATGAACCATAATGTAAAATGTATATAATGTGAAGATCATCATGTAAGAACCATAATGCGAAAAATCATAAAATAAAATGTATAACAGATCATGTGTCTGCATGTAAAATGATTCAAAGTGGAGGATGCCTAGTATGACTGTGGATTGATTTGCCTCCTAATCCTTGTATGGATCCATGTCCCGATCTCTCTCTAGATCGGTCGCATGATGCCTCTCTTGATCCATGTCTCAATCCGCCTCCCTGCACAAGAAAGTACATTAATTAATTTAATGTACATGTGTAAATGTAAAGTCATCTTAAAGTTCTATACTTTCAATGTTTGAATGTATCAAGTACTTTAAATATTATAAATGTAGCATGCATAGGATCATCTATATGCTCCAAATCTCCAAATCATGCCAAATCCTCGTCTTGCTAGAAATTTAAAAATACAAGATTTCAATGAAGAGTGTGAACTACTTTAAAGTCAATTTTATTTTATATATGTATGTGAATTTTTAGTACACAAAATATCTAGATTATTTGAAAGTACATGCATCTCACCCTCAAGTGCTCTACCAATTTCACTAAGGTCATGTGACTGTAGAGTCACATCAGGGACACCTGTAGTAGGTAACGTATTAGTGCCAAAGAGAAGTGAGTTGTATGGGCCATGTACATCATGTGGAGTAACCTCAACTTGATGTTGTGCAAGGACTGTAGGCTAGTTTGGAATATGTTGATCATCCTACGAAACTGCCTCACCCCGACCTGACTGGCTAGAAAAATGTCATCTAAATGAATCCCATACTCATCACTGATAAATCGGTATGATAATAGTAAATCAACAATGGAAACCGAAGAAACATTACATATAGTGGCTTCACTCATTTGGGCCACATCTGATGATGATGATAGCTTTGCATGAATGTAGGGATCATAATTGGTAGATGTATCCTCAGTGGGAGGAAGGCTAATCCGCAGAGGTAATAAGTATCTTCCTACATGATCAGATGACATCTGATCAACCTGAGTAGCAATTCTGGCAATCCTATCATAAAGGTCGAATCTGATAGGTGTTATTGCTACACCTCCTACTACTGATAGTTCCAAACGTTTTGGAAGAAGTAAAATTTTTGGACCAACTAATGCCCTCTTGTTGATGGGTGGTGGTAAATCTACACATATGAATTAAGATTTGTCAGCAAACCTCCCTTTTCCCTGTCCAACATGTGAAGGAATAGATGTGTAGTCCACATCTAACCCTAAATGAAACTCAACATATAGTTGTTTGCAAAATAAAGTGGCAACTCATCATTTTGTGGCCATCTGTGATGGCCTGCCAACCATCTGGGATATATAAATGAAGCCACAAGCTCATCTGTGCATCTAGTAACAACATATCCTCTAACTTTTTTTTGTCTCAAATAGTGAGAGAACATGTTCTACACATTATGTTTTGAAACTCTAGTACTAATATCATCAACTTTCATAGTTCCAATAGCACTGTTGGCAAGGGATCTATAAAACTCCTCAGTGTTGGCCTCATCATATGGATTATAAGATCGAATTGTGTGAATCATACGTTCGATCTCCTATTGAATCCTAACTAATTTATCTTGATTAGAGAGATTAGGGGAGTTTTGTATTTTTTGGTCCAAACATTTCAAAGCATTCTCTAATCTCCTAATGCTATCATTATATAAATTAGACCTAGCCTCAGCTTGCTCTTGAGATTGAGCAAAATGATGTGATCCCTGATCATCAACCATATCTATATAAATAGAAAGATATGCATATTTAATTAAAATAAAAAAATTACAAATATGTACTTATTTTATTTCTGTAAAAGTAAAATATGTAATAACCATTTTATAAGTAAGATGCTCCATAGGAAATTATAAAAAATAGGAAATATGAGCAATGAGTAGCTTGAATGTCATGAAGTAAAAATAAGAACAATTTTAAGTTCATTCAACTATCTATGAAAAATAGGGAGAAAGGGAGAAAGTAGGATTAAATTTTACTAACTTCATATGAAATTTAAATTCTTAAACAAATAATCTCACATATTATCATTTCAAATTGCAAGGTATCTCTAAATTCAAAATAACAATCATACAAGTGTATAATATAGGATAAGAGTGTATTATAAAATAGTTCATGATTAAGTATAAGGCATCTATATAAGTAGGGATAAGGAGATAATCATGCATCTTAAGTGTTTATCCTTTTGTCATTACACACACCTAGGCCTTTTTGGATGCCTCACTAAGTGAATGTATAATACCATTCTTGATGATGGTGTACATTCAATACAAAAGAATATTAAATAACAATAAATGATCAGTCAAATACTTTATTGAAATAATCTTGGAAGGATTTTAATTGGAGTTATGTGAATGGATAAGTGAAACTAGTTATAGTAGAAATCTTGGTGCCTACAATTTATTTTAGAATATGACTTAAAAAAATCTATAATTTCATTTAAATGCATGATTTTATAAATATATTTAGGTGGTGCATTTAATTGAAATTGTAGTCATACTTTCTTACATTACGTTGTAAGTCGTATCCTAAAATACATTGTGCTAGGAACATAAATTTATATTATAACTAGTTTCACTTATCCATTCACATAACTCCAATTACTAAGGGTAGTAATTGGAGTTATGTGAAAGGATAAGTGAAACTAGTTATATAGTAGAAATTTTCGTGCCTACAATGTATTTTACGATATGACTTCCAACTAGATATAATTTCATTTAAATGCATTCTTTTATAAACACATTTAAGTGGTGTGCATTAAATGAAATTATAGCCATAATCCTACATTAAGTTGCACGTCATATCCTAAAACACATTGTGCTAGGCACCAAAATATCTACTATAACTAGTTTCACTTATCCATTAACATAAGCTCCAATTACTACCGTTCCAAGATTATTTCAATAAAGTATTAGATTGATCAATTATTGTATTGAATGTAAACCATCACCAAGCATGACCTATTAAGCATTCATTTGGTGTGAAGCATCTAGAAAGGTCAATTATTACCCTTCTAAATTATTTTAATAATTGTTATTTAATATTATATTTGATTGGCATTTTGCATGTTCAAGTGAATTGAATATATTCGAAGGCTGATATGTCAAAGAGTGAGTCTACAAATACATTTTGAACCCAAGTTTTCCTACATTCAATACATTAAATGATCAATCAAATACAAAAGAATATTAAATAACAGTTTATTAAAATAATTTGAAAGGATAATAAATTTCCCTTTATGCCATTCTCGATGATGGTATGCATTGAATACAATAAATGATCAATAAAATAATTTATTTAAATAATCTTGGAAGGTTATTAATTGGAGTTATGTGAATAGATAAGTGAAAATAGTTATAGTAGAAATTTTGATGCCTAGCACAATGTATTTTAGAAATATGTATTTTAGGATATGATGTAATGCCCCGCCAAGTAACCTTAAAGGAAGTTGCAATTAACATCTTAAGTGAACCAATTTTTTTTTTTATAAAGTGCATTTAACATACACATTCACTTACTAATTGACAACAACCTCTAAGGCTACAAGGTTAGGATTACTTAAACCCACACATACATATTACATAGAACCATAGCATTATAAACTTAATGAAATAAACATCATACATCATAAGAATACCACATAACATAATAAAATAAATATCCAAGGTACACTCTCATAATCACTATCTTAATCCAATAGTTACATCACTCATTCCCAGAATGAGGTGATAGTACATAAGGTTACAATTACAGAATTCCACCTCATAAACCTAAGAGGGATAAAATAACTTATACAAATTGAAATATTATAATGAAATAAATTACAACAAGAACCACGAGTTGTCCATTTGGATGTCTCGCCACCAAGTACTAAAGATAGATTGGGACCCAATGGTTTTGGTGCATGTTCCACCCAACCAAGTGGTATCTGAAGCCCCACCCTCCATGCTAGGAGATAGTAACAATGTAACATGGACAAAGATCTACAACCACTAACCAAAGGCAGACTCATACTAACTCATACTGATATAACCAAACAAATGAACTAAACAAGTACAACTCAAATACAATACAAGTACAAATCAAGTACAACTCAAACATCACTGACATAGGTCAAATTGCTTCCAGACATAAAATAGATCAAGTATGTTCAGAGAACCATACACATAAAACAATTAACAATAGTTGTCCTAGATAGAGTGTCATCGCATAGTAGTCATGAGATCTCCTCTAGGCATCCTTCATAGGCTCCGGTAATCTTGGTGGCCTCAACCGAATCCTGACCCTCATACTGACTCATGCGGCATCAAATACCTTTCATACTGATAAGATAAATGACTATGCCATTCCAGGCCTTCTCACTCATCCCAAGTCTAAACGAGCCCTTGTGTCTATGAGTGAGGATTTATTATCTTGATTAATGTGAATGCATCCTAATCATATAAGTACATTAATTTAGTTATCACTTGATTAACTCACTTCTGAAGGTTACCCGGTTTACCACTTTGGGCTCCAGCCCCTAACAAAAGCCACTCTTCTATTCGACAACACACACCCAAACAAACCACCAAGGGAAACACAAGTGCATACCAACTAGGTATCATAATCCATTCCAACCCAATGAGGAAACAAAAGATAGAACTCACTCCAAAAATTTTGGAGGAAACAAACACATAGTCCACTCCTTTCATAGGAGGTACAAAACATCCCTGTTCATGGAAACTGGGTAAAACTGAAAAGGCGCCATGCACTACCCAAAGGAAAACAACTAGATGGCATAAAGATTCAACAACCCTTATCCTCTAAGTTCATCTGGAAGGCTTATAATTTAGGACTAACACTAAATCCCAAAACCCACAATGCAACTTGACGACATAGCAACAAAAGCATTTAAGTCATTACTCAAATCTAATATTTGGATTTCCTAAATCCATACTCATTCAATAGGTGACATTAACAAGGTCAAAGACACACTTACAGGGTTAACTCAAATAATCATATACCCATATTTCTATTTCCATTATAGGAAGTCTCAAACAATTTAAACTTACATCCCTTTATGAAATACAGAGAAACTAGAACATTTAAGGCAATCACGAGAAAATTCCTATTTTTGGATCTACTAAATCCATATCTCTTTCATATTTCATTCACAATAAATTAATTGCTCTAATTGAAATATAATAAACTAAAATAACTATTTGTCTCCTCAATATAACAACTTCTTAATTTACTTTAAATCGACACAAATCCATGCAAGTAAACTCTTTCCATTTCTTAACCAAATCTTACATCTCATTAAATTTTCTATTTAGAACATTCAATCACTATAATATAATAAAATATTGTTTCTCTATCCATTTTCCCATATACACTAATCAATCCATTTTTAAATCTCTATTCAATAAAATATTGCGTGGATCTTATTAAAATGAAATATGATAATGAATTTACCCTTAACATATTTATATATGCTCCATATTATATATACACCAAACATATATATTAATAAACTCAATTATATAGATTCTTTAATATTCCAATCACAACGATTAATTTGCTCTATGGTAATAAAACATAATAACTATTGCCCTTTCAAAATTAATTGAAATAATTAAATAAGTGCCTTTAATTTATAATAAAGGATAGATTAGTTCAAATAATTTAAGTCGAATCCATTGTTTTCTTTTAAAACTAACATAAATCTTCTATAATAATTCTTTTCAATTTCCTAACCCAAACCTTATATTTCTTCTAGTTCAACAACACACTATGTTAATTTCATATACTAGTTTCCCTTTCCAAATTCTTATTGCAAACATCCATTTATTCAAACCATTAAATGTACATTCTCAATAGATAAATTGCTCAAATAGAAAATAATTAAATTAAGATAATTAATTTTCTCTTCATAATAATCAATTTCTAAACTTACTTTTAAAATAACACAACCCCATGCAAGTACATCCTTTCAATTTCCTATCTAAACATGAAATTTATAAAATATCTCTTCCTTATCTATATGACCATGCAATTTAAAACTTTTCTTTCAAAATTTCCATGCAAAGTTAAATTACATGCACTAAAACAAAACAAAACAGTTATTGAATATACTCCTAGTTGAAATACTCATGTAATATTCACATCTCAATCATTTTCTTCAATTATATTTACAAATAAATATTCCATTCCCATAAACCATTATGTTCAATTCTTCAATCAAATATTATTTCTTATATTTTTCATTGCATGCAAAAAGTCATTTAATAAGACACATTAAATTTACAATTTTATCTATAAACTTATTTGTACATGTAATCAATAACAACATTAATTAAACATTTACATATACTATTTACCAAATCAATAATATTGAAATTAATATATAATACCAATATATAGCATATATACAATGTAAATATATATACATAAACAAAATATATATGTATATAAATTTTGATTGTGCATATATATTATATATATATTACCCCTACACTTAACACAAAAAAAATGAATTTAAATAAAACTTATTAAAATTTCCATAGAAATGGAATTCATATTTTAACCCTTAAGAAACGCGTTCGATGCATTCTGGGTTTGGGCAGGGCGGATGCATGAAATTCGTGCCGGTCGCAAGGGTTTTGTGGGGAGGGGGCGGCTGCCACAGCCGACCCTATCCACATGCATTGTGGAGAGGGGCGGCTGTCTCAGCCGACCCACTCCCATACCGGTCATGCCAAGAGGGAAGGGGAGAGGTTTGCGGAGGTCTCCCTCCACAATCGTCCCCTCATGGTGGCAGCTATGGAGGCAGTGCCTCCCATGCCTCCCCCAACACCACAATAAACTTTTATTTGAAACGAAAATTACTCACACAAAAAAAAACAATTCTGCCCAGCAAATATGTCATTGCATCGTACGAACAGCGAGGATGAAATTAAAATGAATATTTTAAACAAACAAAACTATATATATATATTATATATATATATATATATAAAATCATATGTATATATATATATACGTAATATATATATATATATATATAAATGAATTTTAATATAATAAACAAATTGAGGAAAACTGGTGAAAATATTCACCTACAAGTAAAATTGTACAACTTTTCCAGAAAATCCCAAATTTTATAGAGACTTAAAACTAATTCTCTTAAACCATTTTTTTGAATTCATGAGCAATAAAGTTTAAAAGGATAAAATTAAAACTCAAAGTTTCTAAAGCCCTAAGTTTCTCCCAGTTAATTTCCACATAAATTTTGAAAATAAATTTGATTTCCTACAGAGGGTTTCATTTTCTAAACACATTCTAAATGCATTATTCAATCTCTATGTTTGATCCCAAAGACAAAATAATCGATTTCCTCAAATAATTTAAATTCAACTGAGGTTTTCACAATTTTCACTCAAGAATTTTCACAAAGCAAAAGCTATAAATTTATTTAATTATTTTCTTCTAATAAAAAATTTCTTTTCTAAAACAGATTTAACAAACAAATCTTTAATCACTACTATTTTAAAAGTAACCAAGGACAATACAACACAAAGAGGAAAACCTAGTTCAAGAAGCTACAGGAAAGGATGAATTTCTGATGCAAGCCTCCTCCAAAGATTTCTTGAATTTTCTTCAATCATCCAACGAATCCAATCCAAAACCCAACAAATGCAAACAATCTTTCCTCCAATCAAACTTTCTTCAAACCCTTCTTTGCAAATTTCTCCAAAATTTCTTCTCTGCTGTAAAAATGATTTTTTTCTAAAACTTCTCTCCCCAAAATTAAAACATGCATTCCTTATAAATCAAAAATACCTAATGCAACCCTAATCCACATTGAATGCAAAATTAAATTTAGATATTAATTTCATTCTCAATTTTTACAACCCTAATTCACATTGCATGCAAATTAGATATTAATTTCAATTTCAATTTTTTAAAAACCCACTTTCAATTTAAAATGCAATTTCAAATATTAATTTAATTTTCAAAGTTGAAACTCATTTCCCAAATAAACATTTAATTACAATTTCTAATTTAATTCCCACAAGTTGAAATTAAATTCCAAAATTAATTTTAATTCTTTTATTTCCTTTCATTTTCTTGCATCACGTTTAATTAATTAATTTAATTATTTAATAACTAAATTCAACCCCCTTGGATTAAATTTAATTAATTAAATAAATTAAATATAATTAATTAATTTAAATATAAAATTTTATCCACATTGCATTATTTAAATTAAATAACCATCAACATGATTTAAATGCAATTATTCTAAATATCTATTTCCAAATCAAGAATCCTTCAGAATTAAATAACATTAAAGCAAGACCGACAATGGCTCGACACACTAAGGCTAGGGTGTAAACTTGACACATGTTACCTAGCTACTATCTCTCGTTCAACTTAACCGTTGGATCAACACACTCAAACCTGTGAAACTAGGTGGAGTCGATGTCATGTACCTGCAATCCTAAAACTAAGTAAACAACATCATACAATATATCCAGCATATAATACACACCGTGAAGAAGAAATTATGGATTCGCAGGGCACTCGCAAGCGAGTGATGCAAAACCATCCTCTTCACCAATACACTCAATAAGAACTGACATTAACATCATAATCAATAATCTCATAATAAAATCTCATGTTCACTCTACTAACAACATTAAACCATTAAAGCATGTGAAACAATAATTAGGTCAACACATCACACAATAATAGTTGTCACTCAATAGTAGCGATCAAAACATCATAACAAAATATATCCTGTATCAAAGTGACTTCAACCAAACGTAGCATAAAGCAAACCGAACGAGAAGCAAAATGGAGGGGTATTACATATGACTTACAACTTAATGTAAGAGTATGACTATAGTTTCATTTCAATGCACCACTTAAATATATTCATAAAATCATGCATTTAAATGAAATTATATCTAATTGTAAGCCATATCATAGAATACATCGTAGGCACCAACATTTCTACTATAACTAGTTTCACGTATCTATTCACATAACTTCAACTACTACCCTTCCAAGATTATTTCAATAAAGTATTTGATTGATCAATTATTGTATTGATTGTAAACCATCACCAAGAATGACCTATTAAACATTAATTTAGTGTGAAGCATCTAAAAAGGTCAATTATTACCCTTCCAAATTATTTCAATAATTGTTATTTAATATTCTTCTATATTTGATTGGCATTTTGCATGTTCAAGTGAATTGACTACGTTCCAAGGCTGATATGTCAAAGAGTGAGTCTACAAATACATTTTGAACCCAATTTTTCCTACATTCAGTACATTAAATGATCAATAAAATACAAAATAATATTAAATAACAATTTATTAAAATAATTCGAAAGGATAATAATTGGCCCTTTACGCCATTCTCGATGATGGTATGCATTGAATACAATAAATGATCAATCAAATACTTTATTGAAATAATCTTGGAAGGGTATTAATTGGAGTTATGTGAATAGATAAGTGAAACTAGTTATAGTAGAAATTTTGGCACGTAGCACAATGTATTTTAGAAATATGTATTTTAGGATATGACTTACAAATTAATGTAAGAGTATGACTATAGTTTCATTTAAATGCACCGCTTAAATATATTAATAAAATCATGCATTTAAATGAAATTATATCTAATTTTAAGGCATATCATAAAATACATTGTAGGCACCAAAATTTCTACTATAACTAGTTTCACTTATCTATTCACATAGCTCCAACTACTACCCTTCCAAGATTATTTCAATAAAGTATTTGATTGATCAATTATTGTATTTAATATACACCATTACCAAGCATGGCCTATTAAACATTCCTTTAGTGTGAAGCATCTAAAAAGGTCAATTATTACCCTTCCAAATTATCTCAATAATTGTTATTTAATATTCTTTTATATTTGATTGGCATTTTGCATGTTCAAGTGAATTGACTACATTCAAAGGCTGATATGTGAAAGATTGATTCTACAAATACATTTTGAACCCAAGTTTTCCCACATTCAATACATTAAATGATCAATAAAATACAAAAGAATATTAAATAACAATTTATTAAAATAATTCAGATGGATAATTTAATTGGCCCTTTACACCATTCTCGGTGATGGTATGCATTGAATAAAATAAATGATTAATAAAATACTTTATTGAAATAATATTTGAAAGGTATTAATTGGAGTTATGTGAATAGATAAGTAAAACTAGTTATAGTATAAATTTTGGTGCCTAGTACACTATATTTTAGAAATATGTATTTTAGGATATGACTTACAACTTAATGTAAGAGTTTTACTATAGTTTAATTTAAATGAACCACTTAAATATATTCATAAAATCATGCATTTAAATGAAATTATATCTAATTGTAAGCCATATCATAAAATACATTGTAGGCACCAAAATTTCTACTATAACTAGTTTCACTTATCTATTCACATAACTTCAACTACTACCCTTCCAAGATTATTTCAATAAATTATTTGATTGATAAATTATTGTATTGAATGTAAACCATCACCAAGCATGACCTATTAAACATTAATTTAGTGTGAATCATCTAGAAAGGTCAATTATTACCCTTCCAAATTATTTCAATAATTGTTATTTAATATTCTTCTATATTTGATTAGAATTTTGCATGTTCAAGTGAATTGACTACGTTCAAAGGCTGATATGTCAAAGAGTGAGTCTACAAATACATTTTTAACCCAAGTTTTCCTACATTCAATACATTAAATGATCAATAAAATACAAAATAATATTAAATAATGGTCTATTTAAATAATTCAGAAGGATAATAATTGGCCCTCTACGCCATTCTCGATGATGGTATGCATTGAATACAATAAATGATCAATCAAATAATTTATTGAAATAATCTTGGAAGGGTATTAATTGGAGATATGTGATTAGATAAGTGAAACTAGTTATAGTACAATTTTTGGTGCCTAACACAATGTAATTTAGAAATATGTATTTTAGGATATGACTATAGTTTCATTTAAATGCACCACTTAAATATATTCATAAAATCACGCATTTAAATGAAATTATATCTAATTGTAAGCCATATCATAAAATACATTGTAGGCACCAAAATTTCTACTATAACTAGTTTCACTTATCTATTCACATAACTTCAACTACTACCCTTCCAAGATTATTTCAATAAAATATTTTATTGATCAATTATTGTATTGAATGTACACCATAACAAAGCATGACCTATTAAACATTCATTGAGTGTGAAGCATCTAAAAATGTCAATTATTACCCTTCCAAATTATTTCAATAGTTTTTATTTAATATTCTTCTATATTTGATTGGCATTTTGCATGTTCAAGTGAATTGTCTACATTTGAAGGCTGATATGTCAAAGAGTGAGTCTACAAATAAATTTTGAACCCAAGTTCTCCTACATTCAATACATCAAATGGTCAATCAAATACAAAATAATATTAAATAACAGTTTATTAAAATAATTTGGAAGGATAATAATTGTCCCTTTTCGCCATTCTTGAAGATGGTATACATTGAATACAATTAATGATCAGTCAAATACTTTATTAAAATAGTCTTGGAAGGGTATTAATTGGATTTATGTGAATAGATAAGTGAAACTAGTTATAGTAGAAATTTTGGTGCCTAGCATAATGTATTTTAGGATATGACTTACAACTTAATGTAATAGTATGAATTTATAATTTAATTTAAATGCACCACTTAAATATATTCATCAAATCATGCATTTAAATGAAATTATATCTAGTTGTAAGTCATATCCTAAAATACATTGTAGGCACCAATTTTTTTTCTATAATTAGTTTCACTTCCATTTACATATTCCAATTTAATAACTCCAATTGCTACCCTCAGTAATTGGATTTATGTGAATGGATAAGTGAAAAAATAGTTATAATAAAGATTCTGACTATTCTGAGAGGAAAAATAGATGGTAGCTCAGTGGTACAATTTCATGTGATAACCATGACAGTGGTAGATATAATGGATTGTGAAGAGAAGCAAAAGGTACAGTCCTATCATATCAAAAGGGAAAGAGGAGAGTCAAGTCCACAAAAGAGCAATGATCTGAAAGGCAATCTTAATGACTATAGTAAAGAATTAAGATCTTTGAGTTGAAGATAATGGAGAGCTAGAGTAGTGATTGTAAGGCTAATGTAGTAGACAGGGTCGACATGGTTACTAGGGTTCCATGTTTGTGTTGGCAGAAGAGGAGATGTTCAAGGGTTTCCTAAGAATTCATTACCCGATCCTATGCACAAATAAGTGGAGAAAATTATATTTTGTACAAATTTGATAAGAAATGTATATTTTGAAGATACATAGATATCGATGTACGAAGACACTTGATGGTCAGCAATGGAAGCATTTCTTCTTGGGTTGTTTCAAAATATTATTGTTTATATCTATCAGTGGAAAGTAGATGCCAACAAATCAATCAATTGTTTGATCTCATGGAATGCTATTATTAAAGGATATGCACAAAATGGTTGTTCTTACAGTCACAATAGCTTAAATCACATGGCATTCTAGTCTTAAGATATTTGAATTTGTTGTTGTTTGTGTTTAGAGTTTTGGATGAAGACCCCAAACTTTGACCTTGGTCATTGCAATAGAGGTTGATTGTCAATATTATCACTTCCATAACTTAGGATAGTGTTCATATGTTATTTCACTATTGTATAAGCATGCTTAGATGACAATGATCTTCTCATTTTATTGTGTAGAAACTATGGCAGAAAGAATGGATAGTTGTATATAAACTATGGCATAGAGAATAGATAGTTGGTAATGGTGAAGCATTTTTTATGTTTAAGGATAAAGGGAAGGAATAAAAGGGTTGTGTTCTTAACTCAGGGCACAAATATGAGATGAAGACATCATTATCGTTGATTCTTAACTGTGTTTCACTTTCTACTTAGTCATTATCATATGAATGTAATAATACATTGCAGTAGGCTTCTTGGGGTTGTAGTGTCCATGGAATAAATTAAACATATTATTTTAATCGAGTATGTAGACCTTGTATTATTTCATGTTTTATGTCCATCTATAACGATAATAGTCTCTAAAATGACAAACCTACATTCAAAAGAATTGAAGACTAGAACATCATTACTGTGCTCTCTTAATGTTTAAATCAAATTCATTATCAATTTTTCAATTGAACCAAACTATAAAATGATGGCGACTTAATCATTTATGAGTTGATAATAGAGTCAGCTATGTAAATCAAAAAAATTCTCAGCCCAAATTTTTTCTATAAATCTCCACATCAACAGGTTAATGAATAACCTCAATCACATGACAGATATTATTCTGCCATCCTACATTTATTTATAATTTATATTTTTTGTTAGATACCAACTAGTTTCACCAAATAGGTTTTCAAGAGTTGGAGTGCACGAAATCTCAAATCAATCTAGCCATACATTCTTTATCTTTCAGACATTTTTGCCATCATTTTAGCTCAACTGTAATAATTGCAAGTCATACACTAAAACATATATGTCTTTCTTTGTTTATTTTTTTTCAACCCGCTTGGGTAAACACGGTGTATCTTAACTGAAAGCCTAATCCTACATGCCTTTTGGGTTGTTTTCTTGCACAATTTGGTTCCTACACAACTCCTCTTCCCCCAATATACATGCATATATGGATATATGCATACATTTTTTTGTTATAAATTGAAATAAAACCAAAAAAGAAATCCATAATTGGTGGTGGCTTTTTTTACTTAGGGTGGAGGTAGATTGGGGAAAGTTCAAGTTTATTAGCGAGTTGAGTCTTGAGATCAAAACCCAGTGTTGTAAAATTTGATCAGTATAGAAGTTAAATAGAAACAATCTTTTAGCAGTCTTTTACGTCTTATGTACCAAATTGGTGTCTTGGACCAGATGACCCAAAAACTACCTTTACCTTTAATTTGTTGATGTAAACCCTACTGTGATTTTAAAAGGGTTTATTTATAAAACCTTAAATCACAAAAAAAACCCTACTAAACAACCATTAAAAAATAAATAAACCCTTTGAAAATCACATTTAAAACCCTATTGTTCAACCATTAAAGAAAAATTTGTAGACGCCAATAGTTGAAACCCACATTATTAAAAATTTTGAAACACATTCGGAAGTATTCTATAGCCTTGCCAAATTTGGTTGTAAGAAAAATCACATTTATAACGAAAATTAAGTAAGTCAAAAAAACCAAGAAATGCAAGCTATCTTGCAGTTGCTACATTTCAAATCACAACTAACACCAAGAAATAGATTTTATTTGTCATTTCTACCAACTAAAAATCACTTGGAGTACAACTAAAAATTACTTGCAAATGAACCAAACTCAACTGAGCATGAGGAACCCAATGAGAAAAAACCTAGCTTTGCTTGTTCTTATAAAGTTAACCTTTGAATGAGCCACATCCGATCGCATTCCCTTTGGTCGAACAACCAAAATTCCCACGAGCAGTATTTTTTTCTTATATTGTTGTATAGTTCGGCCAAAACATATTCGACCAAGTATGATTCAGTCAAAACCCCCTCGGCCAAAATAGTGAGGCCACGTAGGTGCCATGTCGTCACCACATGGTTTCAACTGAACCTAATTTGGCCAAATACCTTTCAGCCAAAATTGGTTCGATAGAACTTGTATGATTGGCCCAAACTGTGACACAAGTTTGTACTTTTACCCACAACCTACTTGTGCTATTTTTTTCTATTCAAATTTAGTGGAATGTTTTAGACCAACAATCTTCCAATTAAGCCCTATATGAATGACGAGGAAAATAAAATGGCTCTAGTATATGACTAGACCACTAAGATAACGATGCATGATTATCGAAGGAGCTACAATCTTTTGTAGAACACTTTTTGGCTCCATTGTATCAAGCAATTACAAATACTCCAATGCCTAGATTCCCTATGTCTTGTAGAAATTGCATTCAACTAGGAAAAGAAATACAATTGGTTGATTGGTACTTAATGGAAGAATATATTGTGCTAAGATTCTATGGATCACAAGTAGAGCCATACAAACTTCCTATTCATGTCGCAAAAAGGGTTTTTGCATTGGAATATATAAGGCATATAGAGAGTACTGATGAACTATACTTTCTTAGTTAGCAAAAGAAGACCCTATTTCCTTCTTTACCTTTTTCATATGGAAATTTCACATTCAAGAGAAAAGCATTTAATGTGGTACATGATCTTTTTAAAAAAAATTTATTTGATGTTATCTATCAGTGGCAATATGATCCATGTGACACCATTAAATTAAGGATTGTGACCAATAATAATGTTGCAAGTAGAATTCAATATCAAAGTAAACCCTTTCTTAAAAACTTGAGAAACAAGGATTCTTGGGATGAGGTCAAATTCACAATGGAGAAAATTTTTATTGAGAAAGTGATTTCTTTTGAACATTTTTTAGCAAAAATTATGGTATTGCACCAACAAACAAGAGCAAAGAATCAAATCAACAACTACTTGATTTTTTTTATGAAAAAATGATAAACAATTTAGTAGAGTAAAAATGCCAAATTCTCTAGACAAGGATGTTACAAAATAGAGGGGATGTAGACATAGCCAAAAATTGAAAATATGTAGAATTGAAGAACTAGGATGACATAGTCACTAGGTGAGAGTTGCTCCTACATTGGTATGAAAAAAGAAACCATTGTTCCATTGTCTATAATGCATGGACCTGTGATTTTAGGAAGCTAGTTGTTCCTAATTTATTTATAAATGTGGAACTCATTAGACACCTTTCTTCTTGGTATGATGACAATATTAGAGTAATTAGGGAATTGGATGAAAGTATCCTAATGGATATAAACAGGGAGTTTGTTTCTGGTGTTATTAGACTCAATGTGGACACAAATAAGGTTATAGACCTTGCTTCTTTCATAAGAAAATACCACTAAAATATAATTAGCTTCAGAGTGAGATGGATCTCAAGGTTTAGATAGAAAGGCTTCAAAGGAAAGTCATTGAGAATCCCTGATAATGAACTCAAGCCTTTTGATGTCAATTATTTTGAAGACTATTTCAAAGCAACAAATCGGGCATTATGTCATGCGTTGGAAGAAGATGCACACTAAAAAATTAAAGTACCTCTTATGTATATGGCTAGTGATATACAACATCCTTTTGTCAATTGTGACTTTGACTATGCTAGCTTTCTAGCTAAGGCTATTCACAATCAATTGGTGGACATTAAGAAAAGGAAAAGTGGTAAGGAGCCAGAGCTGAATTTCATGTGGTATTCTCTCCTTTTCCATATGCTTTTGTACAAAGGGAAAGATAATTTCAGTAGAGTTTTACAAATGAACATGAAAGATAATGAGGGAAATGATCTCCCGGTGCAATTTTGGACCCATATTTGGGACAAACATTGTAGTGAGTCAGACTATGTTGTTTTTGAGAATTGCTTTGTAAGACAAGTCATTGCAAGGATGGGTCTACCTATAATTATATTGTATAAGGAAATTATTGATTTCCTTAGGCCCAAAAAGAGGAGGCCAGAGTTAGGAGTACAACATAACTAGGGAGATTATTACCTAAATGGCACATCAGTTGTTATTAGAATATAAGGATGCCCTCAATCCCCCCATGTGCTACCTAGATATGTGTCACCCAGGTTGGAATTCATGGAAATTATATAGAAATTAAATGAGACTAATAAATAGCATTTCAGGAAACAAAAGAAATGTTATTTTTTCCCTTGTGTTACTACCTTTTTAGATTTCACTTCAACCAGAGATGGCTTGGGTAGGCTGAAATTAATTCTTGGAGAATACAAGTTATTCTAGTAAAATGTTAGGGATTTTGACCTTGAAGGTTTCATAAACCAGGTTAGGAAAAGTATTAGAAGGTTTGATTTTTTCCATAAGGTTCATGAAAATGAACATGTCATAATAAATTGCAAGGATGAATCACAGGTAAAAAATAGAAAGGTGAAATAGATTGCATTCATCGAGGAAGAGACTGCGAGGATATAGAATTAAGGATTATCATGGAGAATTTTCTACTATTGTTGACCCAATTACCAAGATTGAGGCAGTGTTGAATAATTTTGAAAGACTTGTAGGGAAGGCCCCTACCCTAGAATAGAAACCATCAGAGCGACCTAGAGCTGGCCTTTCTATCAGAAGGCCCCAGGGGCCTATTATTAGAGAAAATGTGCAACCTTACCCACCAAAGGTCACTCCCTATCCTTCCACTCAAAGAATCAATGTGGATTTTGATTCTCCCCAAGAGAGAAACCATAGAAGAGGTTCAAATTTGAGCAACTGCCATTGTTGGTTGACAATCCTATCAATCTATATGAAAGTGAAGATGTTCATATCACCATGGATGAAATTAAACAATACATTCCATCTCCCAAAGACCAAATATTGTTTTCCTTCTTTAGCAAAGGTTCGAGCTAGACATGGCTATGGGGAGAGATAACCTCAATGATGTGAGGGAATTGGCATGTTCACAATTCATTTTTGATGATGATTTTGTAATATCCCTGGAGTTTAAAGAGTTTGTTTTGAGCTCAAAGAGGGAGGATTACCTTAAAAGACTTCAATTGGAACAAGAATATGTGCCTAGAGAAAAGTATGATGAAGTAGTTGCAAAGGTAAGGGAAAAATGAATTTTGAGACCAAAAACATTACACCTATAGAAGGGAGAAGAATAGTGCAATATAGTGGATTCCCTGAATTATAAATTTCTTCTACAATTGTCTTTGATACTATTAGGAAATAAGAAGGATATTTTTTTTCCATAGAAGAGGAAGCAGAGATGGCATTGCTAGGATTAGAGTTCAACCCACATTGGGAAGCCCTCTCAATCTAGGCCCTTGCTCCAGCTACAAAAAATCCTATGGTTGTTGAAGCATCAACATATATCAAAGGGATCTTGATTGTAAAGAGGGCATCTGACACCTCTTCCCCTAAATTTTTTGCATTAGTGGTAGATGTTGCCAAGTTTAATGAAGCTTTTATTCAAAGATTACAATAAAAAAATAATACATTGTTGAAGGAACATAATGATCAAATGGAATATTACAACTATTAGCAAATATTATTGTCTCAAAAAATGTCCCTTCTTGAAAGTATGCATGAAGAAGGCTCCTCTTCTATAATTCCCCCTACTCATGTGATGATTGAAAATGCAAATCTTAAAGAAAAGATTCAAATGTTGGAAGAGTAGTTGAAGAATTCTTGGCAGTATCAATAAAAGGAGAATGTGTGCATTGCAACGTGCATCCTAGATAAAACAATTCATACAATCTTAAGAAGGCTGGAAAATACCCATGTGTAATATATGAATTTGAGGGATGTCACTACCAAAATAAGTGGGGATCAAGAGTAGCTCATATGTATACTTGAACAATAGAATCCTAGATTTACATCTTTGGAAGGTATGTATAAGGGATCTACAAACAAATCTAATCCCCCACCTAGTATCCATCTTACTTTTGAGATTTTCAAGATGGCATAGAATCATAAAGGGTATTTGGAAAGTGTATTTGAAACTGCACAAAAAAAATGAACTCTTTCATAAATATTGACAAAAGGGTTATACCCCACTTGTTAGAAGATAATAGGGAGTTGAAGACCCTGGAGAAATGAAAGGATTCTTTCAATATTATAATACCCACACTCCTCCCTCTGATTTACAAAGACAAAAAAGTTTATTTAAATAAACTTAATTTCAATTCAAGTAGGATGGTCAATGTAGAACAATTGATGGAAAATTTGTATAGGGAGGCCAATTCTTTACTTGATGCCAAGTATCGTCTAAATTTGAAGAATGCAAAAAAGCTCTTAGCTCAATAATAACCTTATGAGGATATGTTTAAGGCATGTTATTAAAATTAAAATTATTTACCTATCCTGTGAGTGGATTCATGCTTTTATTCCTATTCCTCCTCTCTAATGTTTTGGTTGTCATTAAGGTTTGGGATGAGGTTCTTAGCTTGTTGCTTTCTTTATATTATAAAAGGTAATCCCAAGCCTCATTCAAAGGGTTTTTATTTTTTAATATTTCATCTCTATAAGCTCTTTTTGCATAATTTAAGCTATTTGATAGCACATATAGGAAATATTGTAATTTTCCTCTATAATAACAAAAGATGACTCAAATACTTAAGTGTATCTCTTTAATTTTGAATATCAACCTATCTTTCTCTCTAGTATTTTATTCGCTATCATTTGACTCAAAAATAATTAAGGGCTATTTATAAGTTTTCATATCACATAATGTGTTATGGATGTTGAACTATTAGCTTATGTTTAAGGAATGGATTAATATTCCTTTCAGTTATTTATCAATGATTGTGTGAACACAATAGGAATTTATAAGTAGTGTGATAAGTGTTGTTCTTTGTATGGTTTCTCATTGTAAGGTAGTGAGATTATAAGAAGCCACGAGTTCATCTTTTGTAGGAGTATATTTCATTTTCTGACTCTGTTGCAGATAAGGCACTGATCAAAATAGAGTATGAAGATTGATGCGCAATCACATATCAAATAAAAAATCAAAATTTTACTTTACTGTAAATTTTATGTTTTATGCACAAATCAATGCTAGCAAGGAAACATTAAGCATTGAGTTGAATAATGAATCACCGAGTACATGTAAAAATTATTAGTATGACATAGCTAAAATATCAAATTATTAATAATATGTTAATGTATTCAATCCGATTCACAATTTCATGGAATACAATATAAAATATCATCAACTATAGTTTGGAATATGATCCATGAAGTGCACTATAAATACCTAAAAAATGATAATTAACTTCCATTTTCCAAATCAAGTCATTGTCCTTACTCTGATGTTGAGATAAAGAGTCATCTTGATTCTGAGTCTAGTCTTCATTTTGTCCAACCTACATGCATCCACTTAACTGCATCTCAAATTCAACATTCATTATGTCACTGTCATTTGTGCCACTACCACTGCCACCACTACCAGTGTTTGAAGTGTTGCACAACCCTCCTCTTTCGCATATGGACTTCTAGATTGTGAGTTCCCTTTCAAAAGGAAAACTTTGAACATGTATCAATGGCTTATTTTTCAGATAAGTTCATTTAACGAATTAGATTAATAAACAAAAACCCAAAGAAGTTATGACGTGCAAAGAAAGCAAATAAAAAGAATGATTATACCAGATATTCATTGAAGCTTCCATGATTCACCTCCACAACACCTTCTAGCTTGCAGTGTATGATTGTTTCCCTTAGATTGAGTGTGTGAGCAATTTAACTATGCCAATGTCTTATGCAAGTTTTGAAGGATTTGAATGACAAAATACTATGCCTATGAAAAGTAATCAAATCAAATAGCTAAATGAAAAGTAAAATCTAAGCATAAAATGTCTATAATAATCAAGTCATTTTATAATAATGAAGTTGTTTATAATAATGAAGTGGTTTTTAATAATGAAGTGGTTCCTAAATTGTGAGCAAAATTGACATTTTATAGAAAATACAATTTTGGATGGATGGACGAGATTAAAAGTTGACAAAACCTAAAATTAGTGGACAAGATTTCATGTGACAATCCCTAATTAGGGTTAGGGAAAGAATTTTAAATAATTGGCCAAGATGTCATTTGAAAAAATCAAATCGATGATAGAGAATAAATGTGATAATTAGTCAGAAAGATAAAGATTTTTTAAAATCAAGAAGATAAGACTGCTTGATTTGTAAGATTCGAAAAACCAATAAGATAAGAGTTGAACTAAAAAGTAGATTTGGAAAATCAAGAATTTTCTCAATTACTTAATTTTTGGAAGAAGATTACCATTTTGAATTAAATTAATTCAAAATAAGGATTTTATGTGACAATAAATAATCTTTCTTAGATTATTTACTAAAATGAAGTGACAGTTAATAAAACAAAATTATTTTAAATAATTTCATTTATTTAAAATGAGAGAAATGTTAAATTAGGTAATTAAATAATTAAACATAATTATTTAATTTAGAGGATTATGACCGATTATTAAAAGAATTAATAAATTCATTTAATTATGAGAATTAGTGACATATTAAATAAACAAATAAAATTCATTTATTTAATAATAAGGAAGAATACATGAATAAAGGTAATTAAATAAACTAATAAATTAATTTAATTGTAAGAAGACAATAGACAATTAATGACATATTGAATAAATAAATATAATTTATTTATTTAATAATCATGAAGAATACAATAGACATGAATTAATTAAATAATAATGAATTACTTAATCAATAGTTGAATGTGGACCAAGGTACTAATTAAATGTCATAATTATGCTAGGATGAAAGTGGTAAAATAGAGCTTTTAGGCCTAGGTCATTTTTAAGTGTCTACAAAACATTATTCATAGTTGCAAACACACTCAAGAAATCTTCCATATTTTTGATTTCAAACACCCCAATACACAGAAAACTCTCTCATCCTCCACCGACCCCAATATCATTGTTTGACATAAATACAAAATTTGGAAATATTTTGATATCGAATAATACAAAATTTCACTCTAACCTAAGGTTGTCCATGCCCTTGTTATTGATCCTGCTTCCATGGGATTCTCCATGGACTCAAACTAGTCAATCATACTTAATGCAAAACACCTAGATTATTGTCTAAGATTAATTCCATTTATAATTCCTCCTATTTTTTATCCTAATGGAACCCCTAAAAATTTTGTTCCATCTCCAAGGTCTTGGTGAAGTTAGGAGGTTGTGGGTTTCTGTCTCCTGTTGTTGTAAAGGTTTTTTGGTTTACTTTGATCTAACATTAAAAGAAAAAACCCTTCGAGCCTATATCTTGGCTTTTGTTCTATTTCACTATTCACTCCTTCTAACAGTCATAAATCTTGTAATTCATGTCATGTAGTGTCAAAACCCATTGAGTGATTGGCCCTTGTTCTAGTATTATTGGCTAATCAGGTTGGATTTTTATTTGCTGGTTATCCTACATTGAGCTAAATATTTCCCATTAATAAAAAAATTCAAGTCCTTATATCGTGGCCATGAACTAATCATCCTAGGAAGGGTCCCTTTTATGGTTAACATTTTTATATGTGCAGTTCCAGGAGGTTCTTGTGGGCTGTTCCATCAATGGAGAAAATTAGAACCATCGCCTGCTTGTCCCTCCTATCTTATCTTAAATTATTTTATTCATTTGGGCTCATGGGAAAAGGACATATGTTCCTAATGATTGTTGGGCCTGAGATTGTATGAGGACATGTACAAGTTCCTGCTAAAGTTAGATCAATGGTTGGTGATAATTGAGGTGGCCACATCTGGGTTGTTCCCTGTTGACCTGTCTTATTTTCTTGGTTACGAAAGTGACCATATGAGCTAGCGGGTGATTGCCACCTGTCATCTCTATGATCAGTTTAAGGATTAATATTGTTGAGTGCCAACATGATTTGATGATTGATTGCAGGTAATTTGGATCAACTTGGACCACTCCCCGCCATCCCATGTGGGCCCTATTCACCTCCCTGGTTTCTCTACGAGGAAGTGGGTGTTTGCCATGTGGAATAAATCTTAACAGTGTGGAGGGTAAGGTGTGTGTTACTAAAGCTCATATATCATGTGTGTCTAAAAATATTTTAATCTAATCCCTTTGTATTATATGAGAATTAAATTTGAAGCTAGCTAAGCATTATGTATGACGATACCTCTAGATTCAATCTTAGTTGTTCCCCGTCCTCCCATTGATAAAATTTGCATGTGATTTATGGCTCACAGGGGTAAGGGAATATTGACACATGGATTGGAATTAAAAAGACAAAGAGATTGTAGGGCCTGCATGTTACAAACATTTTCTTCCACGTGGACCCCTCTCATTGGGAATTTTTTCTCTCTGTACAGTCAAACGTTTCATAATTCATGATTAAATTTGGATTGTGGATCAATCAATTGGTTAAATAAATCAACGATCAATATTCAAAACAAATTTGATAGCAAGCAAGCCATTCTAGTTCATGTGAGGGAGTCTTAATAACTAAAAGGACATTAAGCTACTGAAGTAAGGAATTGCATGACTATAAATATTTACATCAAAGACATAATTCGGTATCACAAGTACACTCAATACACCTTAGGAGCAAAACTATGGTCGCTCAACATTTTCTCACATCACAACTAGGGATGTTAACCTATGGAAACTAGTAAGTCAATTACAATTTTCCTTTTGGCATTACTTAAAGGTTATATTTCCTCAAGCTTAAGTTTGTTAGGGTTTTTATCTCGGTTTGGCTGTTAAGTTTGATGCTTATAAAAGTGGATTTCGTTAATTTTGCATTTGAACAATTTATGCCAAACCCTTACAAAAGCCAGAGGGCTTGCTCAGTTAGACCAAAGAACCTTGTTTGAATATATTTCTTGCATTATGGTCCCTAAAGAAAAAACATCTTTCTCCAAAGGGGAGGTTTTTGTTCCCAAGAGACCTCTGAACAAAGACCTTATGGATCAATTACCACCTTCCACTACTGATAAACATAGAGGTGAATTGATTCCAAAGGGACCAAAAATAGCAGAAGGCCTATTTGACAAAAGAGGTTCTATCAAAGATGCTAAATTTCCCTATACTAGATGGGAATTGGTTTATGGTTGGTTTAAGAACATAAATATGGGTGTCCCAATAGGAAACCCTTGGAATTTTGATCTGGGAAAGTTAATTGTACCAAATGTTTATATGGATGTTGATTTTTTGAAGTCAATAGATGCTAACTACGACCTGGTCACAAGAACCATCAGGACCTTTGATGGAAAAGAAATGGTTAGATTCACTAAGGAGGAATTGGGTCTTATTTTAAAGCTCACCAAATGGAATGAAGAAATGTATAAGATAAATGAAGAAACTCTTAAACAGGAGTATGAAAATACTAAGGATTCATTTAGGGTCCACATTTTACCAAGATTCCTAGTAGAAATTGTAGGACAAAAGATTGTGATAGGATCATGTGATAAGGAGCCTTTCCCTGTCAATTATTTTGTTCCTTATTTAAAAAGGAATTTTTATTCCATTTCTAAAATAATTGGTTATGATCCTATTTTTGGAATCCCAATGGCTTGGATGTATATGGCTGCCCATATCCAACATCCCCAATATTGTGTAGTATATGATTATGTTGGATTCCTTTCTTAAAAAATGCATGATGGGTTGGTTAGATTAAAGAAAGGAGAATTTGGGGTAGGTTGCAGCTGGTACTCACTGCTACATTTGCATATGTTCTTATACAAGGGTACAGTGTATTTTGGATAGAACATTGATCTGGAGAGAAAGGAAGGTGATTGGGGTTTTCATGTGCAATGTTGGACCACTATTTTGGATAAGGATGATAGGACATATGATTATGTCACTTTCCAAAATTTGTTTGCTTCAGAGTTGAGAAAGGTTTTGATTGTGAGGATGCCCAGAGTTCCTATTACTTTACATGACTTCTTGAGGCCAAAGGAGAGAAGACTTGAGATAGGCATTGAGCATAACTTGGAAGATGTTATTTTTCTACTTGATTTTATTTTTTTAAGAGTATATGGTTCTAAGGTAACACCTCATTTGTTACCAAGGTTTGTTCCCGAAAGAATAGGTTTCCTAGAGGTTATGTGGAAATTAGGAAATGTTGAGAATGAAAATTTGTTAAATTAGGGAAAGGGACCTTTCTTTCCTTTATGAACTTGTTTTTCTGACTTTATGATAACTAAGGGAGGTTGGAATAGTATCATTGAAGTTCTCAAAGGATATCGCATGAAAACAACAATTGAGAGGGTCAGGTATGATTCTAAAGGATTTATGGCCTAGTTGAATGATAGAAACAAAAGCTACAAATATGCTCATATTTTCCATTATCCAAAGGATGTGATAAGGAACATATTTCAAAGTTTGGATCAAGAAAAAATAATACTTTGCAAGAATGGAGAAATGAAGTAAATAGTGTCATTTCAAATCAAGCTATAAATTATTTTCAGAAATTTGATATGGATGCATTGACATTGAATTTGGATATGTTGGTCCATGTTGAGACTGTATTACTAGAATTTGATAGGGAAGCTAACCATATCATCATCAAATATGCACATTATAGACAAAGGGCTAATGAAATAATGAATTTTAATTGGCCCACAGAAGAAGAGTTCCTAGCATGGAAAGGTAGATATTTGGAGGGAGTGGGGGTTTTATATTAAGCATGGCAAGTTAATAATTTGAAATTTTGAAGTCTACAAATGGGTGAGTAACAGATAGATGGAAATTCACTAAATAGCCTAGATTTAGTATATATTAGGCTTATGTTAAAGTATGGAAAATATAGTGCATCTTATCCAAGGTTAATTTCATGACAAGGCTGTAGGCGTGGTCTTATCTTTTTTCTTTTTCTATTTTCCTTTGGCTTTGCCTTCTATTCATTTTGGTGCATGGGCATGAATTTTGAGGTAACTATTTAGTCGAACCCATTTTGAAGATTGGACCTGATCTCCTACAATGAATTTGGGCTACGTGCATTTTCTTCACATGTCTCTTACCTCTTGGGGTATGTTGTTACTAGTGAAAGAATTTTTTTTTTAGTGGTCTAATAGGGTTTTGACATGTGTACTTTATGGACCGAGGCTTGTTTTTTCTCCTTCATTTCTATAGGAAGGAATTTAGGGCTAGGAAGTAGGGGTTCATTGTTTAAGGTTTTAACACTATGAATTGTATGAGAAATACAATATATGTTTTAGAGTTTTTGTATTAAGTTTGAGAGTTCATAATTTTTTATGTAGTTTGAATAATAGTAAAGAAAAATATATAATGAGAAATACCAATTTCATGGCTATTGTCTCTCCTTGCATTTTTTTTATGAGTTATAAGTGAAAGTAATCTAGGATATCTTTTATTTGTCTCCATTGTTTACCAGTGGATGTTTGATTTCATTCTTGCTTATTGATTCAATGAATTGATGTAAATCCTTGGATGAGATTGATAACTCAAAGGAATCAAGTGCTAGGATATTGATAAGTAGTATTAGTCATGGATGTAATAGGAGAATTTTGTAATTCAGTATCTCTTGAAATTGTATGCTACTATTCGTGAATTGTTATCTAATCATATATGTAGGTTATGACTTTGTGCCCAACATAAAGGCACTGGTTGATGTGAAGTATTCATGATTTATTTTCTATGTTAATTCATCAACTTATCACTTTTATTTCACAAACTCTTGTGGTTACCATTATAGTTGTTACATGTTAGAGTCTCACCTTCTCATGTTTAAAGTATAATACATTGATAAATGAGCTACCAACTTATTTAATGTATTAGGATCTTGAGCAACTTAATGAGAAGTATCTATTATTGACAATGTATTTGATTATAATTATATGAGTTTAGAATTTATTGCATTGTGGGATAACCCTCCTGGATTTTACAGAGCCCGAAGTGTAGGAGTAGAAGTTTGCCAGATTCTACTCGTTTGTTGGACAATCCCTTTAGAATACTGATTATTGGAAATGGTAAAGTCCATAGGTATTTTTTGAGATAAGATTGGTTCTTAAAAATTAACCAACATATTGGAAACTCTACTAGGGAGACAGCTATGTCCAAATTCTCTAGTTCAATTTAGGTGTTGTCAGAGTCAAGTGTTTTGTTATAATACTATTCATTGTGTGAAGAATAACTAGTATAAATTATGTTGCCTCGGTCATATCACCCTCAGTTTTATGCATCAAGTATTGTCTCATTTTGTTACCTTCTGTCAAGTTATGTTTAAATTTCTCTTTGAAGTCACACATACAAAGTCAGGAACCAATCACTTAGTATTTTCCAATATCCTAGGTGGTGACTCTAAATTTTGTAACACCAGTGTAAAGTTTGGTTCTCAAAAGGAACGTAAGAAAAGGGATCCTGACATATTGGAAATTATGAAGAAGACAAAAAGTTATGCGAAGAAACATCCTGAGCAGAGAGCAGAATCTGAACTGGTTAAAGAGAAACAACCCTCTTGGGTAAAAAAAGGATTTTGAACCAAGTAAGTTCGTTGATTCTCCTATCAAAGCTTCTCCTACATTTAATACTGAAGAAAGTAGTGCTAGTACCCATGAGAAGGAATGAGATGTTGAAGCATCAATCAAAGACCAAGGAAGCTTCCCAATTGAACAAGTATTTGATAATGAGCTTAATGTTTCAAGAGAGGAGGATAGGTGGGAGTTCTTGGGAAAGGATAAGGAGTTTTCTAAGCCTTTGACCCCTAGAGTTGGTTCTATTTTTAACAAGAAAAAATTTAAGCCAAGGGGTGAATCCACTAGGCTACAAGTGCATCTCTCTCTTGAGGAGGATCATACTGACCAACCTTACTACACTCCTACCCCAAGTGAGCATGGAGATATCTTGGAAAATGAGGAAGATGTAGAAAGAGATATAAAAGCTATGAAAGTAGAAGAGTTGAGACTTTGAGAAGAGGAAGAAAATAGACATAGAGAATTAAAGTAAAGGGAAGAGAGGATAAAGACTAAGAAACTAGAGATAGATTCCAGAAGGAAAAAAATGGAGAAGATGAGAGAGGAGTTGGCTAGATGCAAAAAAATTAGGAGAATATTTCTAGGTTCACCTCTAAAATAATTAATCATATCCATGAAGAAACAAACTCACTGGGAATATCTACCACTAATACCTATACCACATTTTTCTCAACTACTAAATCCCCATAGCCTTTTGTTACTACTAAGAAGACATCGTTTGTGGATCATGGGAAGAAACCCATTGATCAACTTAAGAAAGTCGTGTTCAATACCAACACTAGTACCAATACCTCATCTACTGAAATCCCTACACAGAAGACCAGAATCAATCCAACCCCATCAACTGCACTTCCAAATCTAGAGATACTAAGGTTACAAATGGAGAATGAAAAGTTGCAAGAAGATTTGAAAAAGGCTGAGATGGAAGCTTCAAATGTAGAGATAGCTAGGAATATTTCCTTCCTAAAAATGTCCATGTTTGCTCCAGGGTCTTCAAGTTCTGGACATTACCAATACTGAATCAGAAAAAAATAACTTTGCAAGGAATATTCTTAGTGGAGGAGGTGGAGGAAAAGATAAGAATAATAATTCTTATTTTGAGGATGATGATAAAGGAAGTAAGAAAAGAAGTGGTGATGGTGAGAGTGGGAAGGTTTGAGATAACAGTCACTTGGAAACCAAGAGAGATGGTGAGCAAAAGGATGGTTATAGGGATTGACATACTAGGAGCCCAATCCAAGTAGATAGATACCAACAATTATGTTTCACTAGAATATTTGGTTACCCAAACCCATTCCCTACAGACTTTAGACTTTCTTTGGTTAAATTCTTTGGTAATAATTCCTTGAGTGGTGAAGACCACCTCAAAACATATGCCAATGTCATAGATGATCTCTAAGTAGAGGCAAAAGATGTTATGATGAAATTGTTTATGCAGTCTCTTATCGAAGATGCCTACGAGTGGTATAGAAGTTTTCTTGTTGAGAGAATTGGCTCTTGGGAGGATTTTAAAAGGATTTTTAGGGAACAATATGGTGAAAAGATTGATTCAAGTTTCTTGTTGAACTAGTTTAACACTATTACTAAAGATTCTAATGAATCTATTGTTGAGTTTGATACAAGGCTCCAAAAAGATAGAAAGAGAATGCCTCCTCGGTTACAATTGAATGATCATGTGTGTATGGTAAATAATTGTAATTCTTTTGAAGCTAAAATGAGTTACCGCTTGCTAGATAAGAACCCTCAGACATTGAGGGAAGCCTTTAAGATGGAAGAGCATATTGAGAATATTAGTACAACAACTGGTAAATTTGGAAGGAGAGATGATCCAAAAAAATTTAAGGGATCAAAAAGGGAAGATAAAATTTCAAGCACTAAAGGAGAAACTATTGAGGATAAGTTTGAAAGTTTTATGAAGACTATGAATGATAAGATTGTGAAACAAGAAAAGGTGCAACCAAAAAATTATGAAAGGAATGATAGACTTCCTCAGTTACAAGACCACACATACAATACCAATTGCTATAATGGAAATCCTTTTCCAAATAATCAAAGAAATACTCAAAATAAAGTCCCTTTGAATTCTCTACAGAAAAATTGAGGGAATTTTGTTGAAGATACTCCCTGGTGTATCAATTGTAAAATGCCACATTCTTCTCAACAATGTGTAGTTCCACAGATCGTTGAGGTAGATGAAGACACACCTAGAGAGAATGATCAACAAAATTAAGAAGAAAATAATGTACTTATAGCAATGGGTGACTCTAATGTAGCTAGTAGTGAATGCTCTTATGATGAAGAATTTTGTGAAATGGATGTCGATGACCAAAGACAAGTAGCTAGTACATATCATCAACAAGTTTTTTCTGATGAGGATGTTGACAATGAAGTTGAGGTTTACAATTTGGAAGAAATTGAAGAAGTTATTTCATTAAGAAGACCCCTAGAGGAGGAGATTACAAGATATACTACAACTTTAGCAGATTAAGATAGAAGTTCCTATCATTTGAGAAACAGAACAATTGGAGGTGAGTATGGTAATCCTGTTGGTATTTTGATTAAAGAAAAGAATACCAAGAGTAAAGAACACAAGCCTGATGGAAAATGGAAATAATCAAAGCTAAGGAAAGTAAAGGAGATAGAATTTTGTCTAAAAAAGAAAAAAATCTAAAGGGTCCTCAAGAATCCAAATCTCTGGCTACAAAGGTAAAGACACAGAAGCAAATTCCTGATGTCACAAGAAAATATGCTAAGAAAATAATTGAAGCAACAAGAAATCAACATAAGGCGAGCAGCAGTGAACAAGGTATGCTCCCAATTGAATTACCTAAATATACTCTTTTTGATATGTTTCAATTACTTAGTCAAGTAAAGGTTTATGTTCCTTTTCTTGAAATTATGAGAATAGATGAACATAAGCATAAGGCAGTGGCCCTTATAAATGTTGTTGCTATAGCCTATAATGATTTGGTGGAACCCACACCACCTGAATTGAATGAAAAGGATAAGAAAGATAAGGAGGTTGAGGGAGTCATTACTGAAATTCCCCATATATTCTTGGGAAATTTTGTAACCACTTGTTCTAACAAGATAGATCCGGTTTCTCTCACCTTAATGGTTAGGGGAAATTTTATAATAATTTATATTATTGATTCTGGAGCATCCAACAATATCATGCCAACTAAAATCATGGATGTACTAGGATTGAAAATTGATAGGACACATAGGCAGTGCTATGCTATGGATGAAAGAGAAGTCCATGCCATTGGTGTGATAAATGAACTTCCTTATAAACTAGCATCTTACATAGATAGAGAGTTCAAAATGAGTGTGGTAGCGGTAGATATCCCACCTAATTATGGAATGTTGTTATCCTAAAAGTGGAGTACATCCATGAGAGGTAGTATGCAGTGTGATATGTCTTATGCCACTTTTACCATTGATGGTAAGAATGTTTAAGTAATGAGAGAACTGCGGGTGCCACATATGTTGGAGCATGCTCCTGAGGACAACATTGTTCTTTTCATAGACACTGACATTAGTGATTGCAAAAAAGAGGAAGTACCATGGGAGATAGAGAGGTGTCCTACACAACTAGAAAATGAAAATTCAAGGTTGTCTGACAAGGATGGACTTTGGAAAATGTATTTTGTTGGAACAATTTCTAAAGAAGGGTCGGGTGTAGGGATATTGGTGGTAGCTCCAAATGGTAATACTTACAAGTTTTCTTTTACATTATCTTTTGTTTGTGCGAATAATGTGGTAGAATATGAAGCCCTGTTGTTGGGGTTAAGATTGGTTGAGAAGCACAAAATAAAGAAATTGATGGTAGTTGGTGATTTTGAGCTGGTAATTTCCTAGGTAAGATCCAAATATGTCTGTAAAAATAATAGGTTGAAGTATTACAAAAATGTTGTATGGGATTCCATTGAGAAATTTTAGGCTTTTGGAATTGATAGGATGGAAAGAGGACAAAATAGAGTAGCTGACTTACTTGCTTACATTGCACTAAGACCTGATGACATAAATTTTATAGGAATTTATAAGGTGGAGGTACAAGTAAGGACTTCTATTCTTGATAATGTCTACAATCAATAGATATTTAATGATGATGAAGATATTCTAATTTTTTTGAATTGTGTAGATAAATATGAAAGTTAGGAGATTGACTTTGATGGATTTTTTGAGAATATTGATGGAAAGGATACGATGTTTCAAAAAGAAATCATCCAATTGAAAACAAATAAAATTCCTAAAGTCCTAGTAGCTCTTGAAAGGGTTTTTGATAGTTAGGATAGAAGCAAGGTCAAAACAACTATTGCTCACCTAGAGGACCTGGAGAAAATAAATTTGGGGACTAAAAATTCTCCCATGAAATTTTACATAGGAAAGAGGATGAAGCCAAAGGTAAAATCAATGCTAATTTCCTTGCTCAGAAAATATAGGCATCTCTTTTCTTGGTCATATGATGACCTCAAAGCTTACAGGGAGGAACTATTCCAACATGAGGTTCCTCTGAAAGAAAATGTTAAACCCTTCAGACAAAAGAAAAGACCGATTAATCCAACTGTATCTCCCAAGATGAAGGAAGAGTTGATAAATTTAAGAGATGTAGGCATCATAAAACCAATCAGAAATTATTCGTGGGTATCTAATTTAGTGCAAGTAAGGAAAAATAATGGTGACATAAGACTCTGTGTCAACTTTAGAAACCTGAATGTATCTTCACTCAAGGACAACTATCCATTACCAAATATGGAAGACATGTTACAAAAGGTAACTAGCTGTGAATTACTATCAATGATGGATAGTTTTTCAAGTTACAATCAAGTAAAGGTGAAGGAATTTGAGCAGTATAAGACTACATTTACCACTCCTTGGGGTACCTATGTTCATCTCAGAATTCCTTTTGGTTTAAAAAATGTAGGTTTTACTTTTCTTAGAGCTATGGATGTAGCCTTTTCATATTTTATTGATTTATTTATGGTTGTGTACCAAGATGAATTGACTACTTACTCTAAAAAGGAATATTATCATTGTATGCATTTAGAAAAGATTTTTCTGAGATCACTAGAATATGGGATTTCTCTAAACCCAAAGAACTATGCTTTTGGGGTAACTGAAGGGAAATTACTGGGACATATTTTTTCAAAATATGGAGTGATAATAGATCCTGAAAGAGTAGCAGCCATAGACAAAATCCCTCAACCAAAAAATGTTAAGAGAATTCAGTCATTTTTTGGAGAAATAAACTTTTTAAGAAGATTTGTGACTAAATTTGTAGAGATCACAAGACCTATTTACAAGATGCTTAAGAAGGGAGAGAAGGTGTTTTGGAGTGAGGATCCAAGTCAGGCATTTACAAGAATTAAACAAGCTATCAAAGAAGCTCCAGTTTTGAAGTCCCCTGAATTTTCTAAACCAATGCACATTTTCTATTTTTCTTCATTTCATACTATTACTGTTGTATTGTTACAAAAAAATTAAGAAGGTTTTGAACAACCTATTAAATTTTTTAGTAAGTATTTGCAAGCCGCAAAGCTGAAATATGACACAACTAAGAAACAAGAATATGCTCTAGTTAAGGTGGTGAAGAAATTTAGGACTTACTTATAGGGAGCTACTGTCATAGAATTTCTACCAAGGGCTATTGTGAAGGATATTTTCACTCAAAAGGAGACTATAGGTAGAAGGTGTAGATGGATCAACAGGATCCAAGAATTTAATATTGATGTTCAAATCATCAAATTAGTAAGAGGTCAGGGTCTTGCAAAGCTGATGGTAGAAGCTAATTTGGATACAAATCAAATCAATGGAACATAAGTAATTGATGTTACACCTATCTATGATATGTAAACATGCGGGTGGTACAAAAGAATTTCTCAATGTTTACAAACTCTGCAATGTCCTTCAGACATGACTGATAATTACAAAAGGACACTAAAATTGAATGTAATAAAATATGTAATCATTGATAATGAGCTATGGTGGAGAAATTTAGATGTTGTACTTCTCAAATATGTGTATGGGAGATAGGCATTAGAAATCTTGCAAGAAATTCACAATGGGGTGTTTTGAGGTCACTATATGGCAAAGACTACTGCTCACAAGGTTTTAAGAGTAGGATTTTGGTGGCCTACAGTTTTCAAAGATTCTCACAAGTTTGTTAAAAATTGTGATGCTTGCCAAAGATTTGCTAGAAAGTTGAAGTTTTCAGGAAATTTACCACTGAGGCCTATAATAGTACCAACCCATTTCCAACAATCCAGGATTGATTTCATTGGGGAAATACCAAAAAATTCAAGTGGAGGCCATGCTTGGATACTTGTTGCTACTTATTATTTCACGAAATGGGTAGAAGCAATACCCTTAAAGAAGGCTACAAGAAAGGTGGTAGTGTATTTCCTATTGAATAATATTCTCATCATATTTGGAGTTTCTGAGAATATAATCTTAGATAATGTTGTGTGTTTCAGATCTGATGATTTCAAAGAATTTTGTGAAAAACATGGAATACAAGTTTCTTATTCTTCACCTTACCATCCTCAAGGAAATTTTCAAGTTGAATCTAGCAATAAGAGCTTAATGAAAATCATTAAGAGAGTGATGGAGAAAAATAAGAAGGCTTGGGACTCCAAACTAAAGTTGGCACTCTAGGCAAATAGAGTGACTGTGAAGAAAGCTATGGGTAATTCACCATTTGGTTTAGTTTATGGCCTAGATGCTAGGTTGCCACAGAATAACCTACTGAAGATGTATAAGTTTATCCAAGAATATGATGAAGAGATATGTGATGATATGCAACACAAGATAGATAATCTAGTGCAATTAGATGAAACAAGGAGAGAATCTCAGGGTAAAAACATGAAGATGTAGCTGTAAGTTAAACATTTAAATGATAAGAGAGAATCTCCTATAAAGTTCAAGATAAATAGTATGGTGTTGGCGTGGAATGCAAGAGCTCAAGACAAGGGAAAGCATGGAAAATTTGAAGCATTATGGATAGGACCTTATCTGATAGCTAGTGCACATGGGGAGGATTCCTATTTCTTACAAGGCTTAATAGGTCAAATTTTTGAACTACGAGTACATAGATAGTTCTTAAAACCATACTTCTCGAGTATGTTGGTTTTCCATGTACATTGTATATTTTATACTTTTTATGTATAAGAGTGTTTTGTTTTCTGTTGCGTCTGGTTCTGTCTTACTACCTAGTTCGCATAGTTCCTTGGTTTTGACTCATGTGCATTTTGACTGGTCTACTTCAACCATAGATTATGGAATCTCGCTATGGTTGTAAGAGGCATACGTCCCCATTTGGAGCCACTGATGGAACCCCTAAAAATTTTGTTCCATCTCCAAGGTCTTGGTGAATTTATGAGGTTGTGAGTTTCCATCTCCTTCTATTGTAAAGGGTTTTTGGTATACTTTGGTCTAATTTTAAAATAAAAAATCCTTCGAGCCTATATCTTGGATTTTGTTCTATTTCTTTGTTAAATCCTTCTATCGGTCATAAATATTTTTAGTCATGTCCTGTAGTGTCAAAACTCGTTGAGTGACTGGCCCCTATTCTAGTTTTACTAGCTAATCGGGTTGGATTGTTATTTGGTGGGTATCCAACATTGAGCTAAATATTTCCAATTAATAAAAAAATTCAAGTCCTTATGTCGTGGTCTTGGGCTAATCGTCCTAGGAAGGGTCCCTTTTAGGGTTAGCATTTTTATATGTGCAGGTCCAGGAGGTTCTTGTGGGTTGTGTGATCAATGGAGAAAATCTAAACTGTCACCCGCTTGCCCATCCAATCTTATCTTGAATTATTTTATTCATTCGGGCTCACGGGAAAATGACATGCATTCCTAATGATTGGTGGGCCTGAGATCGTACAAGGAGGTGTATAAGTTTTTTCTAAAGTTAGATCAATGGTTGGTGATAATTGAGGTGGCCACATCTGGGTTGTTCCTCGCTGACCCATCTGATTTTCTTGGTTACTGAAGTGAAAATGTGGGCTAGCACACGATTTCCACCTATCATCTCTATGATTGGTTCAATTATTTATATTGTTGACTGTCACCTTGATTTCATGATTGATCGCAAGTGATGTGGATCAACTTGGACCACTCCTCGACATCCTGTATGGGCTCTATTCACCTCCCTAGTTTCTCTACAGGGAAGTGGATGTTTTCTGTGTGGAATAAATCTTAATAGTGTGGAGGTTAAAGTGTGTGTTACTAAAGCTTATATATCATGTGTGTCTAAAAATATTTTAATCTGAGCCCTTGGTATTATATGAGAATTAAATTTGAAGCTAGATAAGCATTATGTAAGATGATACCTATAGATTCAATCTTAGTTGTTCCATGTCTTCCCGTTGATAAAAGTTGCATGTGAGTTATGGCTTACGAGGGTAAGGGAAGATTGAAATGTGGATTGGAATTGAAAATACAAAGAGATGGTAGGGCTTGCATGTTATGAACATTTTCTTCCATGTGGATCCCTTGTCATTGGGCAATTGTTTTGTCTATGTATAGTCAAATGTTTCATAATAAGATGATTAAATCTAGATCGTGGATAAATCAATTGGTTAAATAAATCAACGGTCAATATTAAAAAAAAAGTTGATAGCAGGCAAGCCGTTTTGGTTCGCGCGAGGGATTCTTAATACCTAAAAGGACATTGAGCTACCGAATTAAGGAATTGCATGATTATAAATATTTACATCAAAGGCATAATTTGGTATCACAAGTACACTCAATACACTTCAGGAGCTAATATTGTGGTCGCTCAAAATTTTCTCGCGTCACAACTAGGGATGTCAACCTACGCAAAATAATAAGTCAATTATAATTTTCCTTCTGACATTACTAAAAGGTTATGTTTTCTCAAGCTTAAGTCTATTAGGGTTTTTGTCTTGGTTCAGCTATTAAGTTTGACATTTATAAAAGGGGATTTCATTAATTCTGCATTTGAATAATTTGTGCCAAACCCTTACAAAATTCAAAGTCCTTGTTCAGTTAGACCAAAGAACCTTATTTGAATATATTTCTTGTGTTATGGCCCCTAAAGGAAAAACATCTTCATCCAAAGGGGAGGTTTTTGTTCCCAAGAGACCTCTGAACAAAGACCTTATGGATCAATTACCACCTTCCACTAGTGATAAACATAGAGGTCAATTGATTTCCGAGGGACCACAAATACCACAAGGTTTGTTTGACAAAAGAGTTTATATCAAAGATGCTAAATTGCCCTATACTGGATGGGAATTGTTTTATGGTTTCTTTAAGAACATAAATATGGGTGTCCCAGTAGGACCCTTGGAATTGTGATATGGGAAAGTTAATTGTACCAAATATTTATATGGATGTTGATTTTCTAAAGGCAATAGTTGCTAACTATGACCTGGTCATAAGGACCATCGAGACCTTTGATGGAAAAGAAATGGTTAGAATCACTAAGGAGGAATTGGGTCTTATTTTCAAGCTCACCAAATGGAATAAAGAAAAGTATAAGATAAATGAAGAAACTCTTAGATAGGAGTATGAAAAGACTAAGGATTCATTTAGGGTCCACATCTTACCAAGATTCCTAGCAAAAATTGCAGGAAAAAATATTGTGATAGGATCACATGATAAGGAGCCTTTCCCTGTCAATTATTTTGTTCCTTATTTCAAAAGGACTTTTTATTCCATTTCTCAAATAATTGGTTATGATCCTTTTCCTCGAATCCCAATGGCTTGGATGTATATGGCTTCCCATATCCAACATCTGCAATATTGTGCAGTATATGATTATGTTGGATTCCTTTCTTAAAAATTGCATGATGAGCTAGTTAGATTAAATAAAGGAGAATCTGGGGTAGGTTGCAGCTAGTACTCATACCTAATGCATATCTTCTTATACAAGGGTGCATTGTATTTTGGACAAAACATTGATTTGGAGACAAAGGCAGGTGATTGGGATTTTCCCATGTAATGTTGGACCATTGTTTTGGATAAGGATGATAGGACATATGATTATGTCACTTTCCAGAATTTGTTTGATTCAAACTTGAAAAAGGTTTTGATTGTGAGGCTGCCAAGAGATCTTGTTGCTTTGCATGGCTTCTTGAGGCCAAAGGAGAGAAGATCTGAGATAGGAATTGAGCATAACTAGGGAGATGTTATTTTTCTCCCTGATTTTATTGTTTTAAGAGTATATGGTTCTAAGGTAGCACCTCATTTGTTGCCAAGGTTTGTGTTTGAAAGAATAGGTTTCCTAGAGGCTATGTGGCAATTAGAAAACATTGAGAATGAACATTTGTTAAATTAGGGAAAGGGAACTTTCTTTCCTTTAAATGCACTTGTTTTTCTGACTTTATGATAACTAAGGGAGGTTGGAACAATATCATTGAAGTGTTCAAAGCATATCGCATGAAAAGAACAATTGAGAGGGTCAGATACGATCCTGAAGGATTTATGCCCTAGTTGAATGATAGAAACAAAAGCTACAAATATGCTTATATTTTCCATTATCCAAAGGATGTGATAAGGAACATATCTAACAATTTGTAGCAAGAAAAGTGGTTGGCAAGGTGGATTGCATTCAATAATATGCAAAGGAAGATAAAGCAGGAAGAGCCTAATTTCAAAATCTTCCCTAAGACTAAGAACATATTTGAAAAAGTGGACCATGTTACATGAAATATTTATTTAATAGTAGGCCACCTTGAAACCAAAGGGGTGGTTATTATAGATAAAGGGAAAGCTCCAATTACTAAAAAACAAAGTGGAGACGAAATTTATGCTACTGAAAGGGAGTCTACATCACAAGCCTCTGAGGAGCCAAAAATAAAGTTTTTCATAAGAAGAAAGGGTAAAACAAATAAATTTGATGTACCATGTGCTCCCACTTAGCATGAGGAGCATAGAAATTGTTCTCTTGTGTCACAAGTGTCACCCCTATCTCAAGCAAGACCGATAATGTTTGATATTGTAGATGTTGATTCTCCACTGCCTAGTAAAACAATACCAAGAGAGCCACTATTGAAAAAAAAGAAAACTATGACCACTAGTCTAGTAGATTATGATGATGAAAGTTGTGATGATGATATTTGGGTATTTGAACAAGAAATACATAAAGGAGTTCCAACTACATCTGTAGTAAGAGAAACTAGTAAGTTGGGAAAAATATTAAGTAATATTGATCTCAGAGGATTAAATCAAAGTGATGACATGAGATTTGAGGCATGTACTAAGTTCTTGGATGATGACTCATTTGTGAAAACTCAAGATTTTATGGATTTTTCCTATATAGCTAAACGAGATGAGTATGTAAAATGTTTAGTTGTGGAAAGGAGCCTACATCCAGAATTGCCTGATACTATCATTTAGAAAAAGGTTTGGAATGAAATGAGAGCCAGGTTTTAAAACATGACTGTAAAGGAAGGTCGAGAATTGGTGAGAAAAAGTGGTATTTTGTTGCTACCAAAATGGGACTTAGCCTCAGCCATTGCTTTTGACATAATCAAAAACTCTGATAGTCCACTCTATGATACAAAGGAAGAAGTTACACTCGCATTACAAGGGTCTTATTTTAGTGAATAGTGGGAAGCCTAGGCTATTTGATCTTTAGCCCCAAATACAAGAAAATGAAACATTGTTGAGCCTTCACCTGATTACAAGGGAGGCCTAATAGTCAAGAGAGTGTTAGAAACATCAACCTTGGAAGATGAAAATTTATCTGTTCATGTTGCACAATTCACTAGGGCTACTATGGAATATGTGGCATCTGAAAAGGATTAACTTAGAACTGAATTGAATGATTTGTTGGTCAAATATGGAAATCTTGAGAGAAATAATATACAATTACATACAAAGATAACATTGTTAGAGAATGTATTGCAGAAATTGCAACCCAAAAAGCTTAAACAAGATGATGTTGATTCCCTCACTATTGCAGAAGGAGATATATCTCCTAAAACTATAACTGATGTAAGTACTTCATGGGAAATTATGCCATATAATATGGGAAATGTTCCCATTTGAACAATAGAACCTAGTGTGTTAGAAGGATCACAAGATGAAAGGAATATCAATAAGGAAGATTTTCTTTAACAACTAAGTGGATACAGAGAAAGGTATCAAGGTCATGATGAAGATACTTTTAGGATAACATGAGAATTGTCACAATAGTCCTTGAGCATTTGAATAGAAAGGTGAACAACACATTGAATAGTATTCATCATAGCTATTCCTCTATGGTTGATGCCATAAGAAGGTTTGATATTGACAAAGAGAAATCCATCCCACTTATGGAGATCTAGATCCCTAGAAAATATGACTTAATGCTGATGGGGATTGGGGTTAAGCAAGATCCTAATCCACCTGAGAGGTTTAAGCCTACTATTAATCTATTAATCAAGATTGAGGAATACAGATGGAATGTTGAAATATTGGAGAATAGGATAAGAGAATTGGTGAAGTCTTTCCATGATTCTCATCATGGAATTCTCCCATCTATCTTGAGGAGTAATGGTAGTATTAATACTTTGCAAGAATTAAGATATGAAGTAAATAGTGTCATTTCAAATCAAGCTAAAAAAATTGTTAGAAATTTGATATGGACACATTGACATTGAATTTGGATATGTTGGTCCATGCTAAGACTATATTACTAGAATTTGATAGGAAAGCTAACCAGATCATCACCAAATATGCACATTACAGACAAAGGGCTGATGAAGTAATGAATTTTAATTGGCCCAGAAGAAGAGTTCCTAGCATGGAAAGGTAGATATTTGGATGGAGTGGGGGTTTTACATTAATAATAGAAAGTTAATAATTTGAAATTTTGAAGTCTACAACCGTGGTGAGTAACAGACAGATGGAAATGCACTACATAGCCTAGATTTAGTACAGATTAGGCTTATGTTAAAGTATGGAAAATATAGTGCCTCTTATCCAAGGTTGATTTTATGACAAGGTTGCAGGCATGGTCTTATCTTTTGTCTTTTTTTGTTTTCCTCTGGCTTTTCCTTCTTTTCATTTCAGTGCATGGGCACGAATTTTGAGGTAACTGTTTGGTTCAACCCATTTTGAAAATTGGACCTAATCTCCTACAATGAATTTGGGCTACATGTATTTTCTTCACATGTCTCTTACCTCTTGGGATATGTTGTTACTAGTGAAGGAATCTTTTTTTTAGCGGTCCAATAGGGTTTTGACATGTGTACTTTATGGCCTGAGGCTTAGTTTTTCTCCTTCATTTCTATTAGAATGAATTCAGGGCCAGGAAGTAGGGGTTCGATGTTTAAGGTTTTAACATTGTGAATTGTATGAAAAATACAATATATGTTTCAGAGTTTTTTCTTAAGTTTGAGAGTTCATAATTTTGTATGTAGTTTGGATAACAACAAAGAAAAATATATAATGAGAAATACCAACTTCATGGCTATTGTCTCTCCTTGCATTTTTTTTATGAGTTATAAGTGAAAGTAATCCAAGATATCTTTTATTTGTCTCCATTATTTACTAGTGGATGTCTGATTTCATTCTTTCTTATTGATTCAATCAATTGATGTAAATGCTTGGATGAGATTGATAACTCATAGGAATCAAGTGCTAGGATATTGATAAGTAGTATTATTCATGGATGTATAGGAGAATGTTGTAATGCAGTATCTCTTGAAATTGTATGCTATTATTCATGAATTGTTATCTAATCATATAGGTAGGTTATGAATTTTTGCTCGGGATAAAGGCACTGGTTCATGTGAAGTATTCATGATTTATTTTGGGTGTTAATTCATCAACATATCACTTTTATTTCACAAACTCTTGTGGTTACCATTATAGTTGTTACATGTTATAGTCTCACCTTCTCATGTTTGAAGTATAATATGTTGATAAATGAGCTACCAACTTATTTAATGTATTAGGATCTTGAGCAACTTAATGATAAGTATTTATTATTGACAGTACATTTGATTATAATTATATGAATTCAAAATTTATTGCATTGTGGGATAACCCTCTTGGGTTTTACAGAGCCCGAAGTGTAGGAGTATAATTTTTGCAGCTTCTACTCGTTTGTTGGCCAATCCTCTTAGAATACTAATTATTGGAAATGGTAAAGTCCATAGGTATTTCTAGAGATAAGCTTGGTTCTTAAAAAATAACCAAGATATCCATTGTATTCTGAACTTTTGGAAAAGTGTTCAGCAAAGGTATTTAATTTTTGATGAAAAACGTTTATGTCATCTTGATTGCCTTGAGTCCAAAATTGAGGATACACAATAGACATGTCTTCAAGTATTTCTTCTTGAGGGTATTGTTGATAAATCTCTTTGGTAAGAGATTTTTTCAATATACTTTAAACTAACACTAACAGATTTAACAATTTCCTTAAAAGATTCCTTTATAGTAGGTGCTTCTTTGGTAGAGCTCCTCACTATCGTACAATGGTGCATTGGTATCTCAAATCCATGCACAAAGACAAATAACTGCCCACTTGCATTAAACTATAAATATTTTTTAGGATTATTCAAATCTTTAATTAACTTCCAACTTACAAAATTTGGACTTGATAATTTAGATCTAGATATAGACTATCGAGGGTCATGCACGTCATTCTACGTAGATTGGTATATTCATAGATATACATAGTTCTATCTTGGGATTTCTTTTCAAGGTTGTTCATTTCATCCAGCATAGGGACAAGACTAGCTAAAGTTATGAGTTTCTCTATATCACTTAACCTATGTAAGAGGTCAGGAGATTTGTCTACTATATTTTGATGCTTGTACATTATTCCAATCAAGGATTGATATTTTGAAAGAACTCGTTGTGATATTCCATGCAAGGAGAGCCATCTGGTATCAACATACTTAAGAAGCTTGGTTTCTCCTATTATTACCTCAACAAAATTTTGAAATTTCAGAAAATGTTTGGGACTTCGGCAGAAGTATGCATAGAGCTCATGCACTATATTTTCAACTTTTTATACTTGCTTACAATTCTAAATTCTAAATTTATTATGTGGGACATGTAGTGAATGAAAATAATCTATGATGTACAAGTAGTTTGTAACTTTATGCAAAGATTTCTCCTGTGACCTTACATTATTACAGCTCCATCAGCTCCTACACACACCAACTTTTTAGAAATTTTCAAGTCAAACATACCTCCAATTTAATTAAAATATTTCTTAACTAGTTCAAATAGATTTTTCAATGTTGAATTGGCCTTCATTTTATGAACATAAAGTAGATGATTTTTCCAGACATGTTGTTTTGCAGTATACACGTGCATACAGACCCAAGAAATATTATCTACCATTATAACTTCATATAAAGAAAATGCAATGAAGTTTTACTCTTTTAATTTCTCCTTTAAATATTTTTTTTCCATTGCAGCAAGATAGCTTGCTCATTCCCATCCAATGTTTATTGACCAATGTGCACTAGGAAAGGTAGGAACACCCAGAAAAAATAATAAATTAAAATATTTTGGGTAGTCTATCATAGGATGCCCTTTGGACAAAATATGAAAAATACACTCATATGAACAATTTTTTCTAGTTGTGCTTTTTCCATTACTTTTCCAAATTGAGCCTCAATTGTACCTCCACATGCAGAAAGCTTCACCATTCTTTGCATTTGCTCATCATATTTCATGACATACTTAACATGAAGAAATCATTCCTTTGATTTCCATCTTACTTCTAATTTTTCCTTTCCATCTATGATTTTTTTTCATAATATTTACTGATATTCTTTTCTATAGTGTCAAGATTTAGCGACAACTTCTTGTCTCATTTACACATCCAACTAAAAATATTAAACATGCATTTTGTTGGAGGTTCATCTTTGTTTTCATTTTCGACTAGTTCAATGAATGGGTACTTTGACACCCAAGCAATCTGAAAATTCCTCATCATTTCCCTCTCGCTCCCTATTTTTTATTTTCCAATTATTTTCTTGCTACCAACATCTACTATGACACCAACATTTTCATCCAAGTCAATTATCTCATTTTGTATAACCAGTGTATCCCTTGGAACATCTTCTACGGTATTGCCATCCTCATTTGACTCATTTAACTCAATCCCACCTTCTAGTGAGGTATTGTGAATTTATTCTTCATTGATATTTGGTACAAGATTTGATGATGTAGCTCCATCTTAATCTAATGAATCAGAAACATTGCTAATTCCAAAGTAAGACTTTATGGTACCTCTACATTTTGGGTGTTTTGATGGCCTCCTAGTTCCTTCACCAACCTAAAGAGTCTTACCCTTCTTGCACTTGCTACTTGACATCTTGATCACTCACTTTGAATAAAAGCTGGAAAGAAATGTCTTCTTGTTTAAGGACATAGAATATAGATCCCATTCCTTACTCAATATCATCTTTAAGATTGAAGAAAGAATGGAAAATAGGTAGAAAATATTATAACTATGAAGAAATGATCACTTACCTTTAGGTTTTCACTAACTTGCTATTCATTAATGCAAAAATTCCTATGTTCTAAGTTTGTAACTTTCCTATGATCAAGGTTCAAAGTCCATCTTGCGAATCAAGAGCTCACAAGTTCAAAACTCAACAAAATGTCTAAGAATAAATCATAGTTTCTATTGTATTTATATCAATCCATATTTAGCAAATTTCATGAGATTTTTAAATGGTATAGTAAAAATTTATTGAATCCCACATGATTACACAATGATACATTTAAGTGTTGGGTGAGTCAAACCTCAACAAACCACATACATTGTAATTTTCAAGGCGATTATGGCCCTACGATTAGGATGGAGGTGTCATGGTAATTGGTGAAATGTGTTCTCAAATGTAATTATTTTCTAATGTTATTGGTCAAATGGGTCCTCATAAGCAGCTATTTGTAAATTTTAATTAGAAAAATGGCTCCTCACATGCAGTGAACATTTAATAGTGTTGGAAAAATGTGTCTTGATACACAAATGTTATTTTAATAGTATTGGTGAATATGTGATTTAATACATGCTTTTAAGATTCCAGGTGAAAATAGTAATTGGTCCATTTGAAATGCGTAGTTTGTTATGGAGAAAATATTAATTAAATATTCCTCATAAAATAAGTTTATGGTGAATGGAAATGCATTGGACTAAAAATTCATAAAATCTAGGCAATTTGGCCACCCTATTGGTTGTGATTTATTTTCCAATTTTGATCTGGCTGATATTTACTATTCACCAATTGGTGAAGATTCATCATTAAAAATATCCCTAATTCTTACTACTAATAAGTGAGATTACCATTACCTTGGAGGATTTCAAGATGATTTTTTTATATTTTGATTTATAATTATATACTAGAGTTTGACATAATTATAGGAGACATGGATCTACATAGAAATTTTATAGCTAGGTTAGGTGAGCTAACAATTTGTGAGATCAAGATGGATGTTATAGATGTGATGGATTTATTTGAGCCACTACCTATATTCATGGTTGGGTTAATGGATTGATTATTAGTTCCAATTAGGATATCTCTTAGATTCCACATTGGATGGTTGCATGTTCTAGAACATATGCTTTTAGTGGGGTTGGTGTATGCTTAGGGTTCATATGTATTAGCACAGTTGTATACAAAGATACATTTAGTAGTGTATAGGAATGATTAAAGCTTAGAATGTGGAGTGGCATTTCCCCACATATGGGTGTCAAATTAATCATGCTAATAGTAGTGGTGGATATTATGAGGGGTCAAGGACATCCATACATAGATTTATATAGAGGAAATCTACAATAGAAGAGGGTGGGTGACACATTATATTAAGAAAGAGTGATAGATGATATTAACTCAGTCATGTGGAGATAATGGAAATATTATGGGCATGGCTTGGGGATGACCAACAACTCCTAATTACACATAAATGAAAATATCTAGTTGGTTGAATAGCTCATGTGGTAGAGGAGTATCTACAAAATAAAATGATGTAGTAGTTTGGGTTAGTATAGACTATACTTGATTAATCTACTAATTTTATGAGGGTGACAAGGGAGATTGGTCCATGGGAGATAATTGGATAGATATACAGGTAGAGATAAGTGGAAATGGAAACATGTAGTGGCATGGGTGTAGAGACCAAAGGTAGTAGATAAATGCACTACCTCTATGTATGATGCATGGTTACTTGAGGGGTAGGTTATATATAGAGGGGATGAGGTTGGTGATGGTGGGGATGAGGGTGATGGTGATGGAAGGGTGAGACATGTAATATAGAGGGTGGAGAGGAGACAAGATGAGGAGGTTGTGGGGGAGGAGGAGGATATAGATGTGGAGTGTGAGGAGAATGGGGGAGGAGGATAGTGATAATGAAATCTAGAATTTGTTAGATCCTCCATTCTATGATTCAAATATTCATAATCAATTAGTATGAAAGGATGTCCAATGTGGAGGCTAGGTATTATGAAAGATATGACCTTAATTTTGTGTCCATTTCATAGAAAAACTCAGAATGAGTAAATTTAGTAGATCTTTATAATTAGTTTTATATTCCCATATATCCTAATCCATTCTATTGGAGTTACACGTTTTAGTTAGACTAGTGCCTATTATATTATTTAGGGCCCCACTTTCTTGATTAGCTTGAGGGTGATAAGGAGTACTATGGTTATGAGTGATCATAAATTATGGAATGCTCTTCACTTTTATGTTGAGATATAGATGTGTCTTGATTCTGAGTTTGGTCTTCATTTTCTTCGCCCTGCGTGCATCTGCTTAACTACATCTTCGATTAAGCATTCATTATGTCACTGTAATTTGCATCACTGACACTTCCACCACTACCAGTGTTTGAAGTTTTTCAAAACCCTCTTCTTTCATATATGGACTCCCAAATTGTGAGTTCCCTTTCAAAAGGAAAACTTTGGACATTATTCGTAGTTGCAAACACCCTCTAGAAATTCTCCATACATTTGATTTCAAAAACCCTAATGCACTGAAAACTCTCTCATCCTCTACCAACCCCAATATCATTGTTTGGCATAAATCAACAAGTTCTAAATATTCTAATATCAAATCATGCAATATTTCACTCTGACCTAAGGTTGTCCATGGCCTTTTTATCGATCTTGCTTCCATGGGATTCTCCATGGACTCAAACTAATCAATCATACTTAATGCAAAATTGCTAGATTTTTCTCTAACATTAATTCCATTTATAATTCCTCCTATTTTTTGTCCATTGTATTTTGAACTTTTTAAAAAGTGTTCAGCAAAGGTATTTAATTTTTGATGAAAAAATTCTTGGCTATTTTGGTTGCCTTGGGTCCAAAATTGAGGATACACAATAGACATGTCTTCAAGTATTTATCTTGAGGAAATTGTAGACAAATCTCTTTGGAAAGAGATTTTGCAATTTACTTTAAATTAACACTACCAGATTTAACAATGTCCTGAAAAGCTTCCTTTGTAACAGGTACTTCTCTGGTAGAGCTCCTAACTATTGTACAATGGTGCATTGGTATCTCAAATCCACATATAAAGACACATAACTTCCCACTTGCATTAAACTATAAATAATTTTTAGGATTATTCAAATCTTTACTTAATTTCCAACTTACAGAATTTGGACTTTGAGAATTTAGATCTAGATATAGATTATTGAGGGTCATGCATGTCATTCTACGTATTTTGGTATATGCATAGATATGCATAGTTCTATATTTGGATTTATTCACAAGATTTTTAATTTTATCTAGCATGGGGAGATGACTAGCTAAAGTTAAGAGTGTCTCTATATCGCTTAACCTATGTAAGAGGTTAGGAGCTTTCTCTACCATGTTGCGATGTTTGTACATTCTTCCAATCAAGGATTGATATTTTGAAAGAACTCATTTCACCAGTCCATGTAAGGATATCCATTTGGTATCATCATCCTTAAGAAGCTTCTTTCCTCCTGCTATTCCCTCAAAAATAAAAATCAGCAAAATGTTTGGGACTTCGAAAGAAGTATGTGTAGAGCTCACAGACTAGATTTTCAACTTTTTGATACTTTCTCTACAAACCTTATGATACTTTCTTCACAAACATATGTGCAGAGCTCACAGACTATATTTTCAACTTTTGAAGAAGTGTGACTTGTTTTTCATAAACTTTATCAATATGCTTTTCTATAACGTCAAGATTTAGCTACAACTTCTTGTCTCTTTTACATTTCTAGCTACAAATCTTACACTTTCATTCTATTGGAGGTTCATCTTTTTTTGCATTCTCCACTTCTTCAATGAATGGGTACTTTGACACCCAAGCAATCTGAAATTCCTTCTTATTTCCCCCTCGTTCCCTATTTTTTATTTTCCTTTTCTTTTCTTGCTACCAACATTATCTACGATACCAACATTTTCATCCAAGTCAATTATCTCATTCTCGCTAACCAGGGCATCCCTTGGAACATCTTCTATGGTATTTCCATCCTCATTTGACTCATTTAACTCAATCCCACCTTCCGGTAAGGTATTGTGAATGCCTTCTTCATTAATATTTGGTACAAGAGTTGATGATGTAGCTCCATCTTAATCAAATAGATCAAAAACATTGCCAATTCAAAAGTAATACTTTATGGTAACTCTATGTTTTGGGCATTTTGATGGCCTCTCAGTTCCTTCACCACCCTAAGGAGTCTTACCCTTTTTGCACTTGCTACTTGACATCTTGATATCTCACTTTGAATAAAATCTGGAGAGAAATATCTTCTTGTTTAAGGGCATAGAATATAGATCCCATTCCCTACTCAATATCATCTTTAACATTGAAGCAAGAATGGAAAAGAGATAAAATATTATAACTATGAAGAAATGATCACATACCTTTAGGTTTTCACTAACTTGGTATTCGTTAATGCATGAATGCCTATGTTATAGGTTTGTAACTTGCCTACGATCAAGGTTCCAAGTCCAACTTCCAAATTGGGAGCTCACAAGTTCAAAACTAAACAAAATGGGTAAGAATAAATCAGAGTTTTGATTGTATTTATATCAATCCATATTTGGCGAATTTCAAAGTATTTTTAAATGTTATAGTAAAACTTTGGTGAATCCCACATGATTAAACAATGAAATATTTAAGTGTTGGGTGAATCAAACCTCGATGAAAGATGTACATTGTAATTTTCAAGGTGATTATGGCCCTATGATTAACATGGACGTGTCATGGTAATTGGTGAAATGTGTCCTCAAATGTAATTATTTTTTAATGTTATTGGCGAAATGGGTCCTCATAAGTAACTATTTGTAAATATTAATTGGTGAAATGGGTCCTCACATGTAGTGAATATTTAATGGTGTTGGTGAAACGTGTCTTGTTACACAAATCTTATTTTAACATTATTGGTGAATATGTAGGTGATTTAATAGATGCTTCTTAGATTCCAGGTGAAAATAGCAATCGTTCCATTTGAAAGGTGTAGTTTTTTATCGCAAAAATATTACTTAAATATGCCTCATAAAATAAATCAATGGTGAATGGAAATGCATTAGACTAATAATTCATAAAATCCAAGCGATTTGGCCACCCTATTGGTTGTGATTTTTTTTCCAATTTTGACTTGGCCAATGTGTACTATTCACCAATTGGCAAAGATTCACCACTAAAAAAATCCCTAATTGTTACTACTAACGAGTGAGATTACCACTACCTTGGAGGATTTCAAGATTTTTTTTTATATTTTGATTTATAATGAGCTACTAGAGTTTGACATAATTATAGGAGAGATGGATCTACATAGAGATTTGAAAACTAGGTTAGATGAGCTATCAATTTGAACGATCAAGATGGGTCTTATATAGGTGATGGATTTATTTGAGCCACTACCTATATTCATGATTGGGTTAATAGATGGATTATTAGTTCCAAATAGGATATCTCTCAAATTCCACATTGGATGATTGCATGTTCTAGAACGTATGCTTTTAGTTAGGTTGGTGTATTCTTAGGGGTCATATATATTAGCACTATTATATGTGGAGATACATTTAATAGTGTATAGGAATGATCAAATCTCGGAATGTAGAGTGACATTGCCCCACATATGGGTGTCAAATTAATCATGCTAAGACTACGAGTGGATAAAGTGAGGGGTGGAGGACATCCATACATAGATTTATATAGAGGAACTCTACAATAGAAGAGGAAGGGTGACACATTATATTAAAAAAGAGTTTTAGGGTATGGGCAGGATCATGATGGGCCAAAAAGTGGCGATATGTAAGTGATATGATGACCCATGAGGATGATGACTTTTTTTTAACCCAAAATTGATGAAACAAAAAGGGTTTTTAAAGGAGATTCTTAGCTTTCCACCAATATTAATTATGCTTTACTTTGAATTTAATAAATAATTATTATTTATTTTCTATTTGAATTATGACTAAAGTCCTGATTGATAGGCTGCTAAAAAAACATCTATAACTCTCAAAGGGTATCACATTGTTTGAATCTGAAACATGCCCCACATTATATGCTACATACTATAGGATTTTAAAAAAAAAATGAATTTCATGAAGTTTTGACCAAGTTAAGCTGGTCAGACGTACGATTTTTTATATTTTTTAAAAGTTGTAATAAAAAAATCATAATTAATTATTTACTTGGAAAAAAATTACAAAAAAATATGCATCACATCGAGACATGAGTCTTCTACTCGTATATAAAATCTTATAAAACAATATTATCATTTTATTGTGGTTAGGGTGGTCAGACAGACACCTACTTCTTATTTTTTCCCTAAAATTTAAGCACTACTGCATTGAAATTTCAAATTTTCACCAAATAGATTTTTTTTAAATAAAAATAAACTTAGTATTTTAGAAACTACATTCAATTTGCAATAGATTCTATTCTTACATATTTTTGAAATAATATAGTTAACTTATTCAATTTTTTACGTCAAGTTGCCCAACTCTGATTTTTTTTGAAATTTTATTGCCACTTAAGGGCCTGTTTTTTCCATGATGATCTTGTACATGCACTCTAGATGATATTGATTCGGTGATGTGGATATTGTTGGTTTTTTTTACTGTAACCAGGTTTATCTTCTATTCTACCTATAGAATTTCCAAATCTAATCGAGGGCAGCTCGAAGGACCTGGACCAACTGACGAGGATTTTAACAATAAACCTCCTACACTTCGAGCTTTGCAAACCCCAGGAGGGTGGTCCCTACAATGTGTTTATAATATTTTCACTGAACTTATAAATAATCATTAACAATCAATAGATAATCCCACTTAATAGCTCAATAGAATAGGATAATACTAAATTGAATTGGCTTTTCATCAATAATACCAACTACTTGGAGCATGAGATGATTACAACAATATTTCACAACTTAAGATAGTCATTTAATTTGTAATTTGGTAGAAAGCTCTAAGCAAAGACAAATAGACACAGAACCTCACAAACACATATGATTTAGACTAGTGCCATATACCATTGGGGAGTCAAGTTCACAAATATTTAAAATTCCATGACAGGCTCAAACACATAGCATATAAGATCTCTGACAACAATTGCCTTAAAACATCATCAATTTATATCCTAACCCAATACTTCTTACCAAATCCCTTTATAAAAATATCCATCTATAACTCCAATCAATCATTCTAATTAATTCTTTGAATTAAATCCAAAATGGAAGTCATACACACCACAACAATGAGATGAATGCAATAACCCTTGACTATATTATTCAAAATTATGATATGCTCATATAAAGGAGATACATGAGCTTGAAATGAATCATTATAGCTCAAATTCTAGTAATTTTATGAAACATCAAACCTTCATAAACCCAAAACCCGACTACAGAGTGACACAAAACCTAAATTGCATTTATACTGAAACAATCAGGCTTTAATACTTGCTTTGAAACAATGCCTAGACTCGACCTTAAAATATCTAACTTGCCTACCCTTATTTTTGGCCTTGAAATCATTCTTATAGAGAATGAAGGAGCAAACAAGCATCGGGCCAGAAAATACACATGTCACCGGTCAATTGGACTGCCTTGTGAAATTTCAAAAATATGCTTACAATCGCCAAGTCACGGAGTATCTTCCTTTTAATTCAACTCATTAGGCAATAACCGCTATGTTTTCCAAACCTCAAAACCTGCGCCAAAAGCCACCATTGAAACAAAACCATAATCAGTTATAACTATAACCATTGAGTTGTTAGTTGTCGGTAGTAGACATTGTTTTACTCCTCTTCAGTTAAGTACTTTTCCACCCATTTTTGATACTCTTCATTCGTTGGCCACTCAAAATTCACCACCTCATTCACCTTAATATTGTAAGGTGTGTATTTCACTGCAACTTGATTGGCTTCTCTTTCAAAAGACTCTAAGAATGTGCTCTTATTAATTATTTTATCCATGCTACTTACCAACAGGTCATAATCAAAATCATCACAAATCAATTTGATTTGTGCATTAATAACTTCTTTTTCCCTTTCCTACCACTTTTGCAATGTTTTAACATTTCCTTGTGCATCAGTGATTTCTGGCAAAAATGTATCACTCTAGTCATCAAAGCTCTTTACTAGCTCCCTAATTCTTCTACTCAAATCACCAGGTAGGGCCTGGAATCCCTTCAATAATTTCACAAAGATTTGAGTAGACTTCAATGACTAGGGCCTATTGTCTACAACAAACCTAGAAGCCTTATACATAATATCCAAATCACTAGCCCTAGGGATCCACTTCTCAGCCAAAGGCAAGACTATTTCTTGATCCCTATTTATGTTTTTTATTCCATCCAAAAATAAATAATATAAGGAATGTATAGATGGTAATCTACCATCCACCTTCTCATTTAAATTCCTCAAAATTGTGTCGACCACCTCATTTTGTTTGTCATTTGCACCATCCCCACTTTCCTTTAAGGCAGCTTGTAATTTTGTGATCTTATTTAACATTTGCTTCTTGGTGGGATCCACAAAATACTCAAATTCTTCTTCAACTGGCCTTGGTGTAGAACTGAGAATAGGTGTCTGGATGGGAGATCTCCGAGTAGAAACAATTGGAGTAGTAAGGGGGATGGATCCTGAAGTAGGAGGTAATGCTCTAATACCAAGAGCATTGGAGGATTTTCCTACCTACCCATATTTCAGCCTATCTACTTCATATTGCAGCTCAACATTCCTTTGTTGCATCCTACTATATTCTCCAATTATTATGTTGTACTTCTCCATCAGACTCTTCTTTTCAGCCTTTTCTCTCTTAGCTATATTTTGGGCCAATTTGGCCACATTAACTATTAGGCTTGTAGCTTCTGTAGTTGAAGTTTCAGAAGCTCTCTTGATAATTATCCCTCCCCTTAGGTTTGGACTAATATCAGTTACATTTGGTTTTCTTCCTTGGGGTGCCAATGCCCATATGGCTAGAGTTTCATACTCTTCACTAAAGGCAGATGCTTGCAAATCTGCCTTAACCTCTTCTTCACTATTTTTCATAGGATACTTGGAGTGTAGGATAACATTGAATGCTACAACATTGGTTATGTCCCACTTAGGCAAAATTAGGACACTAGCCTGAGTCACAGGTCTCCTTCCTTCCTCATGAGTGATGTTCTTGAATTCCTCCATTAGTTCGGCCTTGACCTCATCATCATTCTCCTACTCAGACCTATCAAGTCTTGATTCTCTCCTTCTCTTGCACTTATCCTAGTATTCCTCTAGTTTCATCCTCCAAATTAGTTGCAAGAATACATGAGTCTTCACAAAGGCATCATCATCTAAGAATGCCTTGCAGGCCTCCATCCTAGCATCTTGTACACATTTCCCCTTTACATCCATATTAGACAACACTAATTGCGTTGATCTAGGAGGGGAAGGGATACCAACCTGCATGTCTTGATTAGTCACAATTATTTCATCCATCAGAGCCTCTTATGTTTCCTCAATATTTTGCCTCTTAGGGCTTGGCTCTGATGGTAGCACTGTAGGATCACTCCTTGGTGGTGAATCTAAATCCACTATCCTTATCCCTCTAGCTGCTCTGATCCTTGGGGCTGGTTGTGATGATGCTTTCACTATTTTTTTTCCCTTCTTATCCCCCTCATCCTCTTCACTGCTATCATTCCTCTTTCTCTTGTATAGAGGTTTGTCAACTGGGGGGTTGATAAGTTGGCCTTGTTTCCTCAAGCCTCACCTCTGGTCTTTGAATTCCAAATTCCATTTCTAAATTGACCTTCTTGGTCATCAAGGTGCCCATGATCTCTTTAAAATTATCCAACAAGAAAGGAACTCTCTTGTGAAATGGAGTAAACTCCATTAGTGGATCATATTTTGGATCCATTTTATGCACCATGGCCAGCAATTTCTCATAGGAAATCCATTTTTCTTTATTCAATTCATGCCTATTCAAATCAAACTCATTTCTGATTAGGTCCTTAGGAAAGTTGAATTCATGTACAAATATGCCACCTTTAATTCGTTGCTTGAATAGGGCAAAGAATCCATCAGGGTCATGCTGCCTCCTAGATCCACTCTTTAAATGATAATCACCAATTAACCTTCCAAAGTGGACCCATCATCCCTTGGAAAAGACAAAATTTGAAACAACAGTATAATCAGGGAACAAAGTCCCTTTTCCTCTCCCTGTCAGGTTGTCTTCATGAATACAACCTAGCTGCCACATGACATCGGTAAATCCAATCCTTGATGGTACATTATATGGGAGAATGTGAGGGGATCCCTAGAAACCAAACACCCTTAGGACAGTGCTCATAGGGTACAAGATGATGTCACCCCAATTGTGGTAGAACTTTAAATCAGGCTTCCTCACCTTCAGTCGGAGGAGGTCATGCAAATCTTCAGGAAATCTTGGCCCATTTACCACCAACCTAGCTCTGAGTCTAGAGGCCAAGCAGTTATCAAACTGCACAAAGTTGGCCCCTCCCCTATTGTAAGACAAATCTTCTCTCCACACGTGTACTGGTAACCTTTCTCCATTCACCTCTTGCCTCAACTCCATCTTCTTTGAGAAGAAGTCAGCATTCCTGTATAGGAAGATATGCATTAACAAGGAGTACCAAAAGAAAGGAGTGCTAACATCCCCCACAAGAAACTTCAACAAACCATCATGTATCTTTTTTGCAAGAAAAGATGCATAGTCATACACCATAGAGAAGTTGGGATGCTGAATTTGAGCCCCCATAAACATAAATGCAATGGGAATCACTGTATTTGGGCTGAATCCCAAAATATGGCACAATGAATAAAATGTTGTCAAAAAGTGATTGGAAAAACAGCTTAGCCTGAAAGGCTCCTGGTCATTTGGACTAATATGAATCATTGAACTACTTGCCCTGGCCAGGTGAGGAGGAAGTAACTTTAATCTGAAAAGAGGCTTTGACCTCGCATATTCCTAATTCATCTTCTCAAAATCAATTTGGACCAAGAATGAGCTACTCGCTCAAATCAAAAACCTGTTGAATTTCAACTGCACTTATGCTCAGCAGAATCCCACCATCATTATCCCTAATTACCCTTGTAAATGGGACATAACGTGTTGCCACTGCTCTGAGTAGGTCCACATCAGGAAAAAAATTCGATATTGCTTGTTTCCCCATGTCGTATCTCCAGCCATTAGAAAAGGGGTGGGGTAGGTTTCTTTGTCCATACCAGAGTCTAAACATTTCCAGACCTATCATTGGAACCCTAGCATCGACAATATCATAATTTTTGCACACTAGTCTCTCGCCCAGGGTTCTTCCATTCATTAAAACCAAACTCCTTCTTTTGTCAGTTGTTGATAATGGGAGTTGATCCAGAAAATAATCATATAAATTCCTCTGCAAGTAATCAACATGGCTAGAGTGCTGCTTCGTTGGTGCCATCTCAAACAACTAGGGCTTTCTTAAAATTCAAAATCTTGAACAAACTAGGGCTACCCAAAAAATGAAATTACAAGACAACTATGCAATTTCCAACAATTCAAATGAACCAGTAACCCTATAACAGTAATCAACAACCCCCTGAACAACACATCACAACCTTTCACAAGAATCACATTCAAATTAAACCAGTGATACAGAAAGTAACTCAAGGGATTGCGCACCTTGCAAAGAACCAAACCTTCACTGTGATTGCTTGAAAAACTTTATCTCTAGCTCTGAATCACTTCGAAAACACTTGAATTCTTTTGTGGTGAAGATATAATGAAATCAAATACTTTATGTTGATTGAATTTAGCCAGTAGATGTCTCATCCACCATTAAATCCCATTTTCATGCCGCGCCAATGACTCCAATCATATTTGATGCGAATTTAAACTTCAGTCGTCGATCTTTTGTTTTTTGTCAGATTATCGAACGACCACCTTCAAAAGGCTGATGTAATCTCCATGTTAGCGTCGAGGGCCCACTACAATACACAACTCTAAAAGGATACACGTGGCACCTGCCCATGATATCACAATCACTAAACACCCTTCATCTTTGGATCACGAGATGGTGGGAAACCGTTGATTCCCACCATTGGTGATTGTGTTCACTCACAACAGTCATCAGCACCAAACATAACCGTCGAGCAACTTTTGATGAATATTAAAACACCACCATCGATCTTGAGCACGCGCATCTCATAGCTCTTTTAGTAACCCACCTTTTAACATATTAAAACTTGATACAAATAATAAACACTTTATTAATCCTTTTTCGACATCGATAGTTGAGACATGTGGTGCCCGCCTGTGATATCGCAATCAATTGAAACCGAACAGTGATGTCATCGCGAGATCACAGGGAATGGTAAGGATCAACCATAGGATGATCGACAGTCATTAAAATATTTCCCTACAAAATAAGATAATTATTAAAAAGGGGGAAAGGGGACATCGCCTAGGCCAATGACAAATGATGGCATAAGGGTGTTCTTAAAGCACGGGGCACGGGCTGACCTAGACTTAGGAAATAATAAATTCAGGTGAAATATTTAACACAATTTATTAAAGGGGCCCGACCTAGACGAGTCAATGGGGCATAAGTTTTTTTAAAACCTCCCCTAAAAAGGCAATGATGAAATAGATCCAACCTAGGGTTTAAGATAGAACATTAGGATTTCATGAAGGAAAAAATAAAACCCCAACCCTAGGCTTCTTCGAAATAGCATGACAGACTAGTAATGTGGCAAAAAATTAATTGAACTCAAAGAATGAAATTTGAGGCTCCATCAAAGTTCATGGGAAGAGTATGGACATGGCTTGGGGAAGAGCAAAAAATCCCAAGTACACGTCAATGGCAATATCTAGTGGGTTGAATAGCTTATGTGGTAGAGGATTATCTACAAAATAAAATGATGTAGTAGTTTTGGTTAGTATAGACTATACTTGATTAATTTGCTACTTTTATGAGGGTGACAAGGGATATTGGCCAATGGGGGATACTTATGGATAGATATACAGGTAGAGCTAAGTGGAAAGGGAAAGGTGTAGTGGCATGGGTGTAGAAGCCAAAGGTAGTAGATACTACCTCTATGTATGATGCATGGTTACTTGAGGGGTAGGCTATATATAGAGGGGATGAGGGTGGTGATTGTGGGGATGAGGGTGATGGTGATGGAAGGTTGAGACATGTACTATAGAGGGTGGAGAGATGTAGATGTGGAGCGTAAGGATAAGGAGGGAGGAGTATAATGGTAATGAAATGTAGAAGTTGTTAAATCCTCCATTCTATGATTCAAATAATCATCATCAATTAGTATCAAAGGATGTGCAATGTGGAGGCTAGGGATTATGAAAGATATGACCTTAAGTTTGTTTCCATTTTATAGACCAATTCAAAATGGGTAAATTTAGATCTTTATAATTAGTTCTATATTCCCATATATCCTAATCCATACTATTGGAATTACACATTTTAGTTAGGTTGGTGACTATTATATTATTTAGGGTCTCACTTTCTTAATTAGCTTGAGGTTTATAAGGAGTACTATGGCTATGAGTGATCATAAATATGTGTAATAAATTTTTGGATAATTTTTTTTCCCTTATCACTAGTTATGTTAAGTGGGTGTCTAAATTGAGTGATGATGTTTTTATATATAAATTTTGCAAAAAAATTACAATATATTCTTTTGGCTGGTTATGTATCTACCCACATTATAAGATACTCTATTTTTTTATGATAATTTTTTCTTTATATAGTTTGGTCAGTGGATCAATGGGTCCAACTAAGTCAATAGTCTACTTTTCAAATGTATTCTAGGCTAGTATTGGGTGTAAGGGAATTTCATCCCTTGTGGTAGGTGTTCCTACCTTTGGTAGATATCACATTTTTATATATTTCTTGACATCATTTAATAAGGTTGGCCACTAGATTTCTACTAGCTTTACTTTCTTTATGGTGGATTCCCTTAATTATGTTTACTAGATATGCCTTCATAGGCTTCCTAGAGTATTTATTTTCTCTCATGTTCATATAATACCCTTCATATTATGTCATCTATGCCTAATCTATATAAAAATGATAATATCAAGGTATAAGGCATGAACTTAAAAAATAGTAATTTCTTTTCATACAAAGACATTTCCTTTGGGTATTCACCTATTGATAAAAATAAGGATACATCATGTGAAGCTTTTGAGGTACCTAAATTATCCAAAATAGGTTGACACCAAGGAGGTCCTCTTCTTGATCATTAGGCTCTTTAATATTCGATTCTTGAAAGATAATCCAAACTTTGATTGTTTCTTCCTACATTTACCTTAATATTAAAATTAAACTCTTGAAAAATTAATAACCACCTACATATCCTTTCTTGGATTGGAAATTTATATAATAGATACTTTAAGGGCTCTTAGTTTCCATATAGAAGGTAAATGGTCTAGACAATAGATAGTGTTTAAATTTATGTAGTGCATATACCATTACTAGAGCCTATCATTTAGTTGTAGTACAATTTATTTCATCTTGAGAAATATTTCTACCATAAAGTGTGATAGGATTGTCTTTATTCACTTTAGGCTAAGCTAAAAATATGCCTATAGCTATCCTAGATGCATACAGATGGATGTGGAAAGAGATTATAAATTTTGAGAAGATAAAAATTGGTGCTTCTATGATTTTTTCTTAACTGTATCAAACTATTCCTAGTACTACTTTGTCCATGTGATAGGTTTATTTAATATTTTCTTCGACAATTCTTTTGGTGGAGATGGAAGTGTCACATATCCTCTTATGAACTTATTGTGATATCCAATGTATCCCATGAATTTTCTACCTAAGGATATTTTAAGAGTAGATAGAGCCATACTAAGTGATACTTTCATTTGGTAAATCATAAACCCTTATTTGCATATGATATGTCCTAATAATGTACCAAAAGGTACCACAAAGATGCACTTCTTAATATTAAGAGATATTTCTTATCTTTTGCATATTTCTAGCATTTTACAAAGGGTTTGGACATGACTCTTCACCAATCAGTGGACTGTCTAATCATCTAAATATACTTCCAAGAACTCATTTATAAATTATTTAAAGTCATTGACTATTATACAACCAAATATTGTCAAGGAATTCTTTAGCTTGAAAGGAATAATGATATATTGAAAATATCTACATTCAATACCAAAGATATATTGAGTTGGTCCTCTTCTTTGACTTTTACTAGATGATATCCAAAGATAGTTTTAACTTGATGATATCCAAAGAACCTATGAGTAAAAAATTATATTTATCACCCTACTACTGATTCCAAAATTTCTCGAGGAAGGGGTTATGGATATAAACTTTATTCAACTCCTTGAAATCTACACAAATTATTATCTCCCCTTTTTTCTTATTTTATATTACCATGGGGCGTATCCATTCAATGTTCTCAAATAGTTTAATAACTCTTGTTGATGTCATCCAATTCTTCCTTAACCCTCTTTTTCATGTTAGGGTTGAATCTATATGGTCATTTATTTTGAGGTTAAGCCCTTTCTTTTAATTGAATCTTGATTATTCATACCTCCTCCTTGATTTAGTTTATCTTTGTTAATTTATTAGGAAATAGATCTTCTTATTCAGCCAAAATTTCAATTATATTTCCTACCACCTATTCATCCCAATAATCCCCAAGGTTTCCAATTTAGGATTTTTTTTGGTAGCAACATTTTCTCCTTTTATCTTTAAAAATTGATTTAATACTTGTCCTTGGATTCATTATGTATTTGTATATCTCTTTCAACTTTCATTAATTCAATGTCTACTCCAGGTTCTTCTCCTTCTTCTTCTTCTTGTGCTACATAGCATCTATTTCCAAAAATCTTTTTCTCTTTTTCTATCCATTCTATAAATTTCCATGTATTCCTTCTATTTTTAGTGGTGGGGGGTATGTTTATATAGTTTGATACTAAATTTTTCTTTCATCGTAAATATCATCTCTTTCATTTGAATTAATTTCGTATTAATGTCCTTATTATCATCCTAAAAAGAAAAGGTGTGAATAGTATTGTTTGATGTCCCTCCATTTGTTGGTATCATTTTTATTTTCTTTTTATATATACTAGGTTTGGAATACTAGAGTAAGCATCCAATAATTTAATAATTGTATGTATAACCAAGTATCATATTCTATATATTTCTTCCATACAATTATACACACCTCTAATTTTTTTTCTAGTGGGATTTACCCTTAGTATTTGGGAACCTAATAGGTTTTCCACCATGTAGAATTTAAAATTATATTTTCCTATAGTGAAACCATCCACAAATCTTATTTATCAAAATTTTTTCCATCTCTTCCAACTATCCATTACAATTTCCCACCCTTGAGTAACAAGGTTACTTAATACTTGATATTCCTTTTGATATGTGCCTTAAAAATCATGATTTTTAAGGGATAGTAGTAGGTGTATATTCATTAACAACTCCCATGTCTTGTAGTATATTTTCTCTCAACAATATGTTGCGATGTTAATTTTCATTTCTTAATCATCACACATATCTTTCTAAAATTATATGTTGTTTGGGTTAGTAATTTTGATTCCTCATTTAGCTAAGACCTAGGGACTTCCTATCTTCCAGTGCTTCCATCCTTGCTATGTATGTCTATTTCCCCCTAAATATTAGGTTCCTCAAATAAATCGGTTTGTGAAGTTTTTTGATGGAGTAAATTAGTCTAGTGTATTTCTCTACATTCTCTTTTGAAGCTACTTCTTGAACATATGATATTTTTTTGGAATATGGACTAATTTTATTTCACTTTTGAAGGATATTTCCTCCATTCTTGAATCTATAACTCCATTAGAATTTACAAACCATTTAAGGCCTAATAGTGCATTGAAGCTATCATAGGTCTCCTTCATGGCTACAACCTCAAAAGATCAACCATTTGTTTTACACAAAGGATATTGAACTCTACCTTTTTCCATGTTCCTAAGGTACCCATGGATGATCCATTGGCTAAAATTATGTTGTATGGTTTATTAAAAAGTTTAGTATTTCCTAGATTTTCTCATGTCCTTTGTGCCTTTGTATTAATGTCAGATCCTAAGTAAATAATTATTTGTTTAATATTTTAGGGTTAATGTAGGCTAAAATCATTAGTGGTTTGTATTTATAATCCCTATCTATTTTAGATACTCTCTAGATCTATGGTCTTGGTTTCTCTTGTTTATTATAGTATTTTACTTTTGTTTCTTTACTAAATTATATTGTTGAGCTAGTTTGGTCAACTATTTTATAATAGTGACTTCTTCAAAAAAGCAACTTTCTTGTTTCTATTTGTATTATTTATAATCATTCTAGAATTTTCCACTATTTAGTCATCTTGTTTACTTTGAAAGAATTTCTCTTCCTCTTCTTCTTATTTAATATTATCTTACTCATTTTTTATATTGAATATTAATTAGCACTCTTATTCTTGTGGTATTGGTTCCTATTTGCAATCTTGTTTTCATTGATGTCAAAAGGGGATGTCTATGTGATATATTAAATATCAGATCAATGGCATGATACTATGAAGAATAAAGGAAGAGATGAGTAGGATGTTGCAATATTGTAATGTTTCTCAAAACATTACAGTATTGTCATGAAATGTTGTCACGACACTACAAAGGTGGTATTTGATTGTCTGAGATCAAATCAGTATGCAGATTTGATATGGGTTTTGTGAGAAATTCTTAGAAATGTGTTCTACTGATCCTCAAAGTGTGTGATGAGTTAAAATTAATTCATGAGTGCTCTTAGTCAGATTTAGGGTTTACTGATAAACCCTAAGGGTTACGGTAAGGGAATTTAACAACATTTCTATTTTGGTGTTGACTAGTTATCGACCATTGTAGGTTGTTTAAGTGATAACTTAAGCCATTAAGGTCTTCTAGGAAACCAAATATCTTTCCTAGAAATAATGGTATGACAAATATTCTACAACTATAATGCTTCCCAAGCCATGAGTGAAATATTTTCCTCAGCATGACCAATGATTGTGGATGAGGCTTCAATATCGACAACCTCCCTACTTCCCAATTGTGTTTGTGGTGGGTCCTCATCTAGCCTCGTGGGATAGAAAGGAATGGTGGAGATTGAATGGTGAAGATCGAATGGTTCCTACGGTGTGTTTGGTGGGTCCAGATAAAGAGGAAGGCGACAAGAATGGATGGTGAGGTGTAGACAGGTGGAGAAGAATGATTGATCATCTAGAAATTCACATCTTTTTTGTGAATTGCACGATGTTGAAAAGGATGATAGATGGTATTAGCTCGCTAGCCCGCTGAAGATTTAATGTGTTTGTGTCTAGATCCATAGGATAGAAATTCTATGACACGTGTCTTGGTGAACCCCCCGCTTGGTAAGCTGCATATGGTGAAGATCGACGGTTCTTATTATAGAAAATATTTAATCTGGCTATCATGTTTTAAAGATGGGAAATTAATATGAATCAATGGATTGTGGTGTGAAAGTACAAGATCAATGGCTCGAGTTTAAACTAAGATTCTTCAATGGCTATCATGGTGTGAATGAGGGTTTTGACTACAAAACTCACTCAAGGAGTGAATTCAATTGGCCCAACTACTCTAGCTACCAATTTTTATTAGTGATGAGATGATCAAATCAGTGACATGGAGGTATAGGTGGTGAAGAATCAGATCATGATCTGATATAGAGAAAATGAATTAAATGAGGCTAAATCCCTAGCTTTTCAATATGTCAAAAATAGAGAAATATCTAATTCTAATAAGAGTATGTGTGGCTTGATGATTTGCTAACGTATAAGAGAGAATAAATATCAAACCCTAGCAGAAGATCTATATGTTGTGAGAATCTTGAGGTAGTTCTTGCAGGGTGGTGATGAACACAAAAGGAAAAAATAGAAGTTGGCCAAGGTGTGGTTTTATAATAGAGTATTGAGTGTGTGTTGTAAGTGTGTGTTTTGAGTCTCTTGAAGTGGAAAGAGAATGAACTAAAGAAAAGAGAGAGGAAAGAACTACATAGGGTATACATGATCTCTAAAGATGGACATAGAATTCACTAATATAAAAGGTGCAATAGAGATGAGTAGTGTATTTGTGAGTCCATTGAGAAGGAAAAAGAATACACTAAAAGAAAGAGAGAGAGTTTAGAGGAGGTGTGGTTGAGTAAAACCCAAAAAAAAAAAGTTTTAATCAAGGTTTATCTCCAAGTGCAAGATAGAAGTGGTGTAGAGTAGAGAACTAGGCAGTAGAGGCTACAAAAAGGAACTGTGTAGTTGCAAATTAGGTTGCAACATTGAATTTTGTTCTATTGAACAAATTGTAATATCTTATATTGTAAATCTAATTGGTGGGTTCCATCAGATATATGGGTAGGTGGTCCTAAAAAGGGGATTGGTATCTCCTTAGGCTTGGTTCCCTTAAACCTTGTAACAAAAAAATTGATTGTTAGGATAGATTAGGATAGTAGCTCCTAGTACCATTTCTCATTGTGTTTTTTCCCATCTATGAAGGGGATGACAAGGTGAAGCTAGAAAATTTACAAATTCTCGGAGAAAAGTTTAAAGGTCTGAAGATGAGTGAGGAAGAAAATATAGTAGATTATCTTTCAAAAATTGAGGTTGTAAACTCCATTAGAGTATTTGGAGAAGAAGTAAAAGAAACATTCATTGTATGAAAATTCCTAAGGTCAATGGAAAACAAGTATGATCCCAAAATTTATGCAATAGAAGAAGGAAGAGAAGTAGATAAACTAACTCTTGATGAGCTGCATGGAATATTCATAGCCTATGAGATGAGAATGGGAGATGCAGAACCATACAAAAGAGAAGTTGCATTGAAGGTTGCAAAAAAAGATAAGGATGATGCACCCAAGAAGACTAAGGAAAAATAAACTACATCCGAGCAAGAGGAGACTAATGAAGAAGAAGCCAATTTCATCAAAAGACTTAGAAGAGGTTTTGGTAAGTACAGAGGTAAGTTACCCTTCAAATTATTTGATTTTGGTAAAGTAGGTCATTTTTCTACAAAATTACCATATAATAAGAAGGTTATCTCATAACAAGAAGTAGATAGTGGGTAAACCCACAATAGTGGGTTACAATTTTTTGCATGAAGAAAAATTAGAAATTCCCATAAAAAAAATTAAAATGGCTTACCTTTTCTAATGATGGCAGTTCGAATGAACCCCCCCCCCGTTTTAATGAAGGGGGTTTGAATGAACACCCCCCCCCTTCTAATGAACCCCCACTTGCACCATATAGGGGGGATTGAAATGAACCCCACTTTATTCACCTTCCCCTCCACCATTTCAAAATTTATGCATATTTTTTACTATCGAAGCTCGGGAAGGAGGTGAAAATTGAGTCAACTTGATAAACCAATTTGGAGGATTGTAGCGATTGATACGTGCTTTCCAACAACTATAAATTTAAAATATTTTATTTTTATTTTATTTTTTATTTTTTAGTTTTACTGAACATAGGTTTTTCACCGAACATCAAGTTCGATGAAAAATAATTGTGGAAAAATAGTAAATTTGAGAAAAAAAAATTGAAAAATATATATGCACTAGATATTGATGTCCTCATTCCAATAAAAAGAAAAAATAAAAAATGAATTTCAATACATACCAAAAAATATATGCGAGCCGAAGTGTGCCTATGTCTAAATTGTAATTAGTTTGACTTCAAAACTTAACTAAAAGAAAAATATTCAACAAGACATTATGAAACAAAATGAAAGCACTAGATACTAGTGTTACCAACCTAAATTCAAAAGAAACATAATTTTATCCTTTGTAGAAAAAAATTATGCTAGCCGAAGTACACAACACTTTTTAAAAATGTTGTTTACTATTAAAAACTAGTTATCAAAGGAGATGCAAAAAAATTACAATTTAATTTCAATTGTTATAAAAAAAAAATACATTCAAAATATATAGACAAAATCTCACAAATCACTAGTTTACATCATTTTTAAATTCCTAATAGTTTACCTACTATAGGTGTGAGAAAGTGAAGTTTTGTTTTTTAAATGTTGATTTCAATGTCGAGTTTGGCCAAAAAGTGTAACCCATTAATGTGGGATGACCCTAGTAAAATGAAGCAACCCTACTTCCGTAAGAGAATCAGTCTTCAAAAAAATAAGAAGAGTCTATACATCCAAGAAGATAGTGGCGTATTAGATTGTTCCTTCATGATGAAATAAAATGAGTTTCTTTTGATGGCAAAATAATTAGAAGAAAAAAATGCCGGAAAGGTTGAGGATCCTGGTAGAGAAGGTGAAGAGGAAGGAGAGGTTGACCTTGAAGGTGAACTCATTTGTGCCCTAGATGAGATTGGTGACCTAAGAGAGGAGATTGAGAAGTTGAAAAAGGAAAATAAACCTTAGAAGAAACTTGCTCAGAAAGAGTTAGACAAGCTAACAAGGAATCTTGAAGAATCTAACCAAAATGTGGTAAGCTTGAAGCTGCAAGTAGAAGAATCCAAGAGAATTGAAGAAGTAGTCAGATCAAAGCTGCAATATGAAGTTGATAGGTGTATGGAATTAGAAGAAGAAATAGTTTCCTTAAGAAAATAATTGGAAAATTCTAGAGAACAAATAGAGAAAATTTTGAAACTGAAAGGAGGATCAAAAATCCTTGATGAATTGTTGAGAACACAAAAGCCATCCAACAAAGAAAAATATGGTTTAGGCCTTGAGAAAGGGAATGGAAAATTTATGGACACTTATGCAAAGCTATATGAAATATTTAGAGTAGGAGAAAAGTCTAGTATAGAGAAATCCTGCATGGAGGAAACCTCTAAAGAGGAAAAGAAGACTTCAAAGATAAAGAAATTAGACGAGGAGAAGAAGCCCACCATAGACAAGAATAATAATCAATCAATTCCTAATCACCAAAAAAGGATAAAAAACATAATAACTGATGCAAAATGATTCACTAGGGTGAAGGGCCTAAAGAAGCCTAGACAAAGATGACCCCCTTATCTAGCTCAAGGAAATGTTATGACCAAGTACTCTTCATGGTTTTAAGGGTATTGTTATACATGTAATCAATTTGGTCATAGGGATAGAGAATGTAGAATTATTCCTAAAAGGAGTAAAAAAATTGTAAGAAAAAATCCATTTGCTTCATTAGTGTACATGAATGTAATGTGTTACAATTGTAACAACTTTGGTCATATTTCCAAAAATTGTAGAAGAAAATTCATAAGACCAAATGTGTAGAATGAGAAAAAGAAAAACACACCACCTAAAGCAAATAAGGAATCTACCACTCCTATGAAGAAGGAAGAAAAGGTGGAAAAGAAACCTAAGAAGGTGTGGAAAGAAAAAGATCAAAATCCCACACAATCAATGATTGCACAAATGGCACTCCATGCCAAAAAGAAGAATTTGTGGGTAATAGATAGTGGATGCTCCAAACATATGACTAGAGATAAGAGAAAATTCATTCAACTCAAGAAGTTTAAAGGAGGATCAGTTAGTTTGGGTGAAAACATTCTAGTAAAGATCTTTGGTAAAGGTATATTGAGCTTAGATGGTAAAAATCCTACCAAGGATTTCCTATATGTTGAGGGACTAAAGCACAACCTGCTAATTGTAAGTCAGATGTGTGACAATGGTTATAAGGTCACATTTGACTCAGATAGTTGTAAGATTAGGAATGATGGAAAAACAATTTTACAAGGAATAAGAACTGATTCCAATCTTTACAATCTTTGTGAAGTTAAAGGTCAGACCTATCTGATGGGTCAAGTTAACAAGAGTTGGTTGTGGCATCAGAGATTAGGGCATGTAAACTTTGATATTTTAGTGAAATTAAGTTCAAAAGGTCTAGTAAGTCACTTGTCTAGAATAATCAAGCCTAAAAATACCATTTGCAAAGAATGTCAATGGGAAAGCAAACAAGGGTCAAGTTTTAAACAAAGGTATACTCAACAAAAAAAGCCTTATAGTTGATTCATACTGATTTATGTGGTCCTACAAGAACAAGAGGAATAAAAGGTGAAAGGTACTTCATGTTGCTAATTGATGATTATACAAGGATAAAATGGGTAACCTTTCTAAAGAACAAGTCCCAAGCATTTGGAAGATTCGAGATCTTCAAGGAAATGATCGAAAAGGAGATTCGTAGAAGGATCAAATGCTTGATATCAAATAGAGGAGGAGAATTCACATCAAGTGAATTTGTTGAGTATTATGAGAACCATGGAATTAAAAGTAAATACTCTACACCAAGGACTCCTCAGCAGAATGGGGTAGTAGAAAGGAAGAACAAAGTAGTTAAGGGCATTGCTAGAATTATTTTGAATTATGCCAAGCTAGCAGACATGTATTGGAGAGAGGAAATTCATACAACAACTGTATATATTTTGAATAGAGTTAAAATTAGAGCACACAATGACAATACTCCTTATGAATTATGGTATGGTAAGCCTGCTTCACTCAAGTACTTCAAAGTTTTTGGTAGAAAATGCTACATCAAGAGAGAAGAATATAACTTGGGAATTTTTTATGCCAGATGTGATGAAGGAATATTTCTTGGATTTTCCACTCAAAGAAAAGATTTAAAATGTTACAACAAGAGGCTAAACAAGATTGTGGAAAGAATCAATGTCAAGATTGATGAAAAAATTAAACATGTTAAATATGATAAGAATACTTTTGAAGAAAACTCAGATTATAAAGAAGAATATGTAGAAAACACAGAAGTAGAACAAGAAGAAGACAATGTAAAAGAACCTATAAAATGTGTGTAAAAAGATCACCCCATGGATCAGATTATTGGTGATAAAAATGAAGTTGTTCAAATTAGGAGAAGACTTGCAAGAAACAAGGAACATGTAAAATTTTATCTACTATCACAAATTGAGCCTAAAAACCTATATTGTGGCCAACAAGGATGAAATTTGGATAAACACTATGGAAGAAGAGCTAAATTAGATTGAGAAGAACTAGACATGGGAATTGGTTTCTAGACCCCCAAGCAAGAATGTGATTGGTACTAAATGGGTGTTTAGAAACAAGCTAAATGAATATGGAGTTGTTGTAATAAATAAAGAAATATTGGTGCACAAAGTCTATGCACAAGTTGAAGGGATTGAATTTTAAGAAAAAATTGCACCTGTTGCAAGACTAGAAGAAATAAGAATATTTCTTGCATTTTAAGTTTATAAAGGATTTCAAGTATATTAGATGGATGTTAAATCTACATTTCTGAATGGAAACCTTGAAGAAGAAGAAGTCTACATAGAACAACCAGAGGGGTTCCAGCTATTAGAAGAGGAATATTATTTTTGTAGATTGAGAAAAGCATTGTATGGTCTACAACAGGCACCTAGAGCATGGTACTCAAGACTAGACCAATATCTACAACAACAAGGATTCGAGAAAGGATGTGCTAACAACAATTTTTATTTTAAGTTAGAAGATAAGAACATGATTATTATTGTAGTTTATGTGGATGAAATCATATTGGGTGGTAGTAATGATAAGATGTGTAAAGTGTTTGCTACCCACATGCAAGATGAATTTGAGATGTCAATGCTAGGTGAATTGTCATTTTTCCTTGGTTTATAAATTGTACAAACTAATTATGAAATATTTATATCTAAAATAAGTATGATAAGGAAATAATTAATAAATTTGGTATGGAGGACAATAGACTAGTCAATACTACCATGATAACTGGTTGCAAGTTGAGAAAATCAGATGAGTCGCTGGATGCACAAATTAGACAATGTATAGGCCAATTATTGGAAACTTGGTGTACCTAATTGCATCAAGGCCAGACATTATGCAAGCAATATGTATGGTGGAAAGGTTTCAAGCTGCACCCAAAGAGTCTCATGTCAACACAGTGAAAATAATTTTCAGATTTATCAAAAGAAATGTAGACTATGGACTATGGTATCCCAAGAGCAAGGACTTCGCCTTAATTGCATACACAGATGTTGATTGGGATGGTAGTGTATGTGATAGAAAAAGCACTAGTGGAGTAGAATTATTTTTGGGCAACAAACTTTTGTCTTGGATGAGCAAAAAGCAAGAATCAGTTATACTCTCCACAACAAAAGAAAAATATGTAGTAGCAATAGCATGTTGCACTCAAGTTCTATGGATGAAACATACTCTCAAGGAAATTAAGGTTGAATAAAATAAACTTATCTCTATTCTTTGTGATAATTCAAGTGCAATAAACATCTCAAAGAATCCAGTGATACATTCTAGGACAAAGAATATATCAATTAAGTATCACTTCATAAGAGAAAAGGTTGCACAAATGTCCAAGTCAACATGGAATATGTACCCACTAAAGAGAAAGTTGCTAACATATTCACTAAGCCTCTTCCAAAGGAAAAATTTGAATATTTGAGGAAAAAATTAGGAGCAATTGCTCCCATCTCATATCACTAAAGCTTAGTGATAGGTTGTGGGTCTAGGGGGAGCTTCATTGCTATTTTATTAATCTCTAGAAATGAGAAATGAGATCAAGTCAAGTATATCTAGTTTTACAATTTTCTAACAACTTGATGAAGATGTCTCATGGACCCTTGCCATTTATGTCAAAGGGGGGGAAAATGATGCAAATGCTCATGGAGTGAGCAAGGAACAAAAACATATTCCTAAAGGGGAGTTGCTATGTTCGAACACTCATGGTATATGCAATGATTAATTAGTAATAGAGTAGTCAATTTCAATCTGTATAAAGAATTTAGTTTTGCCAACAATGACAAAGGGGGAGATTGTTGGCAATTTGGTTGTCATTGATGTCAAAAGGGGATGTATGTGTCATATCCTACATATGAGATTGATGGCATGATGCTATGAAGAATAAAGGAAGATATGAGAAGGCTCTTGTAATATTTCAATATTTCTCAAAAAGTTGCAATGTTGTCATGACACTATAAAGGTGGTCTCCAATTGTCTAAGATCAAATAAGTATGGAAACTTGATATGGGTTTTCTAAGAACTTCCCAAAAATGTGTTTTACTGATTGTGAGAGTGTGTGATGGGTTCAAAATTAATTCATGAGTGCTCTCGGTCAAATTTAGGGTTTTCTAATAAACCCTAACAGTTACAATCAGGGCGTTGAACATAATTTATATTTTGGTGTTGACAGGTTATCATTCATTGAAAGTTGCTCAAGTGATAACTTAAGCCATTAAGGTCATATGGGCAACCAACTTTCTTTCCTAGTAATACTGGCACAACAAATTTTCTACAACTATAATGCTTCCCATGTTGTGAGTGAAATATTTGTCCTCAGTATGATCAATGGTTATGGATGAGGCTTAAAGATCGACGATGATGCGGTAAAACTAAAACTACTAACAACTTCCTAGAAACTCCTGCAGCATCGTGCCTTATCACACAGTTCTCACCATACACACTATTCTGGACTACTACTGTCAACTTCCTAATCTACAAATCATGCGGTCTTCACCAAATACATGGAGATTACCATCCTACTGACTACTCCTGATAGCTACTGATCACTGCTGATCAGGACATAGGGTCACATCCCTAACTCTATCTCTTTGCTTAACATGACCTTGTGGGTCTTCATGACAGAAACTATCCACCACCTTCACATCTTCAAAGTCTTCCTTCATGCACATTTACTAGCCTCTATCTCCAACGTACTGCTGTTCAAAGGCCAAGCACACTGGACTATCATCCACCACCTTCCCACTATGCAAAGGTCGAACACACTGCTCAATAGTAAAGTTGAGCTTAACCACAATAAAGAACGGCTCTTCTGCAAACTGACTACATCCACCATCACTTCTAGTCCATTCAGGACTATCATAAAGAACCCGATCCATATCAACACTGGCTTGCCTTAACACAGTTGACACAAACAAACCGATAACAACACTACATGCCTGATTTCTTCCCTCTGTTCTTTCTCTCCTCACACTTTTTTGTAGTTGCACTCTATTCCTTCTCTATCTCTCCTATTCGGTTACACATGTTCTCTCCTAAAAGAGATTCTAAGGTAGTTAACTAAACCATTCCCTACCCGATATGCCCATTCGGTTACAACTATTTTTCAATCTTTTATATGAATCTATCATTCCAAATTTATATTCTTAACCATTTAACATGGTCCCCCGAAATGCTAACTGATTGCAACATTACAAAAAAAAGAATGAGACTTGAGGTGCTCCCACACCATACTCCCAGACTCAACAGATTTCCAAGTCCCATGGAAATGTCGAGGTGAGACTGTTGCAATTCAAATCGTTTGCTTATGTGTCTCCATCACTGAATCAAGGTGTCTGTTGCTGCCTCTATTGTCATGAGATGACTCCCATCAATGGAGTTTATGCTGGTTGATGTCCTCCTCTCTTCATGCTGCTGCTTCACACCACCACCATACTGCCATCTCACCCACACATGATTCTGGAAGATGCTTCCCACTTGTCTCTGAGTGGTTTCTCTCATTGCACCTTCTACCCAGCTACATCGTGGTGGAGACAATATGAAGACCCCAGCTTGAGATCTTCACAGCGTCCTTACTACAGCTTGGAAGGATCAACGTGCAACCAAGAACCCACCCTATTGCCTAGTGTAGATTGCCTTCTACACACTCAGAACCTTTTGAGCTCTGATACCATTATGATGTGATAAAACTAAAACTACTAACAACTTCCTGGAAACTCCTGTAGCATCGTACCTTATCACATAGTTCTCACCATACACACTATTCTGGACTACTACTGTCAACTTTCTAATCTGTAAATCATGCAGTCTTCACCAAATACATGGAGATTACCATCCTATTGACCGCTCCTGATAGCTATTGATCATTGTTGATCAGGACATAGGGTCACATCCCTAACTCTATCTCTTTGCTTAACATGACCTTGCAAGTCTTCATGACATAAACTATCCACCACCTTCACATCTTCGAAGTCTTCCTTCATGCGCATTTACTAGCCTCTGTCTCCAACGTACTGCTGTTCAAAGGTCGAACACATGAGACTATCATAAAGTTCCGACCCATGAGCAATAAGGTCAAGCTCCCACCATGATGTGGGTCGCGGGCTGCTCGAGGAAAGGAAGAATACCATTCGAGACTGTCGTCCACCACCTTCCCATTGTGCAAAGTTCAAACACACTGCTCAACAATAAAGTTGAGCTTAACCACAATAAATAATGGCTCTTCTGCAAACTGACTACATCCACCATCACCTCCAGTCCATTCGGGACTGTCATAAAGAACCCGATCCATATCAACACTGGCTTGCCTTAACACAGTTGACACAAACAAACCGATAACAACACTACATGCCATTCAAACAACATTGAAACTATATATTAATACTAACATTGCAGAAATGTACATGTTTAAGATCAGCCAGAGAGCCTGATTTCTTCCCTCTATTCTTTCTCTCCTCATACTTTTTCATAGTTGCACTCTATTCCTTCTCTATCTCTCCTATTCGGTTACACATGTTCTCTCTTAAAAGAGATTCTAAGGTAGTTAACTAAATTGTTCCCTACCCAATATGCCCATTCGATTACAACTATTTTTCAACCTTTTGTATGAATCTATCATTGCAAATTTACATTCTTAACTATTTAACATGGTCCCCCGAAATGCTAACTAATTACAACGTTACAAAAAAAATAATGAGACTTGAGGTGCTCCCGCACCAGACAACCTCCCCACTTCCTCATTGCATTTGTGGTGGGTCCCTATCTAGTCCTATGGGATAACAAGGAATTATGGAGATTGAACAGTGAAGACCAAATAGTACTCGCGGTGTGTTTCGTGGGACCAGATAAAGAGGAATTCGACAAGAATAGATGATGAGGTGTAGATAGGTGGAGAATAATGATTGATCATATGGAAATTCACATCTCTATTGTGAATTGCATGGTGCTAAAAAGGATGATAGATGGTGTTAGCCCACTAGTCCACTGAAGATTTAGTGGGTCCGCGTCTAGCTCCGCGAGATAGCGGGCTTGTGACGCCTGCCTTTGTGGACCCCACACTTGGTAAGCTGCATATGGTGAAGATTGATGATGGTTATTAAAGTGGCTCTTTAATTTGATAGTCATTTATTAAAGATGGGTGATGAAAGTGAATCAATGGATCATTATGTGAAAGTAGCAAATAAATGACTTAGGTTTAAACTGAGAGTCCTCAATGGCTACGACAATGTGAACGAGGTTTTTGACTACAAAATGACTCAAGGAGAAAATTCAATTGACCCAACTGCTCCAGATGTCAATTTTTATTGGTGATGAGATGATTGGATTAGTGACAAGGATGTGTAAGCAGCAAAGAAACGGATCATAATCCGATACAAAGAACGTGAATTAAATGAGATTGAAACCCTAGCTTTTAAGTATGCCAAAAATAGAAAAATATTTGATTCTAATAAGAGTAGGTGTGGCTCGAAGATTTGTTGGCTTATAAGAGAGAATAAATATCAAACCCTAGTAGAAGATCTATATGGTGTAAGAATCTTGAGGCCATTGTTGCAGGTCGATGATGAACACAAAAGGAAAAAATTAGAAGTTGGCCAAGGTTAGGTTGTAGAACAGAGTATTGAGTGTATGTTGCAGGTGTGTGTTTTGAGTCTCTTGAGCGGGATAGAGAATCAACTAAAGAAAAATATAGGAAATTACTATAGAGGGTATGTATGATCTCTGAAGGCGGACATAGAATTCACTAATAGAAAAGGTGCAACAAAGCTAAGTAGTGTATCTATGAGTCCCTTGAGGTGGACAAAGAATACATTAAATTTTAAAGAGAGAGAGAGTGCAAAGGAGGTGTGGTTGAGTGGAACCCAAAATAAAGAAGAAAGTGTTAATTAGGGTTTATCTCCAAGTGTAGGATAGAAGTGGTGCAGAGCAAAGAAATAGGTAGAAGAGGCTACAACAAGGAGCTATGTAGTTGCAAATTAGACTGCAACATTGAATTGTGTTATATTGAATAAATTTTAATATCTTATATTGTAAATCCAATTGGTGGGTGCTATCAAATATCTGGGTAGCTTCTTAGAGTAGGGATTAGGTGATCCTAAAATAAGGGATTGGTGTCTCCTTAGGGTTTGTACCCTTAAACCTTGTAACATAAATTTTTATTGTGAGGAAGGATTAGGAAAATACCTCCTAGCAACATTTTTCATGTGGTTTTTCCCATCTTGGGTTTACCACATATATCTTGTGCTATGAGATGTTATTTGTGCATGTTTGAGTTGTTGAATGTTAAGTCTTAATCTACACTTAATTTTTTAAGGAAATTAATTTGTAAGGACTAAATTTTTAAGTCATTTGTTGATTCACCCCCCTCTCAGTAGATTATTGTGTTCTAACAGTTCCTTGTCCTATTACCATCACAACCTTATTTTTCTTTTTCTTTTCTCTTGTGTTTTTTTAGTGCTTTTCTTTCTTGTTATTCATCTTCTGAAGTTTCTTCCTACAAGGAGGAGTTTGATTGACTAACTGATTAGGTGGAAAATAGGCCCCCACCAAAATTATTGGGATCAAGATGATGAGCCACTAATTTTTTCCACACTAAATCACTACAATTCATGCAATTATGAGGGCCAAAAGATGCAAATAATAATAAAAAATTAAACCTAACTATTATAGAAAATATAAGGGCATTTTTTAGAGCTTAAAATTTTGTGTACCTTGCTACAAGAAGTCTATTTTTAGGGCACAAAGGACTCATTCGCCTTTAGTGGTGAATGGGTCCTTGTTAGGGTTTCTGAAATTGAGATCTCGATTGTTTTCCTTGATGCTTGCACTCTCAAATTCCCAGTTGTTAGCTCCTGAAAACCTGTACTTAATTATGTAGCTCTAATTATTTATTCTTGCACTATGAAGGTCAATCTTGCAACTTGACAACTTTGAGAATTTTGCTTCAATCGTTTTCTCCGCTTGATCTTCAACCTATAAATCTACAAACACACATTGAAGGGAAGAAAAACTTGTTGATTGTTAGTGAATAGGGATTTACCTAAGTCAAACTCCTTGTAGGTAATTAAACCAAATGATGAAATAATGTAATTGAAGCATGAATATGAAATGATGCAATTTTGATACCTTGGAAGTTGTCTTGGAAAATAAATTTACAAACTATCATGTAGTGGCCATGAAGAATGTAGATATTGGATGTGAAATAATGCTTGCAAGAGGATCCTCAATGCCACACTCACAATCTTAGCTCAAAAACATGAATGAATGCACTAAACCCTTGACATGATGAAAGGATCTCATATTGCTGCAATAAGACCTTGATAATCTACCTTGAAATGCCTTTGAAAGTTCTTTAGAAATTCTCTATAATTCTCTCTTGAAATTTCTAGGATGTCTCATAAACTTGCTAGGAGAAAAAATGTGAATTAACCCCTTATTTATACTAAATTAAGAGATTAACCTTGGAATTCAAATAATTCAAGCCCACACCATATATGGAAAAAAACATTATTAAATTCCCGCCATAATGAAATTCAAAAAGGGGGTCCTCATTAAGGGAGGACCCATTCGCCACCTAGGGCGAATGGGTCCTGGCACTATTTTCTAGGACCTTGCCTTCGAGGAATGAAAGAACACTAAAAAACCATGTGAAATATGCTGATAAAGGGCGGTCCTATAGAGGGAGGAACCATTCACCACCTAGGATGAATGGGTCCACCAATTTATAGGACCTTGAATTTTCCCAATTAAATGTTATGTAATTTGAATTATGGGTTTGAGGATGGATCTTCAGGAGGTGTCACAAATAAGGCTTAAATTTGAATTAAAGGGACTAATTAACTCTAATTAACCAAAATCAATTAAGACCCTAGATAAATGTGAAAGTGTGTTACAACACTTAGCAATACTTAAAGGAGGGTACAAATTAAGTACATTTTATTAAAAGGGGGCCCAAGGTCAATGTGAATATGTTACAAAACATTAAAACATTAAACCTAGGCAAAAATTAGGTTAATTCAATGACAATTATTTTCAAATCAAGGAAAAATGATACGTTTTCCTTCACTTCACTAACTAGTTCCTTGTGACACCTCCTTGCCCCTTGCAAAGTTTGTTTTGGCACTTTTCCCATTAACCTAGAACTTCTAGGTGCATTGGATGCGTGTAGTTCATCAATTTAGATTGTGGTGGCACATTTTCAATGTAATAATGTTCCTTGTAATAATTGAATATTTTATGGTTTGAGCTACCACAAAAATCACATTGATTCTTCTTATCAGACTACCAACCACTAATATAGTGTCCTTGTCTACCACACTTATAGAAATTAGCCTATGGAAGCCTATGGTTTCTATGGCCTCACACTCTTCCTCCTCTATGGTTATTGAAGGAGATTTGATTCTCATTTGGGTTTTTTTGGAGGATTATTCTATATTGAATTGATATTTAATTTATTTCTACATGGTGGAATTGCATACCCATTGTCTTGGGCATATGGGGACGTTCTACTATCCCTTTGATAATGGTGGCTTTTAATCTATTTCTTGATTGTAATTGTCGTACTTGGGACATTGGGGTTCATGTCTATTTTCATCCCTAATTTAGAACCTTCTTGAGGGATAGTCATATATTTTATGGTCATCACATTCACCACATAGTTCATAATTTAATAATTATTGAATTTTCTACGCTACTACTCAGAAGTATACCCTCATTGCAGAATCTTTTTTCTCTCCTTGTGCCTTCAAGAAATTATTTCGGCTATGGTGTTCTTGTGAAAAATATGAACACCATGTATTTTTCTTATGTTTGTTACTTTCTTCTTTCTCCATTATTTTTGGAAAAAATTAAATTGTTCTATTGTTAATGTCATCTTGTCCAATTCATCATTCTATTCTTCCTTATATATTATTCTATAGGATTGGGATTCAATGCAGAAAGACAAAGTTAATGCATATAGTTATGTGTCAAATATTCTTCTGTATAATGGGACCCTAATGTCCCTGTACAACCTGAAGACTATTAGGGGTTCTTCTAGTTTGTGGGAGACCTCCTTAAATATTTTTTCATACTCCTTAACTATCTCTCCTCTCTTCTATACTAGGTCTCTCATTTTTCTGACACTCTTAAATGGGACTTACAAAGTGTCAAATTTTATTAAGAATACATTTTTAACTCCATTCCCAATCCTTGTCATGTTTTAGGTAACTCTTCCTATACCAATCTAGTGCTTCCTTTCTATGGTATCCTACAAAGTCAAATAGTTTGGTTTTATCCTCATCAATTCCATTTCTTACATAAAGGGATTCTAATATGAATATGTGTTCCACAGTTCTTTTGTAGTGTCCTTTCTAAATACCAGAAGCTTAATTTGAGGGTCCATGTTCTTCTAGATTAGTTATTTTCTACTTTGCAATCTAGCTTTCTACTATATTTTTATTTTGTTTATAGCTTCTTTGTGGTAGGGATTTATATTCTCTCCCTTTATCTCTTGGTAAATTAAATTAAAAGTATTCCCTTCCTAACACTTCATCACAATTTTGATCTAAATTGTTGTTGTAGATAATTTTTCCACTTCTTCCAATGTTCTTTCTAATAAAAAAATTTCTTGTTTTGTATGGCATAGGGAATGGGTCTTGGTCAAGAGCATGTGCCTCTTGAAAATGTTTTTTTTCGTGATAATATTTTATTTGTAAAGGATATTTGATTAGTTATTGTTGACAAATCCTTTCCCAAATTGAAAATTGTTATTTTTTCCATTATGTCTTCTTCCATTATTTTTCTAAAACTTTTATTAACTAATTGTTCCAAGTAATATTTATTAATGTATAGGAGTTATTTGGGGTCTTTAGGAATTCCATGAATTTTTATCCAGATTAATTATTATATTAGATAGATTTGGATGTGTTATAAGTGATTTGATTAAATGTGATAATGTTTAAGCTCAAAGGGTTCTACAAATTCCCTCTAATTATTTCCTTGATATCTCATATTCTTCTATGTTTCATTATAATTTTGTCAATATCTCATCTGATTTATCCAAATGGATTTTCATTTGCTAAGGAGTTTCACAACTCTTTATCCCATAGTCTTTTGTCTCTTTTTTCTTTATTTCTTTAGTAGCACCCACCTTGTGCACTTATCCTTTTTCCTCCTAGTAGCACCCACCTTGGCATGCTGATTTTTTTCTCTTTTCCATATTTTCTATCCCTCTACATTATCTTTCATGTCTTTCCCTTGTATGCTTATTTCAGTTATCCTTGTTCTCTATTCTTACTTGATCCTTTTATTCTCTAAGTTTTCTTGATCTCTTGTTATAACCTTTACCCATGGGTTTTTATGGTTTGGTATTGCATTAATTATTTATACTTCATATGGTCCTATTATCCATTCACTTTGAAGGGTTATATCCTTTTAGGGATCTCCTTTGGAGATCCCTCCATTTTCCATTTTCCATCGTTTGATGCTTAACCCTTCTCACAAAGTTGGCCTCCAAATATTTTTACTACAGTCTTTTAAAATAAAATTTTCCTCATTTTTATATTATCATTCTTACTGCTTATGAATCTATAATTTTTTTAATTAACTACTCTAATTCTTACCTAAGATCTTAGTACTAAAACCAATGTTAGCAAGAAACATTTCAGATAGATCAATCAAAGTTTTATGCCCAATATTATTCTTATAGTGTTGTATTTATACCCTAGTGATAACAATAGAGGAGGAATAAAACCTTGATTAAAATGTAGTATATTACAATAACATCATAACAATTGTCTACGTTATATATCATACACTCATAGAATTAAAATCAATCTTATATGCATAGTGATTCTTGTACTAAAAAACTATTCATTATATATCATATCCTTTAATACATATGTTCATATACATTCTTCATATCTTCTTTTCTATCTATCTATCTATCTCTATTTTGTCTATTCAATTATTCTATTATAGTATGTCTTATACTTATACATATCTCATCTCATTTCTTATCTATATTGTATATATTTGATTTGGGATGTGTCCCTTATAAACTATATATTTTCTTGTGAGGCCTATTTTGCCTTATACTCAACATCCTATTTGTGGTGGGTTTGTGGCAAGATTAGTTGTTGTTTAGAACCCATGTCTTGCCACTTACCCTAGCAACATGTATTATATTCCTTTAATGAATTTTTATTGATGTTCTTGGATCCTTTATACATATACTTTTGGATATAGTGGCATAATTGTATCATGACCTTGATTATTTTAGAGATATATATGAGATGATACTTTTTGGTGATGATTATATGATATTTTTATTTAATTTATGGAATTTTATGATGATGTACATGTATGCATATGATGAATATGAATATTATGTATATATGTTCATATGATTGGTATATATATATATATATATATTGTAGGTGCATTATTTAATGGATTCTATCAATGATTATGTAATCATTTCTTTTTCTAGATGATGATGAATTATGATTATGTATATATTTTATGGATGGATGGTTTATGATATTATGATTATAATGACTAGGTGACTATGGATGGATCATTATGATGCCTAAATTATTATGGATATATGGTTGTGATGTCTAGATAATTATGATATTTGTGTTTATGTATACCATAATTTATGGATGATTTATGGTTATGACATCTCATAGTTGATTTAGTTAATGTTTATGTTATACATTTATGATTTAATGAATTTTTTATGGATATATTTCTATATGGATCTATCAATGATTATATATGTATGGATGCACTTATGGGTATAATGATATTAATATGTATTAGTGTATGCATGTGTAAAGGATTCCCCTATGATATATTATTGTAATGATTGTTGGTGGATACAAAATATGTAGAGTGATTATGGATGTAGTGAATGGATGTAACAAATATATATATATATATATATATATTTTTTTGTCATGATACAATGTGAGAGGAAAGGGGATGGGATTGAAATATTTGAATAGATAAAGGATAGGATTTGGACAAATGAGTGAAAATTAGAGCCTTGATAAGGATATGTCGTTGTCTTGGTATAAATGGTGGAATGGATCAAGTTGTCTAATAAATTTATGTATAAAAATATAGAATGATGGGTAGGAGTGGGTAGATGGATGGTGGGTGATATTATGTTGATAAGTGGAGAGAAATCCTAAATTTTTATGTCTAAAAGTATATTATGAATTAGGGTATAAGAACTAAGGTGGAAAGGTAACATTTGCATGGACTTGAATCTCAAACAAAATATTGTACTAATACATGTAAGATATGTGTAATTTCATAAATTACATCCTATGTAATTTTGCATTCAATAAACCTCCCCTTTAGAATAATTAAATTTGATAATGCAATACCCCTTTTATCTAACCTTAATTTTGTCCTTAACCCATTCATTCATGGTTGTTAAGTTGATTTTTTTTTATCACGGATGAATGTGCATCATGTGAACGTCATAAAAATATTCTCAACTATAGTTGTTTGGACATTATATTTCCCACATATCCACAAGTGTAACACCTCTACATCTTCCAAGAACACTGAGAATGACCATTTGCATGCATATACCTCTCAAAACTCTCATTCATTCAGTCTATCTTACTCATTCTTGATTTATCTTTAAATACTTAATATTATTTCACTCTTATCATGATTTTCCACCCTCTCTTACACTTTCTACACCATCTTCATTGCACTTTGGCTCTCTACATTGAAGCTTTGGCACCATTGGCATATCAATCTTGAGATCAAACATCACATCTTCCTTTCAGCATTCTCATTTTCTAGAGGATGGTAATTTTAATCTCTTTATTTCATTAACATTTGATTTGGATAGCATATTATTCTAGAACTTCTATTCTATCTTCTTTTCTTGTCTATTTTATTTCTCTCTATCTAAAATAATAAAGTATTAGACATCGGGATTTCAGTTTGTGTATGTACTATGCCATGTTAAGGGTGTTTATCTTCAATAACATTACTTTGTTTAATATTACTTTGTTTAATATCTTTGGTGCACATGCAATCTTGTTTTGTATCCACTTAGTTTTGTATCCACTTAGCATGAGGTTGAGAAAGTCTACTCATTGCTTCTATAAGGATATGGATAATCAAGTTTTAGTTGTAATATATTTTTATTTCCCTAAAATTTTCCCATTAAAGGACTCAAAGATCATCCTCCCAAGTTTAGGGGAGGTTGAAGAAAAAGAGTAGATTACCTCTCCTACCAATCAACCCTTAATTATGCAATATGGACATGTTGACACTTTTCTTATGTATTATTTTCCCCTTGCATGATTATTGAGTGTCAAGTCTAAGATCATGGAAGTGTATTTGTTAGAATTGGCTATGGATGCCAAGATCTATGGACCAAATAGAAAGCACAAAGAAGAGAGAAAACAATATGACAAGAATAAATTGTATTCAATGTCAATGATAATGGAATTGCTTCAATGTGTGTACAAATGTAGTAGAGAAAGCTTGGTTATATAGCCAAGGTGAGAACATAGGAGTACATAAGATTATGACAAGTGTCATAATCTTATGACATGAGACAACAATGAAAAGCTATCACTCCACCTAAAGTGGAAAGGTGATAATGTGATAACCACCACAAATAGTGGATCTACCACAAAAGGTGGAAACCTAATCACATGATATGTCCATGAAAAGTGGAGGTGATAAAGTAATAAGAAGATAAGTCCACCAAAGGTGGAAAATCTCCAACAACTCCTATGTGGTCCCTAAGTAAACTTAACTAAGGTGTAGTTATGACCTAGGACAAGGTACAAAACATTTAATTACACCAACAGTATTGTGTAGTGATAATTGGACTTCCACCATATGTAATTCTCATTTTTATCATCTATCTAAGCACAAATAGTAATAAGAACACAAAAAAGTAAAACAAAAAACACCATGGACCTAGGTTGTACTCTAATTCAAATTGTAGAAATATGTTAAGTCTACAAGATATAATACATGAGATTCTTAACAAGTTCAATGTGGGCCCAAATTTTTTTTTACTTAAATATTACATTTAGATCTAAGATCTATGTTAGAATGTGGGATGTATACCTAGTGGATATGAATCTCTAGCCCAAGTACTTAAACATATTTATTTGGGTTCCATAATGTTTCATGAACTCAATTATGGAAATAAAACAAATTTGACCATAGACAACAAAATCATTACTAAATATCAAAAAAAATTGTAACCCAAAAAAGGATGGGAAACACAGAATTTGTAAGTGTAGAGATGCATGTGTCCAAATATAAATAGATGTTGATCAAGGAAAAATATGTAATGAAAACATGAATTCTAAGCATAAACAACCCTCTTGATCATAACATAAAGATAAATGGATTTGAAATGCATAATTTTTCACGACGTCAAATCTAATAGCATATATGCCATGGATTAAAAAATGATTGAAAAGGTGAAAAATAGGGGTGTGTTCTCTTTCACCTTTAAGGTTTAGGACCTAAAGGGAGAGAAACAATCTTCACACTCTTCACTCAAGAATAAACCCTTGAGATTTCAATTCAAAGGAGATTAAAATCTTGTAAAGGGATTCTCCTAAAGGTTGAATGAGATCTAATGAGGGGTTCACCACAAATTTTAGACATGGAAAAGACAAATGCAATGCAAGTTGTAAGAAAAACCCTAATTTAATGCAATGACTCAAAAAATTCCTTAGAAATTCAAGCAAAACATAATAGAAAAGCAAAAATTTAAGTAATGTGCACCTAGAAGCCTTGAAGTGACTGGGAACAACTTTGAAATTCTAGAAATTTTGACTTCCTGACCAACTGGGACTAATTCGCCAACCTGGGTGAATCAGTCCCAGATCTAGGTTTCTACATGGGAGTCTATTTTGAGAAAAAATGGTATCAAAATCTACAATCAGTATTAAGAAACAACTACAGTGGGACTCATTCACCACTCTTGGAAAATCAATCTTGTTTAACTTTTTCAGAAATTGAAAGTCTCGATCTGTTCTTCAACACATGACCTTCCTTTCCAATTTGAGTTATGGATCCAAGTTTGTCAAAAACACCTACAAAATAGAATTCAACTTGATTTTCTAATGGGGGTTTTCCTTGGTCAAACCCCTAGTTTGGTAATCAAACCTTGATGAAAATAATGAAATGTGCATGAAAACCCTAGCCTTAAGTGTGTCTAAGACTAGGAAATTTGAAACATGATGTAATCCTATTCTAATGTGTAATAATATGATGCAAGAATGGAAATATAGAGATAAATGACTCACTTTTGGTGATCTCTAATCACCCAAATTGAATCCTAATGATGCATGCACCTTCCTTAGGCTGAATGTAGAGTGATAATGGAGGATGGAATCACTTAGGAAACAAGTCTTTAGGCTTGGCTTGATGGCTAGTTGCATCTCCCCAACCTAGAATCCATCATGATTCACCATAGACAACCATGATCAACCCTTGAAAATGCTAGATCTTGAATGAAAGTGAGCTTGAAGACCTACAAAAACACTTTAATGCTGCTCCAAAGCTTCAACTTCACTTGCTCTTGAAACTTGAATTCTCTTGCGAAAGATTCTCAAAACTTGACTCTTGAATTTGCTCTTGAAAATTCTTTCTCAAAAATTCTTAGAGATTATAACAATGACTTATAAACTTTCTTTTTATAGTAATCAACACCTAATTGACTGTTATTTAGATCTCAAAGGCCGACATCCACCAAAAACTTGAATTAAATTGATGAATTCCTACTCAAATTTAAAAAAGACCCCAAATGGGACTCATTCACCACCCTTGGAAAATGGGATTTTCAGGGATTTGAGTGAAATGAGCCTCAAGATCCGAAATAGTGGGTCTTAGGAGCCTATAAATGATGATTTAAAAAGATGATTAATGTAAGGGTGCCAAAATAGGTCCAAATTAAGTGTGAAATTTCCTCTCTTTCAAGATCAAATAGTTTTCTACACTACATTTATCCCCCACTTTAGCGCCCATATGACTTTGCATGCATATGTAAGCTAAAGGAATTCAATGATGACCTCTATTTCATAAAAGGGTACACATAATTTCAATTATGACATAAGAGAATGAAACCCCTACTGTAGTCATCTGCAAAACCACAATGTTAGGAACCACATCCTACAACACGAATATGTTAGTTGTCCAAAAATCTTCTTATCTAACCTCTATCTAGAAATCAAATTTGAGGGTAGATGTATGCCCCCCCTTAATTCTTCTTGCTTTATAGAGGTGGAATCAAGGTAGCAATCTAGCCACTTTGAATAGGCTAAGTCATGTCATAGGGAATTTCCAAGTACCATGCCACATAATGATAGACAATTTGATGATGTTGGAAATAGAATCATGATTCCAACACAACAAATGGAATTGAAAATAGAGCTCTCTAGCACCCATTATATTGATTTTAATGAAATGCATTTTTTAACCCTGATATAGTAAAAACCCTAGTTTTAACTTACATAAGAGAAAAAAAGTGAAATAAATTCTAACTTATTTTATTATTTACCTTGTTGTAGCTTGAGAGTGATTGAAGAATAGTGAAGGATTCCTAGTAGAAGAGATTATAGGCATGGGAGACTGGACATGTTGTGGGACCAGGTGGCATACAACGAGCATCATCATGAGGTGAGTTGATTCTTTTGTCATCGCTTTGTCCTTATGCAGTGATTTTATGATTTTTATGCATTTCTAGGTTAATTTAGGGCCTTGGAAAAAAAAATCGCAAAGTGTCCCCTTTTTTCGTAAAGTGTCCCATTTGTTCACAAAGTGTCCCATTTGTTTGTAAAGTGTCCCTTTTGTTTGTGAAGTGTCTCAATTTTTTGCAAAGTGTCTTGTTTCTTTGCAAAGTGTCCTAAAAGGGGTCTAAAGTGTTTAGGGCCTCTAGGAAAGCACACTAGAATAAATTTAGTAAATTTTTATGGTTGTTGATGTAAAAAATTGAGAGTTTAGACTACTTAGAGGACATATTTTTGCTTTTTTGTTAGGTGCCCACCTGTTCGTGTCAATGTGTGGGTGGCAAGCAAATCAACTTTCTTAGAGATTTAGCCCCCACTCTTTTAGTGGAGGATACAAATCTGTTACAAACTATAGGATTATACTGGGCATACCTCATGCCCCCCATTAGGTACCATGATGCAATGCTGATAGTGCTAGCAGATCATTGGGATGCTGATACATGCACATTCTATCTACCGACTAGTGAGATGATGATAATGTTGGAGGACGTGCACCACATGCTCCAAGTTCCCATTCGGGGTGAGTGAGTACACTTCTAAGTGGAGCATACATTCCACGAGATGAAATCTAACATGTAGTATTTCCTTTGTAGACCAATGCATGATGAGAGGGTGAGGGCATAGATTAATCTAGTGATATTATATTCATGGGCCGCATTGGTTAGATAGATTATGATGCTTACAATTACACTAGTAATCATCCCTAATGGTTAGGGAGTGCACTTGGAGGGAGGAATAGTACACCTAATACGAGTGATGGTAGAACACCGCATAGTATACACTTGGGGGCGTTGTATCCTAGCGCACTTATATTATGATCTTGGATGGTTTGTTTTTCAAGAGGTGGACAATATGGTACACTATACACTTCTACAGATTTGGTGCCTTGAGCATATTAATTGTACCAGACCTATTGGCTTCCCATGTCCAATAGCCTTGGGGTATCTGGGTTGTGCAGGATCATGATGAGCCAAAAAGTGGCGATATGTAAGTGATATGATGGCCAATGTGGCTGACGACCTTTTTTTTACCCAAAATTGATGAAATGAAAAGGGTTTTTAAAGGAGATTCTCAGCTTTCCACCAATATAAATTATTCTTTACTTTGAATTTAATAAATAATTATTATTAATTTTCTATTTGAAATACAACTAAAATCCTGATTGATAGGCTGATTGGAAAACATCTATAGCTTTCAAACGGTATCACATTTTTTTGAATCCAAAACATGTGTCACATTTTATGCTTCGCATACTATAGGATTAAAAAAAATGAATTTCATGAAGTTTTGACCAAGTTAAGGTGGTCAGACATACAATTTTTTATATTTTTTAAAAGTTGTAATAGAAAAATCATAATTAATTTTTTACTTGGACTTTTATTTTTTAAAATATGCATCACATCGGAACATGAGTCCTCTACTTATATCTAAAATCTTATAAAAAAATATTATCATTTTATTGTGGTTAGGGTGGTCAGACAGACACATACTTCTTATTTTTTCCCTAAAATTTAAGTACTACTGCATTGAAATTTCAAATTTTCACCAAATAGAATTTTTTTATTTTAAATAAACCTAGTAGTTTAGAAACTACATTCAATTTTCTACAGATTATATTCTTACATATTTTTGAAATAAAATAGATAACTTATTCAAAATTTTACGTCAAGTTGCCTAACTCTGATTTTCTGATTTTTCATCGCCACTTAAGGGCTTATTTTTTCCATGATGATCTTGCACATACCCATCCTCGGGTCTTCAACTATCCTCTATGATGGTTTTTGTAGTATGGTGATTTACACTTCTGGAGAGTGTGATTTGACAGAATTGTAGGAGGACGAAATCCTTTGGAGACCTTATCAGCTTTTACTTTAGTGGCTAGATCACACTTGGTAGATGAGGTGATTACAACTTGACATATTTTTGATTGGAAGACATGATTACATAGTGTGTCCTTTCTAGTATGATCGGGTCATGCGACAGTTAGGGCACATCCATATAGCACCTAAGGAACGACCCTTCTTCAAAAGATCAGTGCGGAGTGCCTGGAGACTAGGTGATTTTGTACAGTTCACTACAGAGGATGTTGTCCACAATGACTCTGGGTATTCGGATCACGATATGCCTTCCATCTTTGATGCGGATGAAATCAGTGCCACAGATGACTATGAGGAGTGGTGGACAATATCATGACCAGCTCCCATATTTTTTATGGAAGAGCCAATAGGTGATGTAAGACCACTCCCATATGAGGGAGATGATGTACAGGACAAGGTCAAGGAGACACACTATAGGGTTGCAGACATATTTATAGATGTCATAGATGAAGAGTACAATGAGGATGCAGATCCTGACTATGATGGATAGGAAAAAGGAGATGATGAGGATGACGAGGAGGACCAAGAGGAGGAGGAGGAGGAAGAGACATCCATGAGCGAGGCTGGTGAGGCAGTAGATGAGGATCCAATAGGGAAAAGTGGGGAGAACCCTCTCTCATTCGTATGACTAGATCATGAGCAGTGGCTGTAGTAGGCACCAGTACCCATAGTCATGGAGAGGCTCGCACATCCTCCATGCCCACTGAATAAGACGAGGTTGATTTTGCACAGCCTTCCAGAGATATATTTGATGATATTTTGTTTATTGTTATACTTTATGCTTATGCTTATTCTTTATATATATATATATCATGATGTGTACTGATTATTTATTGTTTCTATCTTACAGGATCTGTGAGAGATTTTCAAGATCTCTATTGATAGGTGGCTAAAAAGATAATGCCTTTGTCAATCAATGAGGAGGTCATAGGCTCAGACTATGTGCCCCCACCAATTGTGGATTAGGACCCAGAGTCATGCAAACTATACGTTAGATTATAGGCAACGCATGAGAGTTTGATGAGGCACATCCACTGAGTCGATGCTACCTCAAAGGAAAAGTCATCCCGGACCCTATCATATTTTGAGAGACTAGATGCTGAGGTAGCTAGGCTATAGGTGGAGAGATCACAAATAGCAGTGGCACATCAGGAGGCCCTTGGAAAAATACAAGGCTTAGAGTTTTCTCTCATTACATTTAGCAGATCACGATCACAATCACACACCATTGTCTCTCAATAGACTGTTACCAGACAGATGCAACCACTAGCTGCTAAGGGATCTAGTAGTCACAAGCCTCAGTAATATTGTATATATTGATGACATGTACACAAAAATTTGATATATATATATATATATATATATATATACGAGCATTCGATGTTTTGTTATTTGTGTTTATGTATTTGGATGTTAAATGGAAATGTGATTAATTAAATAAATTTTGTATGATTACTTAAAAAATTTCTTCATGATTTAACATGCCCTATGTGATCTAATTAAAACTTATTATAGCTTCTCTTAGATGAAATATTGAGATTAAGTATGTTATGCTAAATTAAATGCACCTATGATCTAATTGAAGAATATTAAATGCATATAAGGATCTAATCTAGCATAACACAAAATATGAGCTTAAATAGTATGAAACCTAAAGTAATCACTTAAGAATGAATTAAATAATCACTTGACCATTCAAGACACATGCATAACTATTTGTCAAGAATGAAGCAATGCGAGAGCATGCGGGGTATCATCCGCTAACTCTAACATCATTGCACTTTATCATTCATACTATTCAAAAGGATTGGGCATAATATTGGCACAAATGTGCAGCATTGATAGGGTGTTTGAAATGTGTGCCATCCATTTATGTTAACGTGTATGCATCAGACCCATAGCTTTCATTAATTATGTATGGTCCTAACCAATTAGGACTGAATTTTCCTTTTCCAGTCGAGTAAGCATTAACGTTTCATTGATTTTCATATAAGATTAAGTCACCTTTAATGAATACCCGAGGGATGAAATGATCACTATAATTACGTTGTAATTGTTTAGTATAAGCTTGGAGATGCTCAAGAGCATTAATACACTATTCATCAAGCATCTCAAGTTGGTGTAATCTTTGTTCTCTATAAGTGTCATCATCGATGAGCCCTTGAAGAGAAATCATTAGTGTGGGGATTTCTAACTCCAAGGCATGATCACCTTGGTACCATAGACAACGTTAGTTGCTCCAATATATTTTTTGATGCTAGTACGGTAATCCCATTACGCATACGTGAGTTGTGTGTGCCAATCCTTGGTATGTTTATTTACTGTCTTCCTTAGAATTTGTTCAAGAGTCTTATTAGTTGCTTGATCTTCACCGTTAGATTGTGGGTAGTAAGGTGTTGAAAAGTGATGTTGGATATTAAATGTGTCGAGGATTTTCTTCACGTCATTGTTCTTAAATGGTGTCCCATTGTCTAAAACTAATGTGGAAGGAAGTCCCAAGTGATCAATAATGTGTTCCAATATGAAATGGCATACTACATCATTAGTTATGGATCGAAGAGGAATAGCTTCTACCCATTTTGTGAAATAATTTATCATTGTGATTATAAACGTACGTCAAGCAAATTAAGGTGGTGATATTTTTTCAACTAGATCCAATCCCCACACTGAGAATGGCCAAATAGGAATTTGGGCATGAAGCTCAAAAGCAAGAGCATGAATCAAATTTCTATGTTCTTGACATTTGTAACATCTCTTAACATATGCAAAGTAATATTTCTCCATATGTCTCCAATAATATCCCATGTGAATGAGTTTTTGCACTAAGGATCTCCCTCCAAAATGACCTCCACAGGAACCCGCATGAGCTTCTTTGAGTGCTATGGGGATTTCAGATTCTTTAAGACATCTAACTAAAATGTCGTTAAAGGATCTTATTTATAATATGTTGGCGAAGATGACGTACTTGGTTTCTAGTTTTTGCAAGCGAGATCAGGTGTTCTATGTTGTTGGCTCAGGAATGGTACCATCTTTCAAATAGTTAAATATTGTATCATACCATTCACTTGAGTATTCCTTGGTTGTTTCTAATACTTCTTTGATTTTATCGTCGATTGATGGTTTCATGATTGGGTGAACAATAAATGTGAAATACTTTGAAGGATCTTGAGGTGATATAAGAGAGGTTGCACTTTCCATTGCATATGCATGTCGATTATTGTTTCATGGGATGTTGTCAATGGTAAATGATTCAAAATTCTCTAACAAGTTCATTGTGAGATCCTTGTATTTTGATAATTTTTTATGCTTTTCTTGATATGTCCCATTTATTTGTTTGATTACTAATTACGAATCACCAAAGATCTTAATGTCTTTTGCACCCAAGATTAAAGCAATACGTAACCCAGTGAGCAATGCTTCATACTTAGCAGTGTTGTTTGTACATAGGAAGTTTAGCCGATACGACAAGGGAATAGGATTTCTTGTGGGTGGAATGAGTATAACCTCGATGTCGGAGCCTATTCTACACTTAGATCCATCAAAGTATAATTCCCATGTATTAGTTTCTATTTTCAACACATTCTTGTCAAGGAAAGAGTCATTGTGAGGTAATGCCAAAGGGGAAGGAGCGTCATCTAATTTGTCGGTCAAGGCTTGACCATTAATTTCTTTTTGTGAAACAAACTTAAGGTCAAACTCAGTCAACAACATCACCCACTTAGCTAGATGTCTTGATAAATCCATTTTATTCAAAAGATTTTTGAGGGGATCAAATTTTATCATCACACATATCTCTGCATTCAATAAGTAATGTCGTAACTTACTAGTAGCAAATATAATAGCCAAACATTATTTAAATTCTATTGTTGTGTATCATTTCTCATAATCTATCAAGGTTCGGTTGATGTAATAGACTGAATGCTCTTTACCATTTTCGTATTGTTGAGCCAACAGGCTACAAGTGCTTGGGCTAATGCAGCTATGTAAAGTAGGTGGATTAGCAAGACCTGTATTCCTTTAAACTCTCAAAAGCCTATTTACAATCTTCATTCCAATCAAAGTGCACATCTTTTTTGAGGAGATGTGTAAATGGTAATGTTCAATCAGCTAAAGATGCAACAAAATGACAGATGGCTTGAATTCTTCCTTGTAACATGTGCAATTGAGAAATATTTTTTAGGAGGTGGCATGTTGAAAATAGCATCAATATTTTTTATATCCACCTTGATGCCTCTGTGAGATATGATAAAACCTAGAAGTTTCCCACTATCTACACCAAAGACATATTTTTTTGGATTCAATCTCATGTATTTTTGCATCCACTCAAAGATTTTCCAAAAGACATTCATGTTGTCTTGTCTTGTTAATGATTTGGCTAAAATTTCATCAATGTAATCTTCCAAAATATTATGTATGTAATCATGGAATATCAATGTCATATCTCGTTGATAGGTTGCTCCCACATTCTTCAATCCAAAAGGCATCATAACCCAATTTTTTTTTTCCCAAACGATTGTAAATTTTGTTTTGTACTGATCTTGAGGGTTGATGAAAATTTGATTTTATCTAGAAAATCCATCCATGAATGACAACAAAGCATGTTCTGCAGTCAAGTCCACTATCATGTCAATATTAGGAAGGGGGGAGTCATCCTTTAAAGATGCTTTATTCAAATCATGAAAATTTGTACACATCCTAATACGATTGTTAGGTTTTATGACTACGAAATGTTTTGAGATCCATGGAGAATAATCTATAGGTCCTTTGAAACCAACCTCAAGGAGTTTTTCAATTTCATCCTTAACTAGCAAGGCTATTTTAGGGTTCATTTTTTGAATCTTCTGTCTAATAGGCTTAGTATTTTCATCAAGGACTATGTTGTGTCTAATAATCTTTGGGTCAATTCTCGGCATGTCCGAATATTTCCAAGCAATTTTTTTGGGAAATTCATGGAGCAAGGTTGCAGTATCTTGTTGTTCTCCACCATCAAGGAACTTCCCTATCTTAACGACTTTCTCTTTATCATTTATGTCCATTTCTATATCCACTATATCTCCTAAAGGAAGTGTGTTTGATCTTGGAAATTCAGGATTTTATTCTTCATTATTCATGTTTGTCACACCGTTCTCTTTTTATCCATATTTTTGTTTGGTGCTTATCAAAGCACATGTAACATTTTTCTTGTGAGGAGTAGATGTTTTATCATAAACTCCTAGCATTTGTTCTAAGGCTTCATCATCTTCAAAGTACTCCCATGATGGTGGTAAATCCATATCAAGCAATTCAGGATGCTTCATAGTGAGGTTGATTTTTTATTTTCAATGGAATTAGATGCAATAATGCAAGCTAAATGAGCTTTTCACTAATGCAAATTTGGAACCCTAGAATGCAAATTAACCAATGCAAAACCTAATGCAATTCTAATGCAAACTAAACCTAGGATGTAAATGCACTCCAAATCAGGAAAGAAGGTATTCTAAATGCAAGTTCACCAAAATGAAAAGGTGAAAAATAGGGGTGTGTTCTCTCTCACCTTTAGGGTTTAGGACCTAAAAGGAGATAAACAATCTTCACACTCTTCACTCAAGAAAAAACACTTGATATTTCAATGCAAAGGAGATTGAAATCTAGCAAAGGGTTTGTCCTAAAGGCTAAATGAGATATAATGAGGGGCTCACCACCAAGTTTAGACTTGGAAAAGACAAATGCAATGCAAGTTGTAATACAAAACCCTAATTTAATACAATGACTCTAAAAATGCATTAGAAATGTAAGAAAAACATAATAGAAAAGAAAAAAATTAAGTAATGTGCACTTGGAAACCTTGAAGTGACTAGAAACAACTCTAAAATTCTAGAAATTTTGACTTTTAGACTAACTAGGACTCATTCGCCAACCTGGGTGAATCAGTCCTAGATCCGGATTTATGTGCGAGAGTCTATTTCTAGAAAAAGGGTATCGAAATATGTAATCATATCTTTCAAATATCTATAGTGGTACTCCTTCACCACTCTTCGCGAATCAGTCTTGTTCCACTTTTTTAGAAATTGAAAGTCTTGGTCTACTCTTCAACACTTTCCCTTCCTTCCCAATTTGAGTTCTAGATCCGAGTCTACGAAAAGCACCTGCAAAATAGAATTCAACTTGATTTTCTAATGGGGATCTTTACTTGGTCAAACCCCTAGTTTGGTAATTAAAATTTGATTAAAATAGTGAAATGCGCATGAAAACACTAGCCTTAAGTGTCTAAGACTAGGAAATCTGAAACATGATGCAATCCTATTCTAATATATAAAAATATGATGCAAGAATGGAAATATAGAGATGAATGACTCACTTGTGGTGATCTCTAATCACCCCAAATGAATCCTAATGATACTTGTACCTTCCTTAGGTTGAATGTAGAGTGATAATGGAGGATGAAATCACTTAGGAAACAAGTCTTTAGGCTTGGCTCGATGGCTAGTTACATCTCCCCAACCTAGAATCCATCATGATTCACCATCGACAACCATTATCAACCCTTGAAAATGCTAGATCTTGAATGAAAGTGAGCTTGAAGACCTACAAAAACACTTTAATGTTGCTCCAAAGCTTTAACTTCACTTCCTCTTGGAACTTGAATGCTCTTGTGAAAGATTCTCAACACTTGACTCTTGAATTTCCTCTTGAAAATGCTTGCACAAAAATGCTTAGAGATGATAAAAATGACTCGAAATTTTGGTTTTATAGAAATCAACACCTAATTGACCATTATTTAGATCTCAAAGGCTGACATCCACCAAAAACTTGAATTAAATTGATGAATTCTCGCTCAAATTTGAAAAATACCCCAAATGGGACTCATTCACCACCCTTGGTGAATAGGTCCCACCTAAGGGGACTCATTCGCCCAAGGTGGAAAATGAGTCCCACAACTTTTTGATGTGTTGTTTTCAAGATTTGGGGGATTTGAGTGATTTTATGGGGTTTTAAAGTGAAACGAGCCCCAAGATCCAAAATAATGGGTCTTAGGGGCCTATAAATGATTATTTAAAAGGATGATTAATGCAAGGGTGCCAAAATAGGTCCAAATTAAGTGTGAAATTATCTCGTTTTCAAGTGCGTACAATTTTCTACACTACAATGACAAATCAAGGAGATGTTAGCACTTTGGATGAAAATAATAATAAGGATTTAGTTTAATGAAATCATAAACATCAAGAGGGATAAAAATAGATAGAATAAAAATAAGAAATATGTCATTACAAATGTTCAAGTTGGCATTAAACAATGATATTGACAGTAATGATAAATAGGAAGTTAGAAATTTAAGGAGGGCCTATTCAAATGATATACTAGGCTAAAAATTAACATAGAACACATCTATATGTTGGGGCAGATGAAGCCACAAAATTTGGAAGTTAATGTGTATCCAATGATCATCATAATTGAAAATTCACTTTAGGTAGTTGAGTAAGATTGGTCTTTACATGAGTGGGTCCTTGAATGAATGCCCGCCTACCATCCTTGTAACACCATTCCTACACCTATCTTCCAAACTACACATGAAGTGGCATGTAGTTCACATAGAATTCAACCACTGAAACCAATAAATACTAGAAATACAACTCTAGATATTATTAACAATTACTTCTAGATACCTCTCTTATGAGCCATTGTGTATTATGAGCTACCAAACACTCATACACAATTTGCTAACTTATATCATTATAAATTTTTATAATGACTTTAGATCTAGGGATGATCCACCCAAACTAGGGTAGTAAGATTAACCCAATCATTTATATGTTTTCTTCCAACCATGGAAAAATATTCAACCAAGGCCCCTTGATTAGCTATATAACCTCTACCATAGATTTTTGAGCTCTATACCAATTCAAAATTTTGAAAGAGAATAATTTTGATCGTTACATTTTAACTTTCTTTATATTACATGTACCTTTCAATTTAGTCTATAACATTTTAACACAACATTTATAACTATCTATTAATTAGGTGAGTGCAAGATCATGGGGGTCCAAAAAGTGGTGATATGATAAAAAAGTGGTTGATGACTTTTTTTAATCCGTATTTGATGAAATGAAAAGGGTTTATTGAAAAAATTGTCAGCTTTCCAAAAATATAAGATATGTCTTATTTCGAATTAAATGGATAATTATTATTAATTTTCTACATACATTCTAACAAAAGTCCTAATTGATAGGTTGATTGAAAAACAACTATAATTCTTAAACAATTTCACATTTTTTGAATCTGAAAGATGTCTCACATTCTATGCTTTCCATACTATAGGATAAAAAAAATAAAAACATGAATTTCATAAATTTTTGACCAAGTTATCATGGTCAGAAAAACATGTTTTAATATTTTTAAAAAAATTAATAAAAATTCATAGCTAAAATTATTTACTTGCAAAAAAATTACAAAAAAAATGAGGCACATCGGGACATGTGTCCTCTACTTATATTGTTTTTTTGTTTTAAATGTATTATTTTTTACTTATACTTAGATTGGTCAAACATACACCTGTTTTTTATTTTTTCCTAAAAATTTAGTACTACTGCATTGGAATTTTAAATTTTCACCAAATAGATTTACTTGTTTCCAGAAAAGGAATAGTATCTTAAAAACTATATTCAATTTTCTACAAATTCTATTCTTACATATTTTTCAAACTATGTTAATAACTTATTCAATATTTTATGCCAAGTTTTCTAACTCTATTTTTTTGAATTTTCATTGCCACTTAAGGGCCTAGTTTTGATCCCCATGATCTCGCACTGACCCAATCCCCCTTAGCTTCTACTTCCAAATGTTTTATTGTAAAAGTATCCTTAAGATTAGCTAACAACGCTACCTATTTCATATGGTTATTTATTTGCTTCCATAGGAGAATTGATCCATCCAATACAAATCCTACAATACAATACATGGAACATAACCATCCCTAGCCTTACCTAGATTATCTTTGAAAGTCTCATGAAAATTCAATATTACCTATCCACTCAAATATTATCATCACAACTTCTACCTACACTCACTTTTTCTATTTATCTTGAAATAAAAATATATGTAAATTTCACCATTACAATATTATTATTATGAATACATTTTCCATCACAAATCACTAATCACTAATATATTAACTTGAGAATAAAGTATATGTAATCCACAATAAAATCGATTTCAAGAAGACTGGTTCTATACCTCAAAAGAAGATAGAGTTAATGAGAAACAACCTCCCTATATAAATAAGGAGGCTAGCTTACTTAAAGGTAAACCAAGAAAACCTACTTCTAATAAAAAACATAGAATAATAGTAATGAATGAGGTTTTAAAAGTCGTTGTTCAACATACATTATATATTCATTCCCACCTTAATCCTTCAATCAAGGAGGACCCATTGAAGGAAATGGCAGTCAATATGCACCAAATTTCTTGGAAATTTTTATGAAATTTGACGGAAGAGACAGGATTGTTAAGCTATCAAACAAGGAAACGAGGAAAAGGGACAGCTTCGAAAGCTATGTAATTACGGAGATTGATTTCAACATTTCTGTTTAATTTTACAGTTGCCCCACAATTACTACTTTTTTCCTTTTGTACTTCCACCATAATTTGGAACTTGTTGCATTAATAAGATGACAAGACAGAGGTCGTCCTTTCTTGGTCTTTTTAATTTTTTCTCATATTGAAATTTACCAGCGTTTCCTGCAAGAAATTTTTTAAACAGTAGTCAAAAGCTCTTAAGCATTTATGCTTTGTTATTTTGTGGCACAGATTTGGTCAAAAGTCCAATAATCTAGAAAGCAAGACCATGATGACCTGGCCACGATTGATCACGTCACATCGATCTAAAAAAATCTGATTGGAAACAAAATTAATATTTTAAATTCCCATGCCATTTCCTGCAAAATTCCCTATAAATTCCGGCAGGCTTACTGGAAAGCTCACATCATCTTCTTCTTGTAGCAGAAGTAAGAATAGGCAGGAAAGAGTATGCTATGAAGACGAGAGCGTGGTATGTTTGATGCGCAGGGGAGATGATACTAAACTTCATTCTATATGAGCTTAGTATCATCCACCTGGGCAGCAAACCTTCCCTTGCTCAATATATTGCTTCTCAAGTTCACAATAATTCTATTGGGTTATTCTCACAAATACGTTTTCTCTGCTTATGAATTGAATCTGTAATCCTTCATTTTCCATTACTTCATTGCTTAGCATTTAGGTTTCTATGGTTTATCAAGGTTTGAGCTTACGGGTATTTGTTTTGGTGGTCTAAGCTGTTCTCCAAAGCTTAGTTGAGCTTACAATGATATGAATACGTTTCCTTTATTTCAGGTACTTGTTAATCTTTATAATCTTATTTATGAATACTTAATTGTTTAAATGCATATATTGACAATTAGAAAATCATTAGAATGGCATGCTTTGGTTAAAGCTCTCCTAGTGGATTATAGATGCATTTTTTCTATCTGGTACTAAAATAGCCTTTCTCTGTTGCTGATATAGTTTGTTCTCTGTTGTTGATATAGTTTGAAGGGTTTGGCTAGTGTGTAGGTCATCTTGTCCTGTGATTATTATCGATATCCAAAGAAAGAAATAACCAGTAATAAATATTGCTTAACAAAAAAGCTGACTTAATGCATAAAGTTGAATTTCTCAAAATAAAATGCTAAAGTTCTTAAACCCAACTCAAGGGTAACAGAGCTGGCATCCAATCCACTTTTGATTTAAGTTAATGGTTGACTGTGAATGATGCATTCTTGATAACGAAGGGAGTTGCATGGAAGCAGATCTTGAACACTGTGTAAATATGTTATATTCAAGTGTTGCATATGGGTTTCAATCATAGACTGCTTTGCACTATAATTTTCCAGACTTTTCAACTTGCTAATCCCTATATTATGTAATAGAATAATATAAAAAGGAGTCTCTGAAGATAAATTTACTAGGACAAGACAGATTTCCTCTCATTTCGTATGGAAGAAATTGAATGTCTTAATGATTTTTAAGACCCACTTTAATACCGTAAGATAATGATTGATGTTTCAATATCGTGCATGCTTGATGCTTAAAAATAATGTTGTGGAGGAGTCCCACTCCTCCATCATACTATTTCGACATATCGTTATTAAGCCAGGACCAGGATACAGTGACATGTTGAGCTATGCCTTAGCACCTCTTCCATTATAGAGCTTGTGTATTAGAGCAAAGTGTACCCTGTAATATAGATCTATTTATTGAATGAAAGTAACCATAAATGACAACTATGTGCAATGGAGAGATATTTATCTTGATGTGTTGATCTCTATTTATATAATTACACTTAATTAAATTTGAGGAGGTTATTTATTGATATATGAAGAGAGCCGAAGTACTGATGGTTTTCTATGGTATATAAAGGATTTTTTTAAATATTAAGATATAATAAGTATTGTTAGTGTAAATGTAATCAAATCTTTCCTAAAATTGGGATCCTAATACCTAAGGGCAAAGACTAAGTTCGAATTTCTGAGTAATACAATTATAAGTTTAAAATGAACTTTCCAGAATTTCTTCTAACTACGATTTCCAGATTTTCTTCTAACTTCGATTTCCAGATTTTAGATTAAATGTGAATGTGCTGATTGCAGAACATTATCTGATTTCTATGTTTGCATATCAATGAAGTTACTTCTATTTGTAAGTGGAGAGACCCGCCTTCAAGGGATGCGTCCCTTGAGAGGACGTGTCTCCACGTGTGGAGACGCGTCCGCTTAAGGGACGTGTCCCTTTGTGCGCGAGCTTCCTCAACAGTCATTTACCATTTGTTAAGTATGTATTAACATACACACCCTTCTACATGATGGCGGATGACTTTTAAGAGAGTTCCGATTTCACATGAATATAGAAAAATCACGGGAATGATTGAATTGAATATGACTGTTCATAATTTCGATGTTAATTGATTCTTATAGAAATATCATAACATGTATGATAATTTCAATCACTTATGAATGACAATGATACTTGCATCACTGTCATTCATATCTGACCGAAGCTATCACACATTAACACTCCCTCTTAGCTAGGGAAGATATTTTAAATCAAATAAGTCAAGATATTACCTTCACATGTGATATGATATGTTTTCTCAAAGTTGTCAAGTCACATGACATTCTTTATAACACATTTTAACATTTCTCCACTCCCTCTTTAACTAGGAAGCATAACTTCCAAAAGTGATATCACCTAACTCGTGATATCAAAAGATATGATATGCTTTTGAAAGTTTCAAGTCACATGACATTCTTCATACATATCTTCATTATGGTATGTGCACTGACATCAAGTCACATGATGTCTACCATAGATCATGACATATCCACGGATATACTCATCCACCATGATCATCTCTTATGGGTCATAATGACCTTCAAATATCAAGTCTCATGATATCCATCAAGGTGTCTAAGAGATACTATCATGACATGTCTATAGATATCAAGCCATATGATATCTATTATGATAGTTTTATCATTATAGAGTCATCACTTTACAATGTCAAATACAAGTGTTCATTATCAGAAAGATCATCACCTTTCGATAATGTACACATGAGGGGTAGGCCCATAAAGTCATGGAGTCACACACATGACACAAGATTTTACACATTAAACATCTTTATATATTAGTACAATTTATAAAAATTTGTATTTCAAACATAAATAACAAATTACATTTCAACCCTACCAAGTTTCTTCCTGAAGTGCTCTACCTTGATCCGGGAGAGAGGCTTGGTGAGAATGTCTGCAGTTAGATCATTTGTACTAATATACTCCAACTGAATCACTTTCCTTTCCACCATATCTCTCACATAATGATAGGGGATCTCAATGTGTTTAGATCTGTCATGAAAGACAGGATTCACAAAGAGCTTTATACAACTCTGATTATCACAATGAATAATCGTAGGATTCAAGGGCTCACCAAAGAGTCCCATAATCAATTTATGAAGCCACGATGCTTCTCTTGCACCCATTGAGGCTGCAATATATTCAGTTTCTGTTGAGCTCTGTGTAACTAATGCTTGTTTTCTACAAATCAAGGAAATCATAGCTGATCCCAAACTAAAATAGCATCTTGATGTACTTTTTCGATCAGTTACACTTCCAACCCAATCTGAATCTGAGTACCCATGTAGATCTAAAGGATATTTCTTGTAATGAAGTCCATATCTAATGGTGCCTTGAAGATATCTAAATATATGTTTTACAGCTATCAAGTGAATTTCCTTGGGTTCACACATGAACTGACTGAGGGCATTTACAGCATAGCAAATATCAGGTCTGGTGTTAACCAGATACATCAAGGATCCAATCATCTGTCTGTAAAGGGTCGGATCTGCATATTTGGATTCTGCTGCTGCTTCTTTCAATTTGTGAAGGTTGGTTTCCATGGGTGTGGACATTGGTCTACAGTCCAACATTCCAAATCTTTTCAGAATGTCAATAGTATACTTCCCTTGATTTAGTATGATACCTTTTGATTTTTGCCATACTTCCAAACCGAGGAAGTAGTGAAGAATACCTAAGTCTTTCATGTCAAATTCAGAGATTAGATCTTGTTTCCCTTGAGTAATGAGGTGATCTTCCCCTGTTATTAGTAGGTCATCAACATATAAAATAATTATAAGCATATCACCTTTGATTACCTTGAAGTATAGATTGGAGTCAGCATCATTCTTGGAAAATCCTAATCCCAAGAGATAGCTGTCAATTCTTTCATACCAGACCCTGGGAGCCTATTTAAGTCCATAGAGAGCTTTCTTGAGCCTGCACACATGTGAGTTAGATCTATGTATCACAAATCCTTCAGGTTGTTCCAGGTAGACTTCCTCTTCAATGGTTCCATTCAGGAAGGCAGTTTTCACATCCATTTGGTGGACCTTCCAACCTTTAGCTGCTGCAATGGCTAACACTGATCTTACTGATGTATAGCGGGCAACAAGTGCAAATGTTTCTTCGTAATCAATGCCTTCCTTTTGAGAAAAACCCCTAGCCACGAAACATGCTTTATATTTTTCTATGCTGCCATTAGCAGCATGCTTGATTTTGAAGAGCCATTTAGAAGAAACAACAGATTTCTCTTTTGGTCTAGGTACTACGTCCCATACATCATTTTTTAGTATGGACTGGTACTCCTCTGTCATTGCATCCTTCCAAGCTTGATGTTTGAAGGCTTCTGTAACACTGGTAGGTTCAATGTTTATGATGTTGTTCATCAAAGCAACATAGCTAGAGAATCATTTGGGTCTCTTTCTGCCAATGTCATTTGTGTCCTCATTTGAAATGGTAGGAGGTTCAAGTGGCATTTCCTCAGGATGCTCCCTCTGAATCTCAGGAGCAGGTTCCATTTCAGGTATCCTAGGGAAATAGGTTTTTGTTTCACTTGTACTTCTTTCCCTCTTGAATGCAATGTCTTCTTCGAAGATGACATCTCTGCTCAACTCAATTTGTTTTTGCTTGGGTATGAATATTCTATAAGCTTTGGAGGTTTCACTATAACCCACAAATACTCCCTTCTTTCCAGAAGATTCTAGTTTGGATCTCTTCTCTTTGGGTACATGAATATAGACAGGGCAGCCAAAAATCCTAAGATGGCTAATGTCAGGTATTAAGCCGGTAAAGGCTTCTTCGGGAGTTTTGTTATCAAGATGAGAATGAGGACATCTATTTTGGATATAGACAGCAGTCCTAGAGGCTTCTGCCTAGAAAGATGTTTCAATGTTTTGGTCCAGTAACATTGCCTTGGCAGTTTCTACAATGGTTCTGTTTTTCCTTTCAGCAACCCCATTTTGTTGAGGGTTGTAGGCAACAGTGAACTCCCTCTTAATTCCTGCACTCATGCAAAATTCTTTAAAAATCTCAGAGGTATATTCTTTCCCATTGTCTGTCTTTAGGGTTTTTATTTTCTTTCCGGAGAAGTTTTCAGTGAGGGCTTTAAACTCTTCGAACCTTTTGAGGATTTCTATTGACTCTTTGCATTTAAGGAAATAGATCTAGGTTTTCCTAGAGAAGTCATCTACAAATATGACATAGTATAGAAATCCTGCTTTATAAGGTACAGACATGGGTCCACAAAGATCAGAGTGAACCAATTCTAATACATTAAGGGTTTTACTTAGGCTATTTTGGAAGGATCCTTTAGTATTCTTTCCTACGGCACAACCTTTATAGGTTCCCTCATGGGATAGTTTTAGCTTGGGTAAGCTAGTAACAAGTTCTACCATAGAAGGTAGGGCACGGAAATGAAGGTGACCTAGTCTTCTATGCCATATTTCATTTGAGTCAATAGTGTCCAGGGTAAGGGCTTGATTAACCTCAGTGCAAAGTTTATAAAGGTACCCTTGTCTTATGCCTATGGTATGTGCTTTCTTGATAGTTGAGTTTTTAGTCCACACTAGAACTTTACCATCCATAAATGTAACTCTGTAGCCACTGTCTTCAAGGGCAGAGATGGATATAAGATTTCTCTTAATTCCAAGTACAAATAGGACTCCAGTGAGTTGTAGAGAAATCCCAAATTTCAATTTGATGGAGCATGTTCCAACCCCTTTTACAGGGTATGCAGAATCATCTCCAATGGTTACTTCTTCATCAAAATTTTCAGTCATGGAGTCTAGGTGTTCTCTGAACCCTGTGATGTGTCAAGATGAACCGCTATCAATTACCCAATTTTGAGTGTTGTCAGAAACTTGATTAGAAAGGGCTGTGTAGAACACAAGGTTCTCAATTTTCTTAGGTTCAGCCTCTGGTTTCCTAATAGTTTCACTCATAAGTGATACTAGATTATTTGCTCTTGTGAGATGTTTTTCCAATCTGATCACAATAGACATTATGAAGAATGTGATGTGAATTCAATTTCGAAAATACGAATTTCTTTGAGCAATCTGATTTTAGATTTGATTTGGATTTGCACAACATGGCTCTGATACCATGTAAATGTAATCAAATCTTTCCTAAAATTGGGATCCTAATACCTAAGGTCAAAGACTAAGTTCGAATTTCAGAGTAATACAATTATAAGTTTAAAATGAACTTTCCGGAATTTCTTCTAACTGCGATTTCCAGATTTTCTTCTAACTTCAATTTCTAGATTTTAGATTAAATGTGAATGTGCTGATTGCAGAACATTATTTGATTTCTATGTTTGCATATCAATGAAGTAACTTCTATTTGTAAGTGGAGAGGCCCGCCTTCAAGGGACATGTCCTTTTGTGTGCGGGCTTCCTCAACAGTCATTTACCATTTGTTAAGTATGTATTCACATACACACCCTTCTACATGATGGCGGATGACTTTTAAGAGAGTTTTGATTTCACATGAATACAGAAAAATCACGGGAATGGTTGAATTTAATATGACTGTTCATAATTTCGATTTTAATTGATTCTTATAGAAATATCATAACATGTATGATAATTTCAATCACTTATGAATGATAATGATACTTGCATCACTATCATTCATATCTAACCGAAGCTATCACACATTAACAGTTAGAAAGGATTTTTTTTTTAAAAAAAGATATAAGAAGATAAAAGTGTAAAAGATTAGTAAAATAGAGTCAAATATGCCATACAAGCTTGTTGGATATAAAGTTCATAAACATGGTGTCTTTATTTTTTCTATACAGTTTAGTAGACCAGCTTATGTGTGTGATCTTTTTATACTCTTTTAGTGGTCACATTATATGTTGACATGACCATATAAGACATGAGACTATTGTGTGATAGAGCAATGATCAATATAAATGTTAGTTACTTTCATTCAGATGACTATTGATGATTATTATATGCGATTTGAATATACTACTTATATCTTTTTTATTACGTATGTGAGTAGATAATCAATATCATAATCTGGTTAATATAAGGTGATTTTTTTTATAAAATATGTCCTATAAGAATGTATCTAAAATTGAATTATGATCACTAATACATTTGTTTTAGGGCTTAGGTTTTCAAAATCTTCAAAAACTTGGATTAACAAGTGGATATACTTTATTGCACCCACTATTATATAATCATTCATCTTTTCAATATAGCTTCAATTCCATGGCATGGATTCATTTCCATGATCTAACAATCTAGCTATTTATTGACTAGAAAGTATTATTTTCCTAGGCATTGTGAAATTGCTCATGCTTATCCCCTAATTGGGATACATATCATATTCATCACCTACCATATAGTTCCACTAAGGGCCTTCTCTAAATGTATATTTAAAATAAATATACAAATAATTCCAATAGATTAAGCTTGATCCTATAATTGATTGGTTCTCAAATGAGACACAAATCAGTAGATAGACACGAAGAAAGAATAGGTAGATATCTCTTAGACCCAAATTAACCATTACTAGTTTAGGGGATTAAAAATTTCATCGTTCCACCTCCTCCTGTTGCTTCATTGGATTTTAGAGTCACTTCTTCAAGAGTTTCCAACACTTCTTTGCAACAAGATATCTGTCTCCCTAGCATTGTTGATTGGGATGCATATCTACTCGGCATTGCATGTATTTTCGTAGAGTCCCGCATTAATGACATGGAAGCACATTGAGGACATCAGTCTTCTTTTTGATGATAGCTTCAATGAAGTTCCATCATCCTTGTCTTCTTCAGATATTATTGCTCATGTCTTGCCTACATCAGCTTTTATAGTGACAGTATCAGATTCTTATGGTTCCAGTTGTCATCATACATCAATGATCCATGTGGTCCCTGTTCTTGAATCTTTGTCACATATCAGCTTTGGTTTAGAGATCATTGAGCATTCTAGGAACATATTATGGGCACCATAAACGTCTTTGGATCTTGTGCATAATTCAGAGACCTTTATACTTCTTTTTGCATGTTCCTATCAGGAATGGGAAGATAATTTGCACACTTCTGTAGTTTGACTTCTTCCTAAGGGGAGAAATGTGGTTCAACGTTCATGGATTCTCTTCGGCATACTTCATCGAGCATCTATGCGTACTACAACATATCTTATGGGGGGCTTCCAAGTCTCTCTCTTTCTCTCCTTTAAGGGGAATATCTCTTGTACTTTTGTGATAGAAGTAGTTCTTGGGAGGTCTTGAGTCCTCCTTCTATCTTTCTTTCACTTGTACATCTTTCGCATTCTCTCTTTCTAGAGGATAGTTTTTTCCCACTGGGTTTTCTATCTTTCTCCATTTCCGAGAGTTAAGTTTTGTGCATGGGTACCTAAAATGGCCTTGTAGATGGGACCCATCTTTATTATTCCCACCTAAGCTAGGCTTAAGGGGGGGTGTTGGTGTACTCGATTCATCTTTCTGGCATGGCTTACTTAAGCCTAGTTAGGTGTCCTTTTTAGCTAAACCTGGTTGAGTTCACACCTTAGTCCTTTCCACTTCGTGTGGATCTTGATCCTAATTTCCACATCTTTTGGATATGGATCTTCTTGTTTTTTCCTATTTATGATTGCTCAATGATCAATCTTTTCATCTAGTTTTGACATCATCTTGTGCCTATTTTTTATCTCCTTGATCCTCAAATATGACAAAAAGGATTTTTTTTTTAGTGGGGTTTTTAGAGTGTAACTCCCATTTGGCATCTACATCTTCTTGGTTGCTGAAAATTTAAATTACATCAGAATTAAAATTATATCAATCATTTAGCATTTGATTCTTAGACATCTACATGTTCATTTCACAGTATTCTTTAAAAAAAATGATAATGGTAATTTTAGTGAAATAACGAGGTCACAAAGAATTAACTGTGGATCACAACAATGACCTCTTAGCTATTGATGTCACCAAATATTTGACATAGTGTATTATGCATTGTAGTCCACACAACATGTAGAGGGCATTGAACCTCAACCTAGGTAATGCTAACAATAGGCAACCCATTACTTCAGTTTCTTTCTTTGGGTTTAAGTAAACTGTTGAAAAATATTTATAAATGGTATAGTTAAGTTTAGGAAAATAGTTTGCGTGAGAAAAAACTATTTTGAAATTTAAAATCTAGAAAGCTCTAAAAGAGTGCTTGAATATAATGTTGTGTTCTCATTATTCATTAGATTGAATTTACTTCAAAGAAAAAAAATATTAGGAGTAGAATGTATGTTCAAACTCTTGGAGAACACAAATGATGATTGTATGTTCAATTCTCCTAAATTTAGAAATAAAAGAAAAAAATTTATTTGAAATTTTATTTTTAATAATTTTAAAATAATAAAAAATGACCATTATTATTAACCTTGAATATTGAAATGACTATAAAAAATTTATATTAACTTGAAATTATTGAAAAGAAAACTATTTTGTGGGTGTAATCAAATGAGTTGAAATTAATTAGAAATGTGAATAAAGGAAACATACCATTCATAAGGTCGCCAATTTGAAAACATGGACAAAATGATAGGATATGTAGCGAGAAGACGTGGGGAAGAGGGAGGTGCTCCAGTTGAGAAGTGGGGAAAGACAGTATTCAGAGTCATTCAAAGAAATGCTATCTGGCATGATTAAAATTTCAATTGAAGAAAAGGACACCGTGCAATTCATTGTTCTTGCAGTGTGGTATTTGACATCATATACGAACAATGGCAGTTCTCTGACAAAATTTTACTTAAAGCTGCAGAGGAAGCTGTGGGTCCCTAACCCACAACACTTTAACGAGAGGCTAAAGTCACAGAATGTAGAGGTACAACGATGGCACTGTAATTACGGTGTCCTAGACAAGCTTTTAATCACTGTAAGAAGATTTCTTCAGGTCGTTTTGGTTAGAGTTTTTCTGATGTTATATGATTTTAATATGGGACTGGATTAAAAAACTTGTTAGATGTATTGAAACTTGGTATTTAACAGTTAAAAATTTATTTAAGATATGGAACGATATGGATTTAATTTTATTTCGAGGAAGTGTTGTGGATGTTTTTTTTCCTCCATATCAACAGTTATTATATGTTTTAATATTATGTTAGAAATCTTGATTTAGGGTAGTAAAAGTGTTTTGGAGTTTTTCTATTTGCACATGTTTAGAGAGTTTTGGGCGAATGTTCATGTATACTATTGTTAATGTGTTCTCTTGTCAAACCAACAACAATATTTTTTTCTATGGTATGGTTTTTACAAGTCTCATCAATCCCTCCAATCTTGTCATCGTGGTTGGTCCCCGCTACCATGCGTCCAACATCCTATCTCTCAATGTGATCATTGTTAGGATCTCCTAAATGGTGGGGGAAAACCCCCACCCCCACCACCTCCCTTCCCCCTATGCCCCCATCATGCTCCAATTGACTTTTTTTTTTTTTGTGGATTTTATATTGACTTTTAGGGGTTTAGTTCCATTTTAACCATCTTTTATGTGACATAATGTATTACATTTTTATATAATTTAATATAGAAGTGTACTATTCATCATAAAAATGAGAGAAAATAGTGGGGACCATTGTAGGAATGTCATTGCAATGTGGCACTTAAGCTTGGAGGATGTCATTGAAATAGTATGTACAAAAAAAAAGTTCTTACACTCAATTGCAAAATTTTGGAATGAAGAAATGAGGATAGAGCTTTTACAAGCATTTCTATGTAGATGTGATGAGAAAAGTACATATGAGTTTGTCAATGTTGTAAGTGAGAGAGGGGAGACTATTCTTCATAGCATGTTAAAGAAAGAAAACACATCTATATATGGATTGCTTGAGCAAAGACAACAAGGGTATGGTAGCCAACTCTAGTTAAACATCACTCAATTCAATCATCAAACATTCAACATAAAATGTGGTAAATGTTTGCCCTATTTTAATTGGCATAAATTAACCTTAAACCATAAATTAGATTATGTTTAAGAATAATTACCCTACACACACTACACACTTGAAGGGGGAATTGATAAAGTCATAGATGTGCTAGTGAAAATTTAGCATATCACTAAATTTGTTGATTTAAAAGAAAAAATATGTTACAAACCTTTTGTTATAGCTATTTGTAATATGCATTATGATTCAACAATAAAATTTTTATCAAATTCAAAAGACCCATAGGCTTATTTTAATAAAGTGGATCAAGGACAAGTCCTATGTAACTCTTTACTATTTTGGAGTGTTCTATTTAAAGATATTTTAGTTCAATGATCAAATAGTCAATAACAATTTTGCACCTCATCCACAACAAAAGTGATAAATAATTTACCTTTTTACTTAGTAATATTTACCTTTAATTATTGAACAATATGGTTTTTGAGAAAATAAATTATTTTTTAATTATCAATGATATATAGTTTGATAAAAGAATAAGGCTACCAATTAGTGACTATGATGAAATGAACAATAGCTTTGTATTTGGATACTATGTGCGATAATGTCTAGTAAAATTAAAATTATTATATTCAAAAGAGGTAGTGGAGTGCAATATAAGTGAAAGGACTATCCTTTATTAGTTGGATTTGAATGGATATAAAGAGCTCTACCAAGGTCTTCCAAGTTCAAATTCAAAACCAATATATATCAAATATAAAGATAGTCAAAACCTAATTTACGATCCAATTAAAGAAAATAAATTATTGGTTACATATTTGAAGAAATTTATACTTAAGGATGATTTGATGGACTATAATATTTTTATCTCATTACATGAAACTACCTCATAAAACAAAGCTCAAGCAGAGAAATGGTTTATTTCTATTAATAAAATAAAATAAAAATTGAGCAAAGGAGACATTCTCCAACAATTGACCCTCCATAAGGTAGTAAAATGTGGATACATGGATATAGTAGGAATAATGTTGAAACATTGTGCCCTCCATCTCAAAGAATGAAAAATTATGATTTTCAAATCAGTCTTCATTATGCAATACACGTATAATATAAAAAATAAAGAAGAATTTGCCCATATGCTTTTTAAGCAATGTGAATCAAAATGAAGATAAATCACTCATGTTATGGTAAACTATGGTAGGTTTAGGTAATATTGACCAAGATCAATAATAATCTATTCAACATTGATGTGGCTATATATTTTCCATATAACTAGTTGGTTTTGAATCAATGAGAAATGCCATTTTCAATATACTTAGTATTTTTATCAGGTTCTTGTTGGATTTCATTACTAAAATGTCATTATCTTAGAGGAGATGATCAATATCAAGGTAGGGGAATGGGATAATCCAGAATATAGAGTAATTATTCATCTTTATAGGACATCTATTTTTCTTCTTTAGTATAGATACTAGAAACCCAGGGATAAGATATGAAAACAACCATCAACCAATTTTTAGGCGGACCTAAACTCACCATTCAACTAGGTTGATCTAGAATTTTGGGTCTACACTTCTCCAAAATTTAAAACTAAATTAGAACACTAGATTTTACATACATGGTATCTAATGGATGTAAATCTATGATTATATTATAGTGCATAATTTCAATTCCAATTGATTAGTTGCATGGTCTTTGCATATCCAATTTTGTGATTATATTCTATTGTGATAATATTTAAAAAATAAAAGGAAGTGTGAACTAAATATATGATTTTTTAATCCTTTGTATTAGCTGCATGCTCTCTAGAAAACCTAACTTTGTGATTATATTCCAATGTACTGGTAGTTTGAACATTACCTAAGAAGCTTGTACCATACATTCCTTGGGTCTATATGCTTTGAACACTTTATATTTCAAACATGTATTTTAAGCCTTCACTCACTCCAAAACATGGAATTCAAAATTCTCGTGAAAAGAACTAAAATCCATTAACTTAAGGTTTGATGTCTACATGAGAGAGCCTTCACTTAAGAATTAAAAAAAAATTGTAGACATCATTTGTTTACTAAATACAAATTTACAATGTAACTTAGGTTTGGGAAGTCTTTAGACTCCAAATATTTGAAAAACTAGATATAAGGTGTGTTAAAGTAAAAAGAAGTATATAAATAATCCTCCCTATGCATGAGACCATGGAATCTACTTTTAGTGACATCAAACCAAAAATAAATGGGAACTTAATTCCACAACACAAATGATACATTGTAAACTAGATGTAAGGCCATGATAAAATAATAGCATAAAAAATTATTAGGTACACTAAGCACAAATCAAATGAACCTAAAAAAATATGACTATAAAATTTAGGTTATTGGAAAGATTAAATATATTTAATATTAATCAATTTGTGTAAATAAAAGAGAATTAAGATATGGAGGTGAGGCACTAGGTAGAATAATGATTTCCTAAGGTGATGTCAAAGCATCATTGTTATTTATTATATAATTGTTTTTGATAAAAGGGTAAAACGGGTTTTACAGGGACCTGAAACCACAACGTTTACAAAACAGAAAAGAGGACACCAAAGTCCAACCAAGAAAACTAGCTGCCCAAGAAAAGACCAGCAACAACCAAATGAAAAAGACCAGAAAGGTCAAGTCGAAAGGAACAACAAAGTAAGCACCAAGAAAGCCCCAGACGTTAATTCAGAGTCTTGAGGACAGACTCTGTCTCCACCTCTAGATTCTGCATATCATTGACACCCTTTTTAAAAGTTTGAATCATCTTCGAAGTAAGGGAGGCCTTGCGCTTCAGATTGGCTCTGGTTCTTCTGGAAATTCCCGCTTCCATATCCTGACTTTTATCCTCTGTTTCCTCCAGATCCACCACCAGAGAACCCTGTTGGGATTTATCTAGCTTCTCAGTCATCACGTTAATGATAATGGCATTGTGTCTTGCCATACGATTGTTTTTCTCAGCAATGGTTTTGATGGTGTTCCTTATGTTATCAACCTTGGAGTCTATATTTCTGTTACTGTGATCCACATATTTCTTTTCAATCTCTGTCATCTTTGCACCCAGCTCATCAATCTTGCTTTGCAGAGCCCAATTTTTTATTTTCAACTCATTAATTTCAGTGAAAGTCCATTCCAAGAGTTTGAAGTGGGACTCAAAATTGGTTTTGGCTAGGTTCAGAATATCCAGAGAGGGCTCATTCCCAGTATTAGGGAAAGAATGCTCAAGGTTAGGAATAACAGGGGGTAATCATTAATGTGTTTATCCGACAAAGGATCAGCGCAAAGCTCAGTTTTGTTGGCATCAAATTCCTCCAACTCAGAGGACTCTTCGGAATAGGAAACAAGGCTTTTGGCCTAGGGTTTCTTATCAAAAGAGTCATTCTTAATGGAAGGGTTGTCGGGCTCAAGCTCAATGCGGGTTTTACCAGAATTCCCAGAAGGAACAGCATGCAAGCTAGGGACTTTTCTAGCCGGATTAGAGTTAGGTAGATACTCTGAGCCACTGGGCTCAGTGTCATCACTCTCAGAATTAGGGATGGTTTCCAGAATAGCAGGAGTAGGCACAAAGAGATATTCAACAATCAGCCTTATTAACCCAGTGTGCAGAATGGGGAATCTTTTAGGGTTTTTCTTATTATCCTCCAAGCTTTTCTTCAAGGAACATAAAACATAATAGGGGATGGAGACCCTTACATTGTATCAGAAGTGGTTGAGAAGAGAAAGTGGTAGCCATAGACTCTATTAAAGCGCCTGTCCACTGTAATGTACTCCATGATGACCCGCAAAACCTTTCTCCAAATAGCCTTTATGGTGTCAACATCGAAGTAGCTGTTAGAAATTTTAACCATACTTTTCCTTTCTTTATCCTTTTTAGGAAATCTGATCACAGCTTCATCGAAAAAAGCCCTGTCCCTAAAGAACTTATTCCCTTCAGTAGATAATCCCATAACTTCAGCAATAAGATTTTCACTGAGTTCCACATTCCTATCAAACATGGTCAAGTTACCGTTATTCCAATTTTTAACAAAGAGATATGTTCCCTCCTAGTTAGAGCCATGAAGCTTCTCTAGGAAAGGAAGCAACCCTCTGCTTTTAATCTTGTTCCAAACCCTAGCATTTTTCATGTGTATATCATAGTTGTCCGGCTTAGTTCGCTTTCTATCTCCTCCCATTTCGTCCAACACAGTGGTGTAGACCCAAACACAAGTTTTACTAAAATTGGCCCCACTAAATCTAAGAACCCACAAAGCGTGCAGAGTTTTCTTGTTGATTAAGCCATTGGGCTCGGTACCATGCACTCTAATGATTATGATGTGAAAGATCCAACCTATCCTCATTAAAAGGATAACACTTCGCTTTTCCATGTGACTTATCATAATTTAATAGGGCATAGACATTAGAGTTTAGATTGCTATTATTAAGACAGGTATGCACATCTTTACTCCTAACTCCTTTGTTAGCAAAAAAATCCGCAACAGCATTGGCTTCTCTATAATCATGTGATATTTTAACTTTTTCGAATTTAGCCAAGTTCAATATGGCATCCTCAATCCATAATTTGATGGTCCACGATGGGGGAGACTTGCCACCGAGGCAGTCAATTATGTTTTCGGAATCTCCTTCAAGCCACAGATTTTTAATGTTAAGACTTTGGGCTAAATTTATGATGTGAAAAGCGCCAGCAGCCTCCACCAGATGATTAGTTTGAGAGCCAAGAGGTGAGGCAATCGCACCAATGAAATTTCCATAGGAATCCCTTATTACTCCTCCACAGCCCGCCGCCCCCGGATTGCCTTTAGCCACACCATCAAAGTTAGCTTTGATCCATCCGTTTGGCGGAAAAGACCAACAAACACCCTCTTTGTCCTTCTTGGCCTTCATTAAAGTACTAGACAAATCTAGACTAATGTTCCAATCCTTAGCAACAATTAAGTCATAGAGCGAATGCTTCGCTTTCATGGGCATTCTGTCCTTCTGGGCGACGGTGTTGAAATTTTCCTTCAGGGATCTGACAATTTTATCAAAGACAATCTCCACAGAGGCTTCTTTGCCCCTAAAAATTCTATTGTTGCGTTCTTTCCAGAGGCCCCAAGCAACATGAGGGAAGGATAAATCCCAAAAAAGCCTGAGCATAGGATTCCTTATCGGGGCTTTCCATTAAGAGAAGAAATCTTCAATAGACGAAGGGAAAACCCAAGGAAGGTGCCATAACCTGATGAATTTTTCCCATAGAGACGTAGCAAATGAGCAATGAAGGAATAAATGATGCACTGATTCGGCCTCCATCTTACAAAGACAACATCTATTTGGAATTTGAAATCCACGTTTACACAGGTTATCAATTGTCAACACCTTGTTTTGGAGAAGGATCCAAAAGAAGATATTAATTTTAGGTATCAAATGTTTGAACCAAGCTTTAGACCAGAAGGAAGGATGATCCAGTGAAAAAGTGATCTTAGCGAAAGCAGATGACACTGAGAAATTGCCAGAGGGTTCATCGATCCAAACCGCACGATCATCCAGCTGCTCAGAGCTAATTCTAACAGCCATCAGAGAAGACTGGATGGGAGCCAAAGCCTGACTAACACTACATAGGTCCACCTAATTACCATTCGCTCTGTAATCTTTCACATAAATTCCAAACCGTGCCTTATAGTTCTCAACCCATTCACTGAAGGAATTGAATTTTATAATGGGCTCCTTAAAAAGCCATTTGTCCTCCCAGAATCTGGTGTGATTACCATTTCTCACTTGCCATCCAATACCATCATCCACAATCTTTTTACCATTGATTATATTGTTCCAGCATGTAGACCCTCTGGGAAGAAGGTGGGGGTCCTTCTTTATAATGGAAGAACAGTTGTTTTCTAAGTATTTGCTAGCCAGAATATCAATCCATTCCCCAGAAGAAGAGGAGATTCTCCATAATTGTTTAGCTAAGAGGATTTTATTGACAGTTCTGATTCTTCTTAAACCAAGTCCACTGACCTTTTTAGGTCTACAAACCAGATTCTAGCCAATTAAGGGAAGTCTTTTATTTTCCTCAACACCCAACCAAAGAAATATTTTTTGAATTTTTTCAATGGCATGAGCAAATTTAGTAGGAATCTTAAATAGGCTCGGGGCATAGATAGGCAGATACTGGAGAGAGGCTTTGAGGAGCTGAAGTTTTCCGGCTTGACTTAGCAGGGCTTCTTTCCAACCCGCAAGCTTTTTGTTGAATCTTTCCACCAATGAGAGCCAAAAAGACTTGGGAGGTTTCAAGCTTAAAGGTAGACCAAGGTAGGTGGTAGGAAAGGAATCCACCCTACAACCCAAAATTCTGGCAATTCTGGCCTGTTTGTGATCCAGAGTGTTGAAGAAGAATAGAGAACTTTTTTTATTGTTGATCAGCTCTTCTGAAGCTCTCTGATACTTGTCAAGCAACTGTTTTATAGATTTTCCTTCAGACACTGTAGCTTGACCCATAAGCATAGTGTCATCAATGAATTGTTGATGGGAACACACTAGATTTCTCGAGGAAGGTTTGAGACCAGAAAGAAATTTAAAGTCAACCAAAATTTTCAAATTCCTGCCTAAACTTTCAACCATAATAGTAAATAAAATAGGGGAGATATGATCACCCTGCCTTAGACCTCTGGTACTCTAAAAAAAAGAGGTAGGGGATCCGTTGACCATAATCGATATGGAAGCTGTGGACACAAGTTGTTCCACCAATTGGATAACCCTATTACTAAAACCAAAAGCCTTTAAGATTTTAAATAAGAAAATCCAATCAACTCTATCATAGGCTTTTGAGATATCAAGCTTAAATAAGAAGCCTTCAGTCTTCGACTTCACAAGGGAGTGAATATTCTCGTGTACAGTAACAATAGAGTCAAGAATTTGTCTACCAGGGACAAAGCCATTCTGTTGAGGAGAAATCAAGGAAGGCAAAAAAGTTAAGAATCTAGAGGTTAAGACCTTAGAGATGATCTTGTATAAAGAGTTACAAAGACTTATAGGCCTAAAAGCCTCAAAGTTATTAGCTCTAGGTTTCTTGGGGATTAGAACCAAGAAAGTAGCATTTAATTCTTTAAAAAGGCTTTTTGATCCAAAGAATTCCTTAACAGCATTAACCACATCTTCTTCAACAATCTCCCAGAGCCATTGAAAGAAAAATAAAGGGAAACCATCAGGACCCAGAGCTTTACTCCCGTCAAAGGAAAAGACAGCCCGCTTGACTTCCTCATTGGTGGGGATCGCTGTCAAAAAAGAGTTGTTTTCTTGGTTGATAATTCTTGGTATAGCTTCAACTAACTGATCTTGCTCATTTTGGTTTATTTCATTACTTGTCGAGAGAAGATGTTTAAAGAAGGAGCTCGCCTGCTTTCTAATATCCTCCTCCTCCTCATACCTAGTTCCATTCACATCTATTTGAGATATTCTGTTAACAACTTTGTGTTTTGATGCCGATAAATGGAAGTACATGTTGTTTCTATCTCCTGCAGACAACCAAAGAGCTCTAGATCTTTGTCTCCATAACTCCTCCTCCTTTCCAATTATGTCATGCAACTTCATAAGGAGCTCATTCTCTTTTTCCTTAGTGTCATTCAAGTAACCCTCCTTCTGTATTTTAAATTGAATTTCTCCCAAATCCATCTGTAGATCAGACTTAATCTTAAAGATGTTCCCAAAAGAATCCTTTTTCCACTTTTTTAAATTACATTTCACTTCCCTTAACTTTTTAGCAATTCTGAACATAGGAGTTCCTTGAATTCTTATATTCCACCATTTCCTAATTTCCTCTTTAAGAGCAGGATGAGAGATCCACATTTTTTCAAATCTGAAAGGAGTGTTTTTCTTCTTTTTTATTGGATCCGCAGTGAAACTGATAGGAGAATGATCAAAACCAACTCTAGCGAGAGTTTTAAGGGAGCAATAATAATCAAAATACCAATGATTGGAGATCAAAGATCTATCTAATATGACCTGTATGAGATCCATCCCCTTTCTACAATTAGACCAGGTAAAGGAGGCTCCATGAAGATCCAGATCAATCAGCCCTTGATTATCAATGAAATTCTGAAGATCCTCTTTACTCTCCAAATTAATCTGGGATCCCCCAAATTTTTCACCGTTCATTAAGGGTGTGTTAAAATCCCCCATAACAATCCAAGCTTCTTTATCAAAAATCCTCCTAATGGCAGCTAGTTCCGACCAAAAAGATTTTCTCATTCCTTTTCCATTAGGAGCATATATATTCACTTGAATCCAACTGAAGTTATCTCTTATATGTGTAAATCTAGTAACTATATGATTTATACCTTCCAATATCAGATCTCCTTTGATAGTGTGGGTATTCCAGAAAGTCACAACGCCTCCAGAATCACCATTCGAGTTATTGCCCTTGTTACTATAATACTGGAAAAGTTTCATCTTTTCAATTTTCTCCTTAGAAATTTTAGTTTCCTGAATTAAAAGAATATCCGGTTTGTGATCTCTAACAAAATTGTGAAGAACATCTTGCTTGTGGGGGCTATTGAGTCCCCTGATATTCCAAGACATAATCTTCATTATATGCCGGGGGAATTAAGACATTCCGGGATGGTTTTTTGAGATCCATCCGCTATATCCTGAAAGCTATTCAGCTCTCTTTTCTTTTTCGAAGACTTTTTTACCTCTTGAATTATATAATTGTTATTAATGATAAGTATTTGATATAGTGGCTTGGTATTGGGTGAAGCCACAATAGTGGTTTACAATTCCAGTGAGGAAGGAAAAATCACAAAAAATGACCCCATGGAAAAATTTTACATTTTGGGGGTTCGAACGAACTAGATGGGTCACACGAACCAAAAAAGGGTTTGTTCGAACCAAGGTTCGAGCGAACCCATTAATTGCATGCATGGACAAAATTCGCATGAAAACTCCTTTTGGGGAGGGAGTTCGGGTGAACCTGGGTTTGAGTGAACCTAGGTTCGGTCGAACCCTTGGGGGTTCGCTCGAACCCCCTATTTCCTTGATGTTTGAAAAAATTCACAAAAAAACCCTCATTTTTTGCACTTTGGAGCTCGGTTTGAACATGAAAATGGTAGAGACTTCACAAGACCAGATGGAATCAGGTAGTCCCCAGAACGAGCTATCCAACGAATATAATTTTGATATGTTTTGGTTTTATTATGTATTTTTTTTTTTAGTTTTATTAAATATAGGTTTTTCACCGAAAATGAAGGTCTCTTTTTTGCACATGTGGAAAAATAGCAGATTATCAAAAAAAATTGAAAATATGAGTGCACCATATATTTAAGTCCTTGATCCAACAAAAAAAAAAAAATTGAATTTCGATATATACAAAAAAAATTACGTGTTATACGGTCATGCTATGTCTGAATTGTAATTTGTTTGACTTCAAAACTTGATTAAAGAAAAAATATTCAATAAAAAACTATCTAACCAAGTGGAAGCACTAGATATCGAAGTCAAAAATCTAAATTCGAAAGAATTATAATTTTATCCTAATGGAAAAAAAGTTATGTGTTAGATGGTGTGTGTCACTTTTTAAAAATGTTGTTTTCTGAAAAAAACTAGTTTTCGTGGGAGATGGAAAAAAAGTGCAATCTGATTCCAAAAATTTTGAAACAAATATTTTTAGAATCTACAAACAAAATTTGATGAGACTCTAGTTTGCATCATTTTCAAATTCCTCACGGTTTAGCCGCTATAAGTGCCCGAATGTGAAGATTTAGTTAAAAATAATAATTTCAGTGTCCAGTTTGGCCAAAAATTGTAAACCACTATTGTGGGATCACCTTATTGTTTCCCTCTATTGTGTTATCTTTCTAGTAGGGTTTTTTGACTTAATTACAATGGCCAATTTTGGGAAGGGAAGAGATTAATATCAAAAATTTAGTGATAGATTTTAATCTCAAGAATATTTCAAACTATATGTCTAAGGGAATTCCCATAATGGTAAAACACATCCTTGGGGCTAATGATCTATGTGAAAATGGTTTGATTAATTATTGTGAGTTGATACAAGTTGAAATATTGAATAAAATGAAAGTTTCTATTGTGGATATGGAGGTTCGAGTATGTTTGAAAGTTCTCCTTCTACCTTTAGAGTCAACATATTGATGAGGATGTTGAAAAAGAGAATCTATATATAGAAAAAAAATGTGTTTTAGTGCCTTTTGGAGATCACTATTATGTGTTCTATTTTGATTATGTAGCGTTTTGGTTGGTTATTTTGGTGTAATGGAATGGTATACATGTCTAATATAGTGTATGCATATGGAGCTTGCTTATATTACTATACTTGACTAGTTATACAATTTCTAGGTAGTCGTATTTTAGTATGTATTATATTTGGTTGGTAGGGTTGAGGCCCATTTACAAAAAGCCTATATATTCTATAAAATGAGGAAAGACACTTTAAAACTAGACCATCTAGAACTGGATAGTTTCATCAAAAAGTAAAGGAAACTATACATTCTTTATGTTTAAACTAATATATATATATACCTCGATTAGTAAATATTTTTTGTGAGCATAGATATCAAGAAATAAGAACCTTAAAAGCTAAAGTGTGAAAAATTATAAATGTGGTAAATAAAGGCATTTGGGTTTGCACTTGAGGAAGATGAATAACTATCTTCATGCATGAAATTTTGGATATGTTGGGATTTGAAATGGCATGAGATAGTAGTTCACCCCTAGATTAGAGAACTATACATATGTTCTACAATGGGTTTAATTCATGGATTGAGGTAATATTCACATGCATGGAAATATCCTACACCTACAAAAATGATTTGGGAGTCCACATGCTTCAAATTTCAAACTCACCTCTAATTTTGTCTTCCCATTTTGATGTTTATAGCTAAAAAAATTTAAACATACCTTTGATATATTTAAATTAAGTTATTAGAGGAAATATTCACCTAGGTCAAACCACATAAAATGTGCCTAATATATTGAAGATGGAAATCTTAGCCATCTAAATGCTCCTAGATTCTTTGTAGATCTAAGCTTATTTTAGTGTATCAAATGAATTTTTTTTCCAAAATTTGAATGATATTCAAATGAAACTCCTAGATGTTGTGAGTATACATCAAAATTAATACAATTGAATACCTTTAAACAGTACTACTTAATAATTAATTGGAAAAAATATGTTTTTAGTTGGTGCCTAGTAGGAAAGGAATGGGCAAGAGTTGCCCAAAATTCAAATCCAAATTTTGAAACTTCAAGGATAAAGTCCATTATTAGAAGTTGACCCTAAACTCATAGAAATGGCTCTGGCAATTGAAGTAGTTGAATCAAGTGGCTAGAAAATTGTATGGGTATATGCACTAATACATAATACCTAGGATAATATATTAGAATGGGAATATGTATGTATGTATATGGTAGAGAGTGAGCATGGGAATTGTGTAATTAGATGAGTAAAAGGATAGGGAAACAAACATAAATTTGCACAAGATCATCTTTAGATGTCATTATGTACATATATTAAATCATTCTTTTAAAATAAGCACAAAACTAAATAGAAAGTAACATGGATATAAGATTATCCTTATTGATTAATCTATTTTTACATCACAAATTACTAAAATACTAATTTGATGATAAACATTTATGAAATATATAATAAATATCTGGAAAATTCATCAAAAATATATATATATATAATAAATATCATATATTTGATTTTAAATAAAATAAGTTTTATACTTAAAAAAATACAAAATTAATAAAAAATAACCTTTTATAAAAGAATCTCATACATTATTAGCTTATTTTAAAGTGAACCAAACAAAACTACCTTAAAAAATAATAACTATAATAATAGTGATAAATGAAGGTTTAATATCCCTTGCCCCACAAACAAATATACATAAATTTACTTATTTATTCGGACAAATGCATTTGCACCTTAATCCGTTAAGAGTCCGCTTAGTGCTTGAATTAAGAATGAGTCTTTGAAGGAATATGGCAGTCAATACGTACCAACCTTCATGGAAATTTTCATGAAGCTTGACCGAAGAGAAATAATTCACAATCCATCAAACGAGGGAAAGTGACAGCTTCAAAAGCTTTGTAATGGTGGAGATTTATTTCAACATTTCTTTTTATTTTACAACTGCGCAGTAAGGACTGCGTTTTTTCGTCCATACTTCCACAAAAATTTGGAAGTTGTAGTGTCGGTATGAAGACAAAATAAAGGTCGTGATATCCTGGTCTTTGTTTTATTTTTTCTCATATTGAACTCACCAGTTTTCCGCACAAGAAAACTTGTAAACCTTGAATCAAATGCTCTTGGAGCATTTATAACTTGTTATATTTGTGGCATAGATTTGGTCAAAAGTCCAATAATCTAGAAACCCAATCTAAGACCAGGACTATGATGACCCGGCCACGATTTTTCGGACTACATTGATCTCAATCAAATCTTGAATGGTAAGAAATAGAAATTAAAAAAAAAAAAATCTTAGCTTTTCCTGTAAAATTTTCTATAAATTCGTGAAGGTTTGCCTTGAAGCTTACATCTTCTTCTTCAAGCTTATGTTTTCCAAGAAGGGCAGAAAGAGTAGGCAACGAAATGAGAGCATTGTATGTTTGGTGCGCAGGTGAGATGATACTAACCTTCTTTGTAGAGAAGCTTAGTATCATCCACCTGCGCACTAAACCTTCCTTTGCTCAACATATGCTCCTCAAGTTCAGAATAATTTCATTTGGTTATTCTCACAACCATTTTTCCTTTACATATGAATTGAATAATCTTTTGCGTTTCTTGATTGCTTAGCATTTTACATTTTGTGGGTTATCAATGTTTGAGCTTATAGATATTTGCTTCAATGGATTAACCTTTCTTCAGAGCTTAGTTGGGCTGATGAATATAAATCGCTATAGTAAGAAGATATGAGTTTGTTTCATTTCTTTTAGATGCTCCTAACTCTCACAATCTTATTTGTTAATACTTGTTTGTTTAATTGTATGCATTGGCAGTTAGAAAATAATTAGGGTTGCAAAGGTTTGGGTAGTAATCTCCTAGCAAATTATAGATGCCTGCCTTCTATCTAGTAGGAGAATGGCTTGAAGGGTTTAGGAAGTTTAAGCGTCACCTTGGCATGTCATTATCATCAATGAATATAGAAGAACTAATTAGCCATAAAAGCTGGTTACCAAAAGAGCCTTCGTAATGCATAATATTAATTCATTATCAAACTAAAATGCTAAAGCTTTGAGACCATCTCAACAGTCACAAAGCTGGTATCAAATTCACTGTGATTTAAGTTAGTGTTTTCTTTGTACGTGATCCATTTTTGGTAATGGAGGGAGTGCAAGGAATATGGGAGTTCAATTATAGGCTACTTTGGAGTATAATTTTGTTCAATTTGATACAATAAAAATGTTTTTATTTTAAAAACAAACTTTATTATACTATTTTATAGAAATAAATAAATAATTATTTAAGTGTATATTATTTGTAGAGAACGTAATAAAATTAGATTACAAAATCAGTAAATTTAGTAAGTAGTTAATTATGATCTTTGGATTGCTCTATCCAATAAGTAAGTTTTGATCATTAAAGGGGGGTCCTAGCCCTTTTTTGCATCACATTCATTAGTTTATTCTCAATGAGTATCATCTATAGTAGATTTATCATTTCGAACAAGAGTCAACCAAAGGCAATTTAAGAAATTTATTATTTTTCCTACCAATATCACCTTAACCATAAGGTCATGAAGTAGAATAGAGCTAATGAGAGTTTGGGAACCATTCCCAAGATCTTCACTAAGGTAAAGAAGAACTATGAGAGTCATAAGAGTGTCGAGAATTATAGTTATGTTGATTCCCTCAAGGAGGAGAAGGGGAGGTCTGTAGGACCTAAGCATTATTGCAAGGAGTGTTTTCCCATTGATGGAAAACAACACCTACAAATGAAAAACCTCATGTGCAAATTTATTTTCTTGCACCTAGATTTGGAAAAGAGCATTGAACCAAATCATCAACTTAGTAAGCATAGAGAAGTGAATATCAACAAAAAATATAGAAAAAATATTTGAATTCCTATCTTTCTAAATGTTTAATAAAATTTCCACTTTGAATTAATGACATAAAATTTCCACTTTGAATGAATGACATAAAATTTCCATTTTGAAAGAATGGCATATGTAGGTGAATTTAATAGGAAATCTAGTTCAATCCTCCAAAAGAATCATACACAAAGAAAAATGATTAGATAAGTCAAAGATCTAGTTCCACATAGATTGGGCTTTGGTGCATACCAAAAAAACTAAATGAGGGTTTCATGGTTTTTGAAAAAAAACCAAACAAAAAATGAGTATTATCAATTCCAAGATTGATTGATCTAGATCTAATGGAAATAACCTAGTAGATAATGTCAAGAAAGTGAGAAATCTTAAATTTGAGATTGTCTTTCCAAATTGTTTGCATTTTATTTTTCCATGAGCAACTTGAGGACTATAGGTCCATTTTTCATTGATATTTTATACCATTTGCAAATTCTAATATAGATCCATGAATATCTTTTATGAGGTTCTTAGTTGTGAAATGTGGTAGTAGGAAATGATTTTCCAATCTTTCCACAAAGATTTATTACTCCTCACCCCATTATTTTGAATGAAATGACATGCAAGAATTGAATGAACAAATATGTAGAAAGATATAAAATACTTAGTTGATAGTATAAAATCTATTTATTTATTCAATCCAATACAACAATTTTCTTGTTTATTAGAAAAATGTCCAAGAGATTCATAACACTTTGAATAAACATTAGAGCATGAACCGAAGGAACATTTTACAAGATGTTGATCTTGGTAAACTTGGTCATATAGGAACACCAAATGGATTTCTAATTGAAAGGTGATCCACTATTAAAATCACTCTCTTTCAATAGAGACCATTGTGTTCTAGCTTCCAAATGCTTTCATTTGGTTTTTTAATAAATTAAATAGGTTCCTTCATAATGACAATATATTGAAAGCCCAAACTTATTTGGACTTTATTACCATAGGAAATAATAGAATGAATACAATGCTCACCTGGTATTTTATAGGCTTGATTTCCTTTTAGGTTTCAAATAACCCACTTAACACAGAGCTAATCACTAATGTTGAATGTTAATAAAACCAATAATAGACAAATCATGGTGTAGATAAAAAATTCCTAAGCAACCTTATGAAAACATTTTCCATGATTAGAAGAGGCTCATAAATTTCTTAAAATCTTCTCAATATTTTTATAGGAAGATTGAGATGGTATTGTGTAACAAGAATAATAAACATAGGTAGCCATTGAAACTTTAGATTTTTTTTTTTTTAAATTCTTAGAAGAAAAGGAGGTTTGAATATCTAAGCCATATTATTCTTAATTTGGGTGATGAAAGCTTGCAATAGGAATTGAGGAAGAACATTCAAATGTAAAAGGGATACTATAAAATATTAAAATTTTAATATGAAAAATCCATTTATAACCCAAAATATTTAGCTAATCGAGTTGGGGTAGAAAGGGTTATCTATAACACTGATTTTTCTACCATTGAATACTTGAACAAAATGTTAAGAAAAAGGTATCCAAACACTGAATATTTTTTTGAGATATTCCTTTTCTTCCAAGAGAGTGAGAAATGATCCATATGAAAAGTTTTGATTAACAAGCTATTGAGGGAATTGGGAAGATAAATAGATTTGACCATATTTTGAGAAATAGGATGAGTTTGAAATATAGTAAAGCCCTTCAATAGCTAACACATAGAGTAGAAGGGTAAGAGCACATCCTTTTCATATATAAAAAAATAGCTTAAAATGATGAAGGTTGGTGATCATCAACAATAATGTAAGTGTAAACATAAGCAAAGAACATTTGAACAAAGCATAGAAAATTATAACTAAAGTCTAACATTTGAACAAAGCATAGAAAATTATAACTAAAGTCTAACATTTGAAGTATAGAGAAATTATAAACAACCATTGAATGTAAACATTTACTTTTACAAAATAAATATTGATAAAAATGGCTTGTTATTGAAAATTCCTTGCCCATTCTACTATTTCTCACACATCAATGATATCCTCAACAATACACATGTAAAATTTACGAATCCAACTTTCTCAAGATGGATAACAAGAGAAAATAAATAAAATGAATTGATAAAAAAGGGGCCTTTATAATTATTTTATTGAGAAAATTGATTTCCCTTTAGTTTCAAATATCCTCTTAATCTCTCTATTAATGCATGTGTTTTATATTACCTTTATTTTTAATACTATCTAACTATTTTAAATGATAGGCTTTTAGGTAGGCTTTAAAAAGATTATTTCCAACCATATCCATAAGGCTTTATAAAAGTCAAAAGGAAATACATCACATCCTAGAGAATTTTCACTAGCCATGTTGAACACCACCACACAAAGGTCATCTTAGGCAAGAATCTATTCAGACATAGTCCCTTCCACTAATAAATAATATTATATCTATCACAAGAGGAGTCTTGGAATTTTAAAATCTATTAATGGTAGAAAAATATTGAAGAATTATTTTCCTTCATTGATGCACTAAATCAATTGAGAAGTATGATGGGCTCTTAAGGATTGATAGAATTTGCTCAAAAAATTCACCTGAATTTTAATCTAAAGAAGTTGATCCTGTATATGACCTTTGGGAAAGAAAATTGGATTATTAGAAATTTTCTTATGTTGGTGACTTTTTAATATTCACAAATGTTATGAAGGCTCAAATAGTTTCTCTTCCAACTCAATGGTAACATTATATAGCTCCTAGGTGGTGGTTTCATATGATTAGCAATGAAAGAGTGCTAGCTAGCACCCATAAATGCTAAAAAAAGAACAAGAGGCACACTTGATACTATTTCGACCATTTAATCCATTCAATTTGATGTTGAGGACATGGATCCAAATTCTTGATATGTCAAATATGGGAAAGGGTTGGTTAAGAGTTAATAGATATGTGTAAAGAAAGAATTGAGATTTATTTTCCCTAGGCTTGTGAACTACTATTCAATCCACTTGACATTATTGGAAAATAATTGGAAATCATAATTTTGGGAAAATGATTAGTAAGAAATAAATATAATTAAAAAAAGTGAAGAGAATTTGAGCTAATAACATGGATCTCTCAAATCATTTGAAATACCTTTCAAATATAGAGAAAATATTATTCTACATGTACTAGAAAGAAGTATTGTGATGGTTGTTAGTATTAGGATTAAAAGCCTCAATTTATTGTGCTTGTGTAGTATCAAGCTTCCCTCTCACTCATTTCACAATGCATAGAGTGATTACCACATCTATCTAACACCACTTCCATCATACTAAAATATCCATACAAAAATCAAGTTGTGGTAGGAATTGAGTCAATAATGCAACACCAAAGATTATATATTTTGGCATCATCATTGAAAGCATAAGTATTAAAAACATTAAAGAAGTAATTATTAGTCTTAAAGAGAACCCATTAATCCCAATTGGTGTGCTCACATCCTTTGTCCATTAAATGCAACTACCATTTGGAGAAATAAAAGTAGTGACTATGCCACTTCCTACTTTGTGGTTGCTACACAAAAAGTAATTAGCTGGCCATATGACACAATAAATTATAGAAATAAAAAAACATAAAGTTTTAACCTCTTGCAAACAAAGAATGTCTAGGTTTGTAAATCTTGGTTGAGTATCTTCCATAATATACTTTCTTGTGAAAGTCAATTAAACCTCAAAAATTTCACAAGAGAAAATTTATTTAATATAAGAATCCAGAGGCATATCAATGCTATAAAAATATTTATAGTTATTCTATAAAAGTTCTCTTTCCATCATGGATTTATAGCTTCACAACTAGAAAGCTGGTATGAAACTTTTCCAGTTGTTTGAAATATACTCCCCATTCTCCAAGTCCCAAACAAGGCTATGGGAGTGCCTAAAAGTCACTCAAGGAAAAGAGGAATAGATAAAACACTAGCAACAAATGACATTTTAGTAAATTGAGGCTTACTCACCTCTTTGGATCCAATGATCTTCTTATCCTTTGTAAGAGGTTTTGAAACCAAAAGACCAATATTCTTTTCTTATGATGGATTATACAAAAAATGTTCAAGTTTCTATCAGCTCTTTTGTTCGAAATGATGTACATAAATTCCAATCTTTTTGAAATACACTCTAAACTCCTTGAAATGAATTTACATGATACATATTCACTTTATTTAAACATTTGAAGTATTCAATAACAATTTTATACCTTATTTACATCTATAAATATTAAATATTTATCATATTTTTAATAACACAACCTAGAATTTGACCTCCTTTGGTGAACGCCTTTTATCATTGCTCGTTAAATGCTACGATCTTTCGTGTATACTTCCATGGAAGATGAAAGTGCTGCGTTGGTACAACGAATAAGATTGAAGGCGAACTATCTGGGCCTCTTTTCATTTCTCTCATGTTGAAATTACCAACTTTCCGCGCAAGAAAACTTCTTGGCAGTAGATTAAAGGCTCTTAGAGAGCATTGGTAACATATTTGTTACATCTCTAGCAAAGAGTTGGTCAAAGTCCAATAATCTAGAAGGCTAATAAGACCAAGACTATGAGCTGGACATCATTGTTCACACCAGATTCATCTCAAAAATATCTTGAATGGTATGAAATGGAGCTTCGTGGAAAAAACATTAATCTTTTATTATTCTTTGCCTTTCCCTTTAAACTTTCCTATAAATTGGTGATCTTTATCTTCTTCTACCATATGTTTTCCAGGTAGTAAGAATAGGGAGGAAAGAGTATGCCCTAAAGAAGAGAGCCTGGTATGTTTGATGCGCAGGTGAGATGACACTAAACTTCTTTCTAGAGGAGCTTAGTGTCATTCACCTGAGCAGCAAACCTTCTCTTGCTCAATATGATGCTCCTCATGTTCATAACAATTATGTTGGGTTATTCTCACAACCATTTTTTCTTTACAAATGAATTGGATCTGCATTTTTCAATTTCCTTTACTTCATTGCTTAACATTTAGCTTTTTATGGGTTATCAAGATTTGAGCTTACAGATGCTTGTTTCAATGGACTAAGATGTTCTCCAAACTTTAGTTGGGTTGGTTGAATGTTAGTCAACATTTAGCAATGATATGAGTTTGTTTCCTTCTTGCAGAGATTAATTAATTTTCATAATCTGATTTACAAATACTTGTTTGTTTAATTTTATGCTTTGGCAATTAGAAATATTTAGGATCGTACTCTTTGGGTAAATCTCTCCTAGTGAACTATAGATGTCTTCATTCTATCTGGTACTAAAATGGCTTTTCTTTGTTTTGAATATGTCTCGAAGTATTTAGATAATTTGTGCATCATCTGGCCTGTGATTCTTTTCAATCGTTAGAGAAGAAATAAGTAGTCATAAAAAAATGACTATCAGAAGAGCTGGCTAAATACATATTGTTAACAATTTCTCAAAACAAAAAGTTTTCAGTCCAACTCAAGAGTCACAGAGCTGGCATCAAGTTAATGGTTGACCTGTGAATGATCCTGTTGATAAAGGAGTTGCTAGGAAGGAGGTCTTGAGCTTTGTGAAAATAATTTATTTTTCTGTCTTAAATAATATGCAAATGTACAATCATAGGCTACTTTGCATTCTCATTTTGCAGGATCTTCAACATGCAGTTAATTAATCCCTGTACAATATAAAAAGAGGTATCTGAGGATAAAGTTGATGTGACAAGGAAGATTGCTTCGCATTTCCTTTGGAAGAAAGTGAGTATCTTATGCCTTATGACGCCTACATTACCTGTTCATGATATGTCGTTGTAAGATAATGATTTATGTTTCCTCATCGTGGATTTTTTATGATTAAATCTGATTTTGAGATGACTCACTACTCTAGATAGAATATTATTTGGTTTAGTGGTTAACCGTTATTAATAATTTAATACATCATTCATATTAAAAAGTAAATAAATATTTGTCTAATTTTTATTTGTAAAAATTAATCTGTAAATTATATTTAAGAATAGTCAATGATTCACTCCCTTTCATCATCTTACTTTTTTATTTAAGTCAAGATGGAATGATATGTGATGAGTTATCTTTTGAAGCAAATATATACATCAATGTGAACCCTTTTAAGATAGATCTCTATATAATGAAAAATATAATAAATTATATTAAAATATATTTTTTATTGTAGTTTGATGAAGAACTTGTTTTTCTTTTATTCATTATTTTCACATATTTAATTAGGTTGAATTTGACCTAGGTCCAAGGAGACTACTTAAAATATGAAGAGAGATGTAAGAGTGATGGATTCTTTTGTTGTATAAAGGATTAGGATCTTGTGACCATTGTTCGAAATGATTTTCCTTAAAAAAAATAGAATTGTAACAAGAGAAAGGATTAATAAAATAGATTAAATATGTTACACAAATTTGTTTGAGGCAATTTATTTACAATGATTCAATAATTTCTTATTTAGACTATTCACTAGCCTAATGAGGATAGTTCATCTATACTTAGAATCTATTGTCCTAGGAAATAGATAGGGTCAAGAACAAGTGAAGGATGCTATGAAGTATTATGTTGTATAAGTGACGGGGAAATGATCATGGAGATGTTAAAAGGGAACCTAAGAGATCCAAGAGTTCTATCACCACTAACCCTTTTCTTGTTTTGTCATGATAAGAAACACAACATATATGAGTTGACATATCATAGGGAATAAGTATTATTAGTCCATTTAAATATCTTGGGTGAGTTGATTATTATTTGCATCTAAAATAAAATGAATAAATATATTAATAAATATAAAATAAATGACCAATAATTAATGATTAATTATGAGCATAGAAAAAAAACACAAAACTAACATAAAAAACCATAAGATTAAAAATCCCACAAAAATATCATATATTAGAAAAGTAACATAAATAACTATAAAAATTAGACAACTAAAACTAGGGATAAATCTCTTCTCTTATCTCCCCAGTTCCTCAAAAGATCATCTTATGTAGGGTAACAATTTAATAGTTTCTAAATCTCTTTTTTTAATAGTAAATCCCTTGAGGTAACTCACATTAAATAAAGGGAGATGATGGGAAATGCTTATAGGGTATTTTTTCACACCTTTTTGAAATAATAAGAAATGATAATTTAAACATTTTTATTTTATTAAACTATTAAATATATAAATTGAGTTTTGATAATACTATTTTATATATTTATTATAAGGTAAATATATCTTATATTATAGATTTTTTGTAAATTTAATAAAAGTATATGACCCCTAATAATGTTATTCTTTAACACTCCCTCTTATTATTAATAAGGTGAAAAAATATTGCCATTTTATTTGAAAGAAAATATGAAGTACCTCATTGATGTAGGAACTATTTGACAAATATATCTTAAGTAAAAAAATATATGCCAAGATAAAGACCTGTATTTTAAACTTCATGAAATTCATGTTGTCATAGTTTAATAGATCTTATTTTTCTTACTTGAATAAAAATTTAATGAGATTTTATAAAGTTTTTGTTTGAGCTTATACTATCCTCTCATAGGTCCATTACATATTACTTATAGGTATATATATATATATATATATATATATATATATATATATATATATATATATATATATATATATATATAAGATAATTCTTTTAAAATGGGAGAAATATAGAGAATAAGATTACATAATTCTCATAGGAATTATATGTTAAATAATGGTTGATCATTTAGGAGGTGGCATTGGCATTCACACTCCCATTCAATAGAAACTCCTAGAGGGAAAACATTATTCTTGAATATATAAAAAATATAGAATGTAAACAAGCATTAAAATCAATCAATTCAAACATATTCCACTCATGCAAACCTCAAGTCAAGAGCCATGTGGAGATACACACATGTTGAATGTGGGTGCTCACTTTACCAACATAACAATTGTATTCCCTAGATGATAAAAATGATAAAATATCTAGATGTATATAATGATGATGTTAGAATGATAAAAAGGAGGTTTAAATTATATATTTTTAGGAAGATTGGATAAATAGTTGACATTAAATATTAGATCACAAGTTTGATCCAAGGTTAGGCTACCTAATGAGGAGATATGGTATGCATGGAATAGCTACACTTTTTTTATTATTGAAATAATTAATATTGCTCAACTCATATTGATTTATGAGTTAAATAATTGCATATATCAATAACTCACATGCATGGGGGAGTTAACTATTTGAATACAATAATTAACTGAGTACATGGTTGAGTGGAGTAGATTGATAAATGAGTGGTACTAAGAGCATGATTGAGTGGACTAGATAAACTATGTAGTTTACTAAGAGATATTGATTTTGATGATTTAATTATTAAATAAGTAAACTATATGTTTGTTAGAAATTTGAAATAGATTGAATAACCAATATATTTCTATGAGAGAGATAAGCTATAAAAATGTAAATGAAATAACACAATTATAGACTTGAAATTCCAATAGATGTGCAAATGTCAAGGTGACAAGATTGCATTAGGAGCTTACAAAAAATCTATAGAATAATGATTGTGTGCATTAAATTACATTTATTCCAAAGTATGCAAGAGTGTGCAATAATCAATTGGAAAATACAAGCTAGGTAGTGAGTTTATATAAAACTAAGGAGATGATGGAGGTGGAAAATCCAACCAATAGGAATTAACCACCAAAAGTGGAGATTGTTGGACCAAGATTGGAGAGTATTCCACCCTTTAATTAAGGGGACACCACATCACTTATCTCCTAGTTATTAAATAATAAACTCTTTATTATCCTAAGCTTAATAAAAGTGTAGGAAAAACCCATGACTAAGAGAAAATAAATTAACCCACTAGAAAAATAAAAACCTACACCAACACCCCACTTAAGTGTAGCTTAGGAGGATCTAAAAGATAATGGATCCCGAAAAATGATTTCATGTTAGTTACCCATACTATACATATAAAATCCCCCCAAAAGAAGAAGAAGCCTCCCATAAGTAGAGATAGAACACCCCCTAGAATAGAGAGATAATAAGAGAAGGACTAAGAAGCACCCCCAAAGAGATCCAATGGTAGATGCTCAAAATTAGCTGTAGAAGATTATCCAAAATTATCGAACAATATTTCTCAATCATCCACACAAGATGTTTCCATAAAATATGGGTAAACAAAAGTCTCAGTATAATCCAAAATAGCCTAGTTATCCAAGGAAACATCAATTTCAAATGAAAATCCAATGTTTCCATATAACTATTGGATGATGGTCCATGAAATGAAAGGGCACTCAATGTTAGATCTATGTGATGTAGATTATCCTCATAAATAGTAAGACATATTATTCCATAGACCATCTCATTATTGTTAAACCATGTATTCTTTTGATCATGGTTGCTTGGCTCAAGAACAAGTCAAAAGAAGATAAGGCAATAGATCCTACTCAAGGAATTGATTCTTTATCCTTTTTTCCAAGATAAATTATTCTCTAAAGTTATCTTGATAATGAAAGGGTAAAAATATTATTTAAGAGACATGATTAACCCCCCATAAATGGAACTTTGTCTTTGTTTATGATTACAAAATGCTTATATAATCCCCCAATAATGAGTATAAAAGATGCAATAAAATAAAACCAATACACTCCACCCTTTAACTAGTATCAAAAATCAATCCCCCAAATATTATGACATTGACACTTTATAGTTTACTGTGTTTACAAATCCTTTTCCAAGATACAATGCTCAACATGCTCACAATGGCTAAAAAATATGATAAAAATCATCTTGAGACAAAATGTGGAATAATTATCCATGTATCTATATAGTGTTCTTCAATACCTTTCCAATGCCTATTCATTTTTCAAAAATGGAGCACTGGGATGAAAGCTATGGCATGTTGAAGAAATTAGTAACAAATAGTTGCAACCTTAAATATCAAGTATAAAATAGAAAATTCTCTTTTCAATAACTTTGTGGATAAAAATTTCTTGTCTCCAACTTTTTGATGATATCTATTTTGTAGAACATAGACACTGTAGTGAAAAGTTATGATTTTTTTTAAATGGTTGAATTTATCCTGTAGTGATGACCCTTCTAGCAAAATAAAAAATTGTCAAAAATAAAATTAATTTAAAATGGTTAAATTTTATATGAAAATAGGGATTTTTGGGTCATCTATGTGTAATGGAAAGTTCCATTTGGGCCGAAGATGCTCCAATATAAAGTTGTTCACCAGATATGAGCTTCAAACCCCAGTTTTCAACTATATCAAACAATGACCAAGTTGACTAAAATAAAAGCTAGATCTAACTTTCTTGGACATTATAAAGTTAATAGTGAGCTTAGATTTACACCAGCATGCTCCAAAATTAAAATTTAATATAAATACACAAAGAGAAAACCTCAAATATGGTATTTCTATCAAGCTTTTCTAATTATGCAGATAATCATATGATGTGAGAGAAGAGCATACTCAACTTTTCAAGATCTCACATAAAAATCTCACTCTCAATTAGGAATTTATGAACTTAGAATACTAAAAAAAAAATCTTTGATATCATGTTAGAAATATGAAATAGGTGAATAACCAAGATCTTTCTATGATATCTAGATAATCTATAAAACTATAAATGAAGTAACACAATTACAAACTTGAAATTCCAAGAGATGTGCAAATGTCAAGATAACTTGAGATTGTATTAGGAGATCAAAAAATATATATATAATAATGACTACATGCATAAAAGTACATGTATACCAAAGTATGCAACAATGAATAAATAAAAATACAAGTTAGATAGTGATTTTATATAGAACTAAGGAGATGATGGAGGTGGCAAATCCAAGCAATAGGAATTAACCTTAAAAAGTAGTAAATGCTCCACCCTTTAAGGATGAGGACAACTCATCACCTCATCTCATAGTTATTAAATAATAAAATTACTTTATTATCATAAGAAAGCTTAATAAAAGTGTAAAAAAACCTAGGACTAAGGAAAAATATATTAACCTACTAGAAAAATAAAAACCTACACTAGCAATTATAAGTTTATTATTTATATATTCTATTAAAATTAGGGGCTTCAAACTAATGTGTAAATAATTAAGTAATTATATATGAGATGCCACAACCAATAATAATTAACCTAAAACAACATTGTGTTGGGGGTACATAACTATATTTTCACATAACTTTGAAAAAACCTCATTTTATTGAATGAAACACATCATGTCTCAACTTAAATTATGTTACAACTTAAACTAGGTATTCATTTATTACCCTATACATCCAAATTACACAATCTCTTAACCATGACATCATTTATATTCATAATAACCATATTTGTAAGAGTAAGCAACCTTTTCAATACTTGGGATTTTTATTTATGAAATTTTCAATCAGCCACATTACATATAGTACTTGTTTTAAAAGTATAGTATTATTATTAAATAAATAAAAATTGCTTAATTTTACTAAAATTATAGTTAAATTAATTCATATTCATCTAATTTCTTGCTAAGTTATGAGAATAATTTTCATAATAAAATTTATTTAAAACTACACATCAATTAACAATTGAATTTTACATGTGAGCTATCTAGACATTACAAAATTTAGCTAGAGTCCACATATATAATAAAAAAATAGTTTCTATAAACTTCAATCACATTAGGATATTTACATGATTAATTAAAACATAAAATAATAAAGATAAATAATGTCAAGGTGAGAACTAATCTATGTTAACATTAAATATGAGACTAGAATATAATTGACACATCATCAGGGATAACTTTAAGAACCACCCAGGAAAAGGTGTAAAACCCTACAAATCTTGTATACTTCCCAAAAAAATATTAATTTCATTAGTCATTTTTTTCTTTTTTCAAGGAAAAATTATAATCTCAATCAACAAATCTTTTGTAATTGATAGAAGTCTGTGGAAAATCTTGGCAAATTATAATTTTTTTGAAGCTAACAAAATATTTTCATTGGCGATTAAAACCTGTTTTCAAACTGTGAACCCTAATTTGATACCTGCATAAACAAAGCAAACAAACATGTTATTAGATCATATGCAAGGTAAAATAAGGATTCCCCATGAAATCCATTTACAAAACTTAAAATAGGAAAAAATGAAGAATAAAATACGAAAAAGCATGTAAATCCTAATTAAGTGAGCAAACTAGAGATCCCATGGGGGAGTTGGTGTCAATGAAGTGTTGCAATTGACCCTTTCCCAACTCCTTTGTGTGATTGTTGATGATTGATCCACTTGATGATGAAGAACAATGTGAGTTCTTGAGAAAACCTGCAATAACCTAGCTAAGATCTTGCATTGAGGATAAAGTTGAGTAGAGTAAGTTTACTCAAGTTGTGGATGTTTGAATGAGAGGAAGAGTCTCTCATTTATAGATTTCAATCTTGGAAGAATGAGTGAAAATAAGCAATGTGGGATAAAAAATAATCCAATGGCATTGTGCCACTTTTCCACATGTGATTGGAGGAGGAATGAGCACATTTTGGTCAATGTGCATGATAAATGCCATTGGATTAAAATTTGAATTTTGAATGTGACATGTGAGAGGGAAAGAGAAATGGAGTTAATGTCACTTGGCTCAATGCACAAGGACATGTAAGAGGCATTGAATGCCTTGTTGGAAGGACCAAGTCCACTTGACCTTTTTGAATTCAAATGAGGGAATATTCCCTTTTGATGCCATGTGAGGGAAAATAGAGATTTAATAAATCAAAGTAATTGATTTATTGTGCAACTTGCATTCTCTAGAGGATTTTAGTGATTGAGATTAAATTAATCAAGATTTAATTAATTTAATGAGGAATTTAGGAGATGTGACAATTTAGACTTAAATTTTTGAATTGATTTAAATCAAATTGAGAGGAAGGGTTAATTAAATAAATGATATGATTTATTTAATCTAGAGGGAATATGTTAGATTAAATCAAATAAGGTTTAATTTATTTAATTTAATAAGAGGACTTTAGAGATTTTAATTAAATAAAATGTATTATTTAATTAAACAGAGATATAAGGTTGGTTAAATTAAATTGATTAATTCAATCAATAGAGGAGAAAGACTTAATCAAATAAACAATGATTTATTAAATTAAGAGACAGAATATGATGAAATATTGAAAGTATGATTTAGGAGGAAATGTCATTAGTAATCCGGATCAAGTGTGCCAGATCGAGAATGCACATTTTCCATGTCTACATTTTGCCCCTCTTTGAAGCAATGTACTTGTTGCATTGATTCAAAGAATAAACTGCTATGATCAGAGTTCAAAATTTCTCGATTTTCTGGATGCTCTACTGTTGCCCCAGCGAAAGGATTATATAGGTATATTGCCCCCTCGAGAGATCAAACGGAAATGTACGATTTTCTGATCGAGATCATGATAAAATGCGAGAGGAGTGATTCTATTGATCAAAGGACATAAGATAATTCTTTGATGTAGACAATTCTGATGATGTATAGATAGTCATCGGCCATGGGTAGCCTCGTGTATATGTTGATACAACACACCGATTTTAGATAGAAATGTTAGTAAAGATAGAAGAATAAGAAGAATAAGATGGATGGAAGGAGGATCCACACAAGTTCACATTATGAATGATGATGATTTGCATTGCTAGGAGTTGGGATTTTCGAAGGGCTAATTGCTTTATGTTTGATAACACACATAGGTACGATGCATCAAGGTATAAAGGACCAGGATGGCATTGTACCTAGTGTGATGGACTCTGACTCGACAATCAGATAGGAGTATTCCTGTTCAGACTTGACATACAGAAACCTTGCTAGGACGGACCTTAACAAAGCAAGTATTCGTCAAGTTATTTTACAAAAATATCCAACAAGCACAGCAGATAAAAAAGATAATGATCATTGCCCAATTCCTTTCTCTCTAAACCTGTTTTGTTTAGGTATCAATGAGAGGTCCTTGGAATGAGTGCAAAATAAGATAAGTCTAAAAAAGACCAAGATAAAGTAAACAAACAAGCTAATGTTCTTCGTACCGCTAGCCAAGGCTAAACTACTGTGGGGTACTTGATACTTATGTCCATCGCAGGAAAGCTTCATCCTAGGACATGTAGTGATCAGGATTTTGATGGGACTGATTGGGTGATAAGCTATTGATACTCCGAGTTGACCAACTTGCTTACTTACTGACTTAGACTTTTGAGACCCTGACAGTTAGGGTGTTCTCTTTGGAACCTGCTAGACTTGATTCTGACTGACTCACCAAAGGGTGAAGGTGACGGTTGATTTTATTATGATTGGTGGTAATCACGGGTGAAAGCGAGATGAAATGGGTGCACCATTTTGGATTTTCCAGATATTTTAAGGTTATTTTTGGTATTTTCAAGATTTTGACAAACAAACTAACTTAAAGACTTATCCTAGGGGTCTCGAGAGCTAATCCATAGATTAGCCTTGCCTACGTTATACACGCAGAGACCACGTAGTTTGACTAACGACAGACTTGACTTGATGGTAAGATGGAAAAATGGAGTGCCATTTTATTGCTTAAAGGACTGACTTAAGATGCAGATTAGATGGGCAAACGGATTGCCAATGCGACAAATGCCTAAGGACTGACTCTAATTGTAGACTAGATGGGCAAATGGATTGCCAATGTGATGGATGCCTAAGGGACTAACCCTAGATGCAGACTAGATGGGCAAACGGATTGCCAATGCAACGAATGCCTAAGGGACTAACCCAACCATCTTGGGGGATGATCAAAGATCAACCTTGCCTACGTTCAAGCTCAGAGACGACGTAGTTCGACAAGGTGAAAGACTGACAAGACTGAATGATGGAATTTTTGAAGATTTTTTTATTTTTTGACATGTTTTTGAATTTTTGAATGATTTGGATATTTTTGGATTTTTGATTTTGACAATTTGGATGTAGATATGTGATGATATCAGTGCTCTATTTTGAGATTTTGTTTAAAACCGTGCTTAATGTTGATCAATCGGATTGATGGATTGACTAAGTGTGTTAAGTCAAATAAAAGTGATAATGCACTTATAAACTCCAGGAAGTTGTGTTATCCCAGAGTAAACTCATGCACAAGATGATAGTTTGACTAAGCGTGTTAAGTCAAACAAGGTGATTATGGATTTGATAATTTGGCTAATTGTGTTAAGCCGAACAAGATGATTGTGAACTTGTAAACCCAAGGAAGTTGTGTTATCCTAGAGTAAACCTGTGCACCAGATGATAGTTTGACTAAGTGTGCTAAGTCAAATGAGGTGATTTTGGATTGGCTAAGTGTGTTAAGCCAAATAAGATGATAATGGACTTGTAAACTCTAGGAAGTTGTGTTATCCCAGAGTAAACTCGTGCACAAGATGATAGTTTGACTAAGTGTGTTAAGTCAAACAAGGTGATAATAGATTAGATTCAATTGATCAAGATTGATGAAGCTTGATTTGGAACAGAATTGCTTTGATGATTTGATGTGATGCTGACATGCAAGTTAGATGCAACTGATATGAATTATTTGGATTGATGTTTGATGAAAGATAAAGCTTGATGAGGAACGTCTTCCTGTCAAAATATGCCATGGGCCAATGATTTGACTTGGTTCTCACAAATGTTTTGACCAATTTGCTTTCATGTTTGCCAATGTTCAGATCACTTCCTAAGTTGGAGGATATATGTCAAGATTTATTCTTGAAGCAAGATGGAAATACCTTCCCCCAGTGTCTAGCAATGTTTGAATGGTCATAGGTAGATTCTTGGATAGATGGATGGGTAGATACGGTAAGCATGCAAAGGATGCCAAGGATTATCTTGCGACAAGATAAGGTGTTTGAACAAAGGATGCTCATTTGGATAATGCTTCAAGGTTCAGATAACATTGGGTAGGATGGGATCAATGAAAATGACCCATGTCAAGATATCTACCATAAGCAAGTGTAAAGTGTGCACCAAAATTTTCCAAGATCAAGATAACTTGGAGTATGGATGCAGATGGATGAAAATGGATTGCATAAACTATTCATGGATGAATGGATTTTCATGGGTAAGATGGAGGGAATGCTGGATTTATTATGGATGCAATAAGATGCTTTCTTCTGAACTAATGCACGTGGATGCTCGATTCTACCCATGACGCCTGTTTGCTAGGTTTTCATCATGGTACTTGTCCAAAGTGCCACCGAAGTGGTTTTCACTAGAAGACGATTTTTTCTCTTTACTGTTTTCAATCCTTTTTCTAATTTTTTTGGATTTTTATATTTTTTGATTTTTTTGTTGTCGCCAAGACACCTGTTTGCTAGGTTTTCATCAAGGTAACCATTTTTTCAGGACATTTTCTGATTGTTTTTGTATTTTCTGAGAGATTTTATGCTGATGCTGAACCACCTGGTGGTGCTGATGTTGATGCCTCTATCATATTGTGCCATCGGTATCCTGCTTGAAGAAGTTTTTTTTCCAAGATACGTGCACTTGAATGCAACTTTTGAGATTTATGATCTGCCTTGCTAGTACCGGAGTTAACTTTGTCTTTGTGCACCCATCGCGATAGAGTGCCTTCTGAATCCTTATGATGAAGGATTGCTGCCAATACATGGTCAATGTGAGAGTTGGATATTATGCGTGGAGGCATGGATGGTGGAGTTTGTTTAGGAATAAAAGATGGATTGGTTGATAGTTTGGAGCCTTTGACTCTCCAAACTTGGGAAGATGAGCAATGATGGGTGGATATGAAAGTGTATGTGGAATTAGGACCAACTGCTTGATACACTTTGTATGTTGGTTGAGAAGCATTATTTTGCTTTTGTGGACGTCTTGGATGGATACTGTTCCCTTTTTTATTTTGCCCCATAGTTTCTTTGACTAATGGGGTTTGATAGGGATAATCTTTCTTTGTAATCTTTGGTATCCACTTGTATTTGATTTGTCCTTCGTGCTTTTCCCTTTGATTTGAATCTTTATTTTGACGTTGGTCCCAATTTGTGGATGGGGTAATGGGTGGATGAAGATCCATGACGTGGCAGGTTGTAGTATTGGCATTGGTTTCATCATAAGGATCCTTCGTGCTCCCTATGTTGATGCTTGCTTGAGACGAAGTTGCCCCTAGTTTTATGGAAGTATTATTGATATGTTTATATCCCTTGGTTGTTGAATAACCAAGGCTTTGATGCTTAGGATTGCCATCAATCTGCATTGGTTCTAGGATACCCTGTTCATGTAGGCCTAATCCTCTACCTTGATAATTCATCTGCTAAACATTTTATTTGCAAAAGGATATGATTTCCCTTGGAAACAAGGTGTTGCTCCTTCTCTGCTTTGTCGTGGACCTTCAAAAGTGTCAGCTTCTTTATTGACGAGATAGCTTGCTCTAAGAAAGGTGAGTGATCCAACTTTATAAGTGATAGGATCCTCCACATGTGGGATAAATTCTTGATTGATCTCTTTGGCTTGATCTTGTAGTGCTTCTTCCAGAGGTATTGATGATTTATCATTGTAAAAGTCTTCCTCATGATTCATTCTTGATATGCTTTCACATGATATTTCTTATTCACGACTTATGTAGAAGTCTTCTTCATGTTCTTTTTCGGATAGGTGTCCATAGGATGTTTCTAATTCATAACTTCTATAGAAGCCTTCTTCATGATTTGTTTCTTCTATGTCTCTAGAATTTTCCATATTTTGGTCGTGTGTACAAATGTTAAGAGTAGGAGACTCTTGTTCCTTGGGAATGATGTTAAGAGTATGAGACTCTTGTTTTGAATGAAGATCATCTACGTGTCCATCCAAAGAAAGCATCTTATGGGTAGATGGAGGGGTATGTGCTATATTGATATGGTCATTATTTGTGACATCTTGTAGGAGAGTGCCCATCACCTCATTGTAGTATCTTGCATATAGAAATTCTTGATCTTGATTAATGTCGAAATTGCTTTCAACATGCTTTGGATCAAGTTCTTGACATGGGTCAATTTCAAAGGATGGATTGCTTTCAAAGGGTTCTTGGACATTGTCATAAGGCATTGGAAGTGGCGCAATATCCCCTTGATCTTTGAGTGGACTTGGATCAAATGGTGAGTTGAACATTTCTTCAATATCTATAACCATGAGGTCAAAGGATGTCAATATGTCTTGGAAAGGTCCATTGCTAGACTTTGGTGAAAGATGGTCATGCTTTGGAGTAAATTCTTGAGATATGTCCTCTAACTCATTAGATGATGTAGAGACATTTTCAATAAGATCATTGGTGGATGGATCTTGGATTATGTCAATGGGATCAAATAATTGTAACACATCTTGATATAAACCCCTAAAAAGTGGCTCTTGGTGAATGTTGAGTTGATCACTTGATGGGGTAGAAGCATCTTAAAGGTGTTCATTGATGGATAGGTCTTGATTATTATTTTTGACAATTGTGGTGTGAATCTATTGCAAGCTCTGTTGTGGGAGTAAGGGTTGCATTTGTTGTTGAGCCAACAACGCTTGTTGTTGGGCATGTTGTTGTTGTGCCAATAAAGATTTTTGTTGGGCTCCTTGTTGTGCTACTTGTTCATGGATTGCTTGCAATAGTGCTTGGAATTGTGCTTGCTCCTATCGAGCTTGGTGTTGGGCTTGAGCTTGAGCCTGTGCTTGTTGGGCTACTTGAGCTACTTGTGCAATTTGTGCGGCTTGTTGGGCTTGGAGTGCCTTTTGGCGGGTAGCTTGTTGTGCGGCTTGCAACATGATGGAGAATGAATTGGCCATGTTGTGCTTTGGCGGTGGTGGCGGTGGTGGTGGAATGGGAATGGTGTTGATTGTTGGGGTTGCTTGGATGGTTGCCATCTGTTGTTGCGATATCAATGGCAAAATGAGATGATTTGTTATGATATTTTGATTTGGCATTATAGGTTGAATTTGAACATTGTTGTGGTTGAGAATCATATTGCCTTGATTTAGGTAACTTTGATTTTGCATGGTGTTACCTTGACTAGAATCAACATATGGAGTTGCCAATATATTGCTAGGATTTTGAACAACATTACGGCGATTTGCAAGCATATCTATCCCAAAATTCACCAAGTGTGGATTTGAAATGGTCATGTCCTTCTAGCGCCAAAATGTGAACCCCTAAACCTGCAAATGCACAAGAACAACAAACATGATTAATATGTTAGATCAAATACATTGAAACAAGCATGAGGGATTCCCCATGAAATTCATCTATCTAAAACTTAGATTAGGAAATGAAGAACACAATGAGAAATGAAAACTTATGTAAATCCTAATTAAGCAAATAGCATGATGATTCCATGGGAGAATTGGTGCCAATGATATGTTGCAATTGGCCCTTTCCCAATTCCTTTGTATGCTTTGTGATTTGATGAAGATTGATCCACTTTGTTGATGAAGAACAAGATGAGTTCTTGAGAAAACTTGCAATAACCTAGCTAAGATCTTGCATTTGAGGATGAAGTTGAGTAGAGTAAGTTTACTCAAGATGTGGATTTGAAATGGTCATGTTTGGTAAAGTTGTACTTGGCATGTATGGATTTGGTGGGATAATTTTGTTTGGAAAACTCATGCATTGAGCGTTGGGTTGATAGATTTGCAAATTTGGACTTAGATTGAAATCTACCATTGGGAAAGGTGTTCCAAACTTTGGATTGGGCATACTCACATTCATTGTACCATTGATGTTTGGACACGATGATGATGCCATGTATAAATGTGAGTTTCGATAATTAATTGGCATTGCAAGACTTGGATAGTTTGGTTGATTTGGATTACTCATGATAGATGGATCAAGTTTATATTCCATGTTCCTCTTGTGTTTTGACCTTGTTGTGAAAGTGAACCTCTAAGGTGTTTAGGACCAATAATGAGATGAAAGATGAAAGGGGTGAATGATATGGGTGTTTAAACGTTTAGGAACTTTGGATCAATGCTAGACTTTAGGAATTGGTTTGATTTGATTTTGATTGATGATAGTTTGACTAAGTGCGTTAAGTCAAACAAGATGATGAATTGGCTAAGTGTATTAAGCCAATCAAAGTGAATTTGACTAGGTGTGTTAAGTCAAATGTAATGATGCTGATTTTTCAAAAGTCTAGCATAAGATGTTGCAAAGTTCCAAAGGTTGTTGGTGAGATGGAATTTGATTGATGTTTGAGAGATGGGTGAAATGATGATTTTGATCCTAGATGACCCTATGAGGACTTACCTACAAGACCAAGGTGATGAAGAACATGCTTTTCCCTAAAGGTAGTTCAAACCAAAAGATCAAAGTTCGCATGGAAACCAAATCACTCAAAAGGGACCAAGCACATGTGTGGTTCAATTTTCTTTTATCTTGGTTCAATGAATTTCTTTTTATCAAAGACACTTGCTTGCTTAAGTTTCAAACTATGTGTCTAATGTCCCACTTTCATTCTCATCCCACAAGGTCCATTGTGTGGAAATCGAGAAAAATAGGGCAAAAGTTTCTTATGTTTAACCTTGTTGAAAACAAATGACGGTAGAATTTGTGCACTTAGAAACCTCTAGGAATATGATCCCTAGGGAAAGCAAGAGTGTCCAAATTCGTCAAAAGGTACTTTTTTCTCAGAAGGGGTTTGAAATTTCAAGGTCTTGTGTATGTTTGTTTTCAAGCATTTTCAAGAGCCAAGCAATGTATTCTTTTCCAAACACTTTTACAATCCTAAGATGATGAGGCAATATCTTGTTGGGTTCCCACTTGGATAAATCTAGCTCGCATATCTTATGTGAATGGCTAAATGCTTGACCACACTGGCTCCCCTCCACGACACTCACTTATTCGGGTCAGCCAAGTATTAGTACTCATGAATCTCCCATGGCATATTTTCCATTTCCACAACAAGACCACATGTATAACATGGGGCAGCTTCAAAGGACATGACCTTTTGCACCAACAAAATAGACAAGGTTTTGGCCTTTTTCTAAACAAAGGGTTCTAATTCGGGCATTCCATTCATGGGGGATTATCCAACATCGGCGAGAGTCCATTGCTGTCCATCTCATCGGAATAATCCTCGTGATATTGGTCTTTGTTCCAATATCCACACTTATATCCTGGGTGGAAGTCGCTTGGCTTTAGCATGTTCTCGGTTGGGTCATTCCCTTGGGTGATTACTTTTTCCCACAAGGCAGACCCTCTAAGATAAACAAAAGCGAGCTAACATATCCCATCGTTCACACCACCTTTGTTGAAAAACAAAGGGGAAAACCTCCGCAATATGTCATGCTCACACTCGCATGTTTTGTTCAATTTTAAGTGCCCAAATTGAAATGTGGAGGCAATTTTTTTAACAACCTAATATCACTAAAATGTTTTTGATTCTCAAGATCGCAATGAAGCGCGAGAGAAGCGCATACACATTTTGAATGATATTAACTTGTAAAAAAGATTGCAAAACATGGAAAACATTTGTTCATTTTAAACCTCAAAGCAATGATGACTTCTTTTTAAGCACCAAATGAAGTGTGAGTTTGCTTTGTTCAATTGTTAAACTTTAAACAAAATCTAGTGTATTTGTCTAAGGTTCATTTTAGCCCCTTGGCAACTTTTGAAAAGAGATTTGATTTGTTTATTTTAGAACCCAAAATAAATTTAGTGTCCTAAGATCAATGAATTTATCAAATTCTTTAAAGAGTGTTTAAAAACACTTTAGTGTTTAAAAAAACTTTGTACAAAATGAGCATGAGCATAATGAATCTCCTACTTTATTTTAAAAAAGGAAATTTTCTTGTTCTTTTTAAACCCAAAATAAATCTAGTGTTCTAAGAGCATAAAGGCAATCAAATCCTTAAACTTGGAATTATAATTGCTTCCAAGAGTGTCTAAAGACACTTGATACAACAAAGAAAAAGATGTCATAAGAAGCTTTGTTTTTGTTTTCTCCTCCCTTTTTTGATTTCTTAACTTGCAAAAGTGCTCAAAATGTTAGATGAGATCAAGAAACAAGAGGATATAGGGGTTAGATAAAAGATTAAGCATATAAACCCTAAAATTTAGACCAAGTTTCATAGTGTTTTGACATTAGGTGAAATTTTGAAAATTTTAACTCAATAAAAGTTAATAAACACCTATACCATTAGATATCTTATGAAATTCTACCCCATTTCAAAAAAAAAAGCTTTGAAAAAAACTAAAAAATGACCAAGATACGGCCATTTTAAGTTCGAATGAAAAAATAGAAAATCAAAAGCGGCGCAGTTTGCAAAAGCGGCTCTGTTTGGACGAGAAGCGGGTCTGTTTGAGTTTTAAGTGGCTCTATATAGCGTCGCGCGGCTCTGTTTGCAAAAAGTGGCTCTGTTTGACCTGTGTCTACAAAAAAAAAATGTTAGAAACCGCGATTTTTTTTTGAAAAAACGTGATTTAAATGCTTGAACTGCCCTCCTTCTAGCGCCAAAATGTGAACCCCAATTTGATACCTGCATAAACAAAGCAAACAAACATGTTATTAGATCATATGCAAGGTAAAATAAGGATTCCCCATGAAATCCATTTACAAAACTTAAAATAGGAAAAAATGAAGAATAAAATACGAAAAAACATGTAAATCCTAATTAAGTGAGCAAACTAGAGATCCCATGGGGGAGTTGGTGTCAATGAAGTGTTGCAATTGACCCTTTCCCAACTCCTGTGTGTGATTGTTGATGATTGATCCATTTGATGATGAAGAACAATGTGAGTTCTTAAGAAAACCTGCAATAACCTAGCTAAGATCTTGCATTGAGGATAAAGTTGAGTAGAGTAAGTTTACTCAAGTTGTGGATGTTTGAATGAGAGGAAGAGTCTCTCATTTATAGATTTCAATATTGGAAGAATGAGTGAAAATAAGCAATGTGAGATAAAAGATAATCCAATGGCATTGTGTCACTTGTCCACATGTGATTGGAGGAGGAATGAACACATTTTGGTCAATGTGCATGATAAATGCCATTGGATTAAAATTTGAATTTTGAATGTGACATGTGAGAGGAAAAGAGAAATGGAGTTAATGTCACTTGGCTCAATTCACAAGGACATGTAAGAGGCATTGAATGCCTTGTTGGAAGGACCAAGTCCACTTGACCTTTTTGAATTCAAATGAGGGAATATTCCCTTTTGATGCCATGTGAGGGAAAATAGAGATTTAATAAATCAAAGTAATTGATTTATTGTGCAACTTGCATTCTCTAGAGGATTTTAGTGATTGAGAATAAATTAATCAAGATTTAATTAATTTAATGAGGAATTTAGGAGATGTGACAATTTAGACTTAAATTTATGAATTGATTTAAATCAAATTGAGAGGAAAGGTTAATTAAATAAATGATTTGATTTATTTAATCTAAAGGGAATATGTTAGATTAAATCAAATAAGGTTTAATTTATTTTATTTAATAAGAGGACTTTAGAGATTTTAATTAAATAAAATGTATTATTTAATTAAACAGAGATATAAGGCTGATTAAATTAAATCGATTAATTCAATCAATAGAGGAGAAAGACTTAATCAAATAAACAATGATTTATTAAATTAAGAGACAGAATACGATGAAATGTTGAAAGTATGATTTAAGAGGAAATGTCGTTAGTAATCCGGATCAAGTGTACCAGATCGAGAATGTACATTTTCCATGTCTACACAAACCAATTAAAAAATTAATTGGTGAATTAAACCTATTTTGAAACAAAAAAAATGTCTATGTGGGTGAATTAAACCTATTTTCAAACCAGAAAAATATTTGTGTTGGTGATTAAAACCTATTTTCAAACCAAAAAGAATATTTTCATTGGTGAATTAAACCTATTTTCAAACCAATAAAAAAATTCATTGGTGAATTAAACCTATTTTCAAACCAAAAAATATATCATTGGCGAATTAAACTGGTATGCCAATAAAAAATCATAGTGTGGGTGGTGAAAATATCAAATTCTATATATTGTTCTATTCTAGGAAAAAAAATCCACACACCTAAATTCCTTCATAAAGTCTTCGAAATGGAGGCACGTGTCAACATATTATATAAGTTCTTATTAGAAGCGATCCACTAAGTGAAGTACTGTGTCTGAAACCATATGTCAGTGCAACTTGACGACTAGTAACTATGACTATGAGTTATATTATCTAATAAGTTAATATAACATTGATATACTCAGAAAAATAATATAACCATTCGATGAATGGTCAATGGATGGTTGTAGTTGCATACTGGAAGCAAATGTTTGAAGCACTAGACTTACAAATTCAAACCTCTAGAATAACCTTAGAACTACTAGATGATTAAATATCAATGGTTGACCTTTTATTACTTATTAAATGGCCCCTTACAAATTTTATAAACATAATTATTTACCTTTCTAAAGTATTATGCTCCAATAGGATTCTCTAATAGTGTCCTTTTGCAGTTCCACAACCAAGAAATGGACATGTCGCTATGAGCTAGCAGACTTACAGAATCCTTTAATCTTCTGCCACATGCTAGCATTCTATGGATACTATACATAACACTCTCCAGAAGTTCTCTCATGCCCTAGAATTAGTTTTTTCTTTGACACTTGTACAACCTCTACAATTCTGCAAGCCTTTTTCTCTTCATCAAAAATCCTAATGTGGAAGCATAGAAAGAGGTAGGGACCACTTTTATATGAGTAACTTAGATGAACATAAAACCACATGTAGAATTTTATTTTCAATGCAAGCACCTAGGGAAAAAGGATGGGGAAGGAATTATTAAATAATATTCAATAATGTCTAGACTTAATAGGTAATAGGGTATGTAGGGGTAGTAAACACACAGGGTCATGACATAACAACACAACTTAAGAAAAAGGGAACTTGGATAACTAGTCAATAGAAAAATATAACAAGAACACAAGGGTTTAAGAGGGATTAAAATTTTAAAGCTCATATTCAGAGTCTGAGTCAAGATGACTCTCAATCTCATATTGGTGAATGGAAGTTGTTGGTGTTTCCAATTGATTGTCTAGGTTTCCATAAAAATTAGCTAGTTTTATGCTCATAAACCTTAGGTCAGTGGCCAACAAACATGAGACAAATTTACAATTTCTCCTATGCAATTTAGGATCTACAAAACCAAGGTGGATTCTTCTATATAACAACTTACACTAATTCCTTTGCTAATAAATTCTTCACACAAATTTGTAAGAGGTGTATTTGATGGGCTAAATAATCTCTAGAATCCTCTATATGAAATGTTATGACTTGTAATTTGGGCTTGATCATAACATAATGAAAATTGCAATAAAGTAAATATTTTTTAAATTTTATATCTGTAAGACACGTTAAAATGAGCAAGCCTAGATTATACAAACAACCACAACACTACTAAGCCAAAACCCAATCCAAAACAAGAGAATACAAACAAAACATGAGGAAAATAAAAGCATCAAAAGAAAACACTTGCCATGCTTGAATTTGATTCACCTCCCTTGTCTCTCCTCATTCTTCTTTTGTAAATATGCCCTCAGATTTATAGTTGAAGTCATGCAAATACTTGCAAATTGTAAGCAAGAAAGTTGGAGATAAGTGGTTGTTAAGGCCAAAATGGAGGAGAAAGGATTCTTTTATATAATAGCCATTCTAACAAATAGTCAAGATTGAGCTTCTAGAAAGATCCCAAGATCAATGGATGAGAAGACATGCAACACAAAAAAGGGGAGGTTACAAAATGGATAGTCAAGATTAGAAAGAGCCCAAAGACGATCGGTGACTGAGATTCAAAAATTGGATAGTGGAGGAAGAATATGGAGGAATTAAAAATTGAAAATAATCAATTCATGAGAAGGAATCTCTAAACAAGTGGAGGCATAAATAATTTATTCAAATTATTTATCTGAGGAAAAGATAAGTGGGCATTTAATTAAAATAGTTTATAAAATTATTTTAATTAAATAAGAAGAAATGGAAAAAGGGGATTAAATAATTAATTTGAGTTAATTATTAAATAATAGGGAAGTATTGGGAGATAATTAAATAAATTTGACAATTATTTAACTATAGAAGAATTTAAAAGATTAGTGAATAGTTAAATAATTAATTTTAATTATTCAACTATAGACAAATGATGTTCGGGAAATATTTAAATAAATAATAATTTATTTAATTATTTAAGAAGAAGGGGAATTAGTGATGCAATTAATTTATTTAATTGATCAATGATAGAATAAAGGTAAGAAGTGAATTAATTAAATAATTAAAATATATTTAATTAATAGAGGAATGTGATAAGGAATAATTAAATAATAAAAAACTATTTAATTATGCGGAGACGAAGACCAATAAAAATGATGCTCGCAGACTAAGACATTTTTCAGTGTCTACATTTTCCCCCTCTTTGACATAATGGATTTCATCACGTTGTGTCAAAGAAATTCAGTCAAAAGATGCCCTGGTGAAAGAAAGGTATAGGTATGTCCCCTCAAAATTTTAAAAAAAATTCAAAAGTTTGAAAATTATCTCGATAAGATAATTTGATTGCAAAGAATCCAATGGTGAAGACGGAATTGATGTTCGAGGTCGATAAGGGGGTCAAAGTCATCAAAAATTGTGCCCAATAGACAAGCGAGGAGGAAACCCTAATTTTCAACCTATAAATAACAATAGGATTGGGAAAATAGGTAATTTGTGCATTTTATTTTTAGAAAAATTTGGAGCTCTAAGTGATTTTGTTATAAAAATGTCACCTACTCCAAATGTTGCACACTGAGCATACTGCATCTGCACCTACTGCCGACCTGGGGGAGCGTTCGCCCTAGTGAGTACTACAAACCCAACTTTTTTTTTTTTTTTGCGTATTTACTTGTAGGTAGAAAATTTAGCAAGAAATTGTATTGCAAGTTTTTGCAACACAATTGTGTGCACAGGTGATGTAGATGAGAACCATATCGCCCTAATCATCTCATCACGATGCAATTTCTTAGGTCTAGGGAAAGAACGGTTTGCATTGTGATGCATCAAATGGTGCAATGCAACTAACTTTCTGAGTTGCATATGCAGTTGGGAGTGATGCAAGCAAGATTTTGTGACACAAGCATTATACAAAATGACACATTTGAAATATGAGGGATGCAATTTCTTGGTTAAAAAAATTCTCCAGATTAGGATATTTTGACTTGGTCAATTTAGGTTCAATAGGATCATATGGAGACTTTAGATTGGCATGAGTGCTTGCGTGATGAATTCAAGTTCGTCTACCTCCTATCTATACATGGGAGTCATGACCAGATGTATTCCGGCTATGGGACTAGCTAAGTGAGGTGAAGAGATAGACATTGTTGGATCTTGGTTTATTCTATGCCACCTATATTCCTGTTATCGAGGCAAACAAGGGCATGTTGATAGCATTAGTGAAGTGATGGCACTCTCAGACTTGCAGCGTCCACTTGCCAATGGGGGAGACAATAATCACCCTTAAGGATGTCTATAGGATTCTATGGCTTCCGATTCATGGTGAGTGGGTACGACATGACCCTACTCAAGGATTGCAAGAAATATATGAGTATTATGAGTGTGATGATGATTCAGAGCTCGAGATTCAAGGGTATGAGATCAAATGGGAGACCCTAGGAAAAGAGGTATGATAGATATGACTATGTTTTATACACACTGATAGTGGGGGTGATAATTCCCGATCATAGAGTTCATGGATTTCTAATAGGTCGGAGAGAGATGCTCGGGGGGATGGTCTAGGATGGGACAGAGTATGCATGGGGACCATGCCTATTGGGTATGTTGTACTTTCAATTGCATGATATTGCTTATAGGGGAGGACAAAGCCTGAGCTATGAAGTTAGTTTTCTTACGATATTGTCATGGGATCACATAGCAGTGTTCCAACCTCTGGTGCTATGAAAATTGGGAGCCAACACTCCATATTCATATATGTATCAGGGTTCCCTTACACAGACACATGTGGGAGATGTTGGCTATTTGAGGCACAGGTTGGATACATTGGTTAGCTTCATCTAGAGACTATACAAAGCCTATGATTTGTGGGTCAGTGAGGATGATCAATTGTTGCGGTGTTGACAACCCAAGTACCTTATCGGGAAAACAGTTCAAAGCCAACATATTATTGAGATGTACCTTCCATAGCGGGTCAGGTAGTAGTTTTGGGAGAGACATGGTATCCTTGTGGGTACAGTTAAGTTCACACAGTCCTCACAAGAGGTACATCCATGGGAACCACATATTGGTGTGACTACATCCGAGTAGGAGATTGATGCCCTGCATTCAATAGAGTGGGGTTGGAGAGGAGGTGATGCAGATGTAGGGACCATGCCAGAGTATGATGTTTGGTGGTTGATTCATTAGCCACTACCATTTATAGATCTAGGGTAGTCATCGTTTGTAGAACGTAGAGGCAGGGGCTCAAGAGGCTGGAGAGGTGGAGGGAGAGGAGATGGAGGATGGGGAGGATGAGAATGGGAAGATATTTGAGGAGGAGATGATGAGGGAGGTCAAGGAGGATACTAACTAAATAGGAGGAGGGATGCAGGATGACGTCCAATGAGATAGTTACCATAGATACGAGAGGAGGAGGATCAGCCTGAGGTGAGGGTAGTGGTAAAGGTGGCAGTGCAGGAGGGGGAGCAACATGCTGAGATGATTGCTTTATAAGTGGCACACCCAGAGGTTGACGTGATGGAGGTTGAGGGGTAGGGAGAGGAGAGACAAGAGGATAATGTAGAGGAGGCAAAGATGGATGAGGCAGAGAGATTCCTCCTAGAGATAATTATCATGGGGATGGATGAGGAGGTGGGGCTAGAGGAGGGTTGAGCAAATGAGGGTAGTGCAAAGAAAAGGATAGTCACCATATGGGATTAGGTATAGGCCTTGGAGGCAAAGCTTAGGACAATGACAACAAAGCTGGACATCCTTAAGGCTGAGAGAGACACACTGTAGAGTGAGCGAGACCGAGCTGTCATCAATTGACAATAGAAAAATCAACGTATGATTAAGTTTATAGCTACATGTAGTGGATTTGTAGTTGATGTTGCTCAGGAGTATGTCAGGGCCAACAGAGCCATGCAGTATTATAGGGACCTTTATGAGAGGGTGGTACCATCACTAACTCATTTGACTGCAAAATATGATGAAACTTTCCGATGAAAGATGTAAAATTAGATGAATCATTGGGTATATGTGTACTTTTTAATTTTTTTAAAAAAATTGTGCCCAACGTTCATCGAAATTTCCACGAACAGTGAGTTTCGTCAAAATTTTGATGAACAATGATTTTCGTCGAAATTTCGATGAACGTCGGGCATAAATTTTAATAAATAAAAAATAGTTCAAAAATTTATCTATACTTGTGACAATGTTTACGAATTTTCCTTACTTGCGAATTTGCGATACTTGTGACAGTTTGTGGAGCTTATAGGCCGAATTTGTTTGGTGCAAAAAAATAGAATTATTAGATTTTGTTACCTGTCTATGATCAAAAATTATTGGAGTGTTAGTTTGATATTTTTTGAATATCTAAATATTCAAGCTTGGTAAAGAAAAATCATGTCAGATAATATTAGTGCAGAATAAAATGAAATGTGGGCTAGATTTAAAAGAAAGGGTGATGGGAAATGTTATTGTCCTTGCAATAATTGCAAGGGCTTAAAGATAAGAAGAATTTTAATCACAACAACCGAGAAACATTGCAGGCAACATGGTCTTATTAAAGGGGGGCATGATTATCATCCATTGGTAAGTTGTTCATTATATGTATTTATATTGATTGAATTTTTAAATGTTTATATCGTTTTAACAATTTTTAATATATAAAAAATCACTTGATCATGGTAATGGTTTATTTGTGTCGATCATTATTATAAAGGTGGGGCACCCTAGGGCACATGATATGGACCCTAGGGCACATGATATGGATTATCACGGCCCAGAGAATGTGGTTTTACAAGCGGAGGAACATGGAGCTGTGAATATCAAAGATGAAGTTAATGATCCTATGGAAGAAGATGATCATGTGCCAGAAAACATAGTTGAAGATGATGGTACAAATACATTGATCCATGACACATTTAGTGGTGCAGCTGATCATGATGATCGAGATGACTTTGATGATGTTCATGATTTACTTGTACTTGAGAAGGCATATGAGCCCCTTTATGAAGGCTCCCAAACAAATCTTCTCTCTGTTATATTGTTGTTGGTGAACTTCAAGGTTATGAATGTTTTATCCAACATAGCAATCTCACGGATGTTAAGGTATGTCATATATGTCATATATTTTCATCTATTTTAATTGTTGTTAGTTCATCACTAGTAAATAAAGGATGAAATATGTACCATTAATATTATTTATATTAACAAATTTTTATTTTTTTGTAGATTGATAGGTGAATTTTTGTTACCACCATCAAATATTTCACCTCACTCATACCGAGATTTATTTTCCATTATGAAAGATATTGGAATGGAGTATCAAGCAATAGATGCATGTCCCAATGATCATACTATATATCATAAACAACATGAATTTGCAATAGAATGCCCAGAATGTCATATCGGTATATATCGAACATATCAAAATAACAAAAAAGGTGTCTCACAAGGTTCTTCATTATATTCTCATTATTCCACGTATGCAACAATTATTTAGGTACAAAATCTTAGTGCAATTTATGGATTACCATGCATGAAATAGAAGTGGAGATGACATTCTTTGAATTCCTGCAAATGGTTCTGTATTTAGGGACATGGAGTTAAAAATGAACACACTTTAAAGAAGAACCTCATAATCTCAGGCTTTCATTGGTAGTGGACAGTGTCAATCCATTTGGAGAGCTGAGATTTATTTACTCGGTGTGGCATGTTTTTGTTATCAACAATAACATTCCTCCATGGATGTTAATAAAGAGGGAGCACATAATGTTGGCAATGATTGTTCCAGGTATTTTTTTACATCAATTTTCTTTAGCGTAGTAGCATCTCATTTGTCTTCTTTGTTGCATAATGACTTATATTTTTTTCATTTAATAGTCATGTACATTAATTTATATATATTGCAGTAAAATGGTTATAATAATTATGTAATGTTTATGTTCATTCAACTAGGTAAGTACCAAGATAAAGATACAAATGTATATATTGAGCCTCTTATTGACAAGTTACTAAATTTATGGAATGGTGTCACTATGTATGACGTCCCTAGACCAATAGGACAAAGACAATTTCAATTCCATGCAATGCTTGTGTAGACAATTCATGATGCCCCAGGGCTAACACATTTTTGTGGTATGTTATAACATTCAACTGCACTTTAACGATATTTAATTTTATGAAGTAGATATCATGCATGTTTTTAAAATAATCTATTCATTATATATAACTACAAAAAATTGACATATATTTAATCCAATTCTATATGATCTTGCAGGTCTTCAAACAAAGGAAAAATTTGCATGTCCAGTTTGTGGTCCAAAGATGAAATCTCTTCATGCAACAAGTTTAGGAAAGAAGGTGTTTGATGAGTATAGGCACTTCCTCCATAGAAATCATAAGTATCGAACTACTGAAAAACATATTTTCAATGGGAAAGAAGAGACTACATCAAAACCACGAAGAATGACACCTCGCCTATGGAAGTTGGAATATAATAGAATTAATCGTCAAGGTTATACATTTGATCAAATTGTTTATCTATAATATATGATATGTTTGGAATTTATATTTTTATATTTTGTTTTGTTTACTCGTGTTGTAATTGACAATGATTGTCATTGTTGATTTGTTTAACTTATATGCTTCATGAAGGTCATCAAGACATTAATGGTCAGCTTCCATAGGGATTGAAAATTTATCCCAGACAATTTAGTAGGTTGCCTAACTATGAGCAGCTACAAATAATGCATTTGTTTGATACAATGCATATCAGAAAGAATATAATAGAAATGTTATGGAAAATAGTGTAAGGAAGGCATGACAAAGAAAAAATTATCAAAATTTGTAGTGACATTCAGGAAGCCAATCATGCAATGAAAAATTTCATTCAATTAAATAGCAATGGAGACCAAATTAATATAAGCACCCTTCCTTGGTTATTAATGGAGCAGCAAAGCAATGCTATAAAAGAGTTCATACGAAAAATTGGATTTCCCATAGGATTTGTTGTAAACATAAACAATATCATACCAAAAAAAGGTGAATTTGGGTTAGGGATGAAAACGCATGATTGGCATACCTTCATTAAGGTAATTATTTTGGTATATTATATATATATTTTTATACTGCATGTACTTTTCAGTGTATTATGTTTACTACTTTTGGAAAAATAATGAAAAGATCATTTTATAATTGTTGTAGTATGTTCTACCTCTATCTCTCCCAGACAACTTCGACAACAATTTCAAGCAAGTTATATATGATCACTGAAAATACATGAGGTAAGTAGCAATATTTGTTCAATTCACTATATAGATCTTATATTTTCCATTTGTTTTACTTGTTATGTAAAATATTGTATATTTTTGTTAAATCTCGTTAATATATTTTCACCTTGAATCACTTGTAGATGGTTGTCATCTAAAGAAATCCATAAAGAATATATAAATTATTGGAATAGAAAAATTCCTCGTCTAATGTGTGAAATACAAAAGTTTCTACCTTCGACATTTTTCAATGCACAAGAACACTACCTCATACACCAAGTTGAGGAGATTGAATTGTGTGGACCTATACACACAAGGTCAATGTGGATGGTTGAGAGACACTTGAAATTTTTGAAGGCTTTGGTTAGACAAAGAGCACATCCTGAGGGTTCTATGGTGGAGGGATATATAATATACCGGACCATGATGTAGATTATTGAATATCTTCCTAAGTTTGCAGCAAAGATCCATGTAGATCGCATTTGGGATGCCAGCTCCATTAACAAATTAGAAGGGGAGTACCTGATGGGGAAAGGTAGATTGAGGAAAGTGAGAGGTAATTATAAGATGGTCATGGAGATTAATTAGAATACATTTTCATTTGGTTTTTGTGTATATTTTACTTATTTAATTATTAATATTCAATATACATCAATTATAAATTAAGGTCGTATACCATGGTAATTAACTAATTATACGTCATTTGTGGATTTCATTTTTTTTTAATACAGTTGGTCGAGAGTGGGATGCACTACATTTGTACATCACAAACAATCTTGATTGGATGATGGTATGGATTGAACGATGTCAACAATTTGGTTGCACAATAACATGGGAAGGTGTGGCTTCATTGGTTAAAGAAGCTCATCGTAATGGATATTCCAATGTTACACCAAGGGAAATTGATTTAGCATATGGTTTAAGAGATAAACAGGTACGTCTAAATATATTAATCACCTATATTATTTAATTATTTTCAATTATATTGATGTATATATATGTTTAGTTTTTTTTCTTTGCATTCATTCGGCCAAGAATAAATATGTTTATCAACTGACGATGCAATAATTTTTACGTATTTGACATATTGCAGGTGAAATAGCACAAGGCTATGTGGTGCAATGGTTGTAAATTTTGAATCAAAAAGTTGGATTACATGAAGAAAAACTTGTGATTCTGGGATAACTGTTATCTTTTAGGTGACTAATATTTCATCTAGAAGTGACATACATCTAGAAGTCTCAGAAAATCGATACTATGGGAATTTAGATGATATACTTGAGTGTGACTTTAAGTCCTTCAAATCATTTTTGTTCGTCGTCCAATGGTACAGGCTACGATTGAATGAAAATGATCTCAAAAGAACTATTATTGAACATGATGGATTTACAATGGTTAATACAAGGTTGATCGAGCGAGCTGGAAATGAGCCCTATGTTCTTCCAAGCCAATGTGAGCAAGTATTTTACTTAGAGTTTCCAGGTAAACTGGGTTGGTCATTTGTTTTTAGACATGATCCAAGAGGAAGGCCAGTAAATTATAATATGGTGGAAGAAGAAGATACCGAAGAACTAGAAGATGATGTAGATGATGATCAGGATCAACAGTTAGTTGATGATGTGCCTCATGAAGATGTCGAAGAAGAGGAACTAGATCATGATGATGTAGGATTTAATGTTCATGAAGATGATATTCATGTGGATGATGACATTATCAAAACTGATATCAATGACGACGATGATGATATGACCAATCCTTACAATGTCGAATCTAGATCGAATGATACATACAAAGAGTTGGATGAAGAAGAAGATCAATGACATTGAAATATATGAGTTATGTGATTATATTATCTATTTGATATTGATTTATTGATAGAATTATATTTGACTTATATGGTTACATAATTAATTCATGATGTTTTTAATTTTTATGCCATTACATAATTAATTCATGATGTACTTTTTAATTTTGTTAATTTGTGATTTTACAATTATTGTAGCTCTCCTAGAAATTTCCATATGATCAAATCCTAATTACTCTATGACTATTTATGATTAGATATTCTTTCATCATATCTTTGGTTATTTCATTCCCAAAAACTTAGTGTTTCCTCATGTTGACCCCGCATAGTGACATGTGTTTTGTATTACTAACATGTGACATTGTATGCATATATTACTTTCTTGTATATATTATATTTTTACCAACATATACTATTGTATGCTTGCATGACTTCTTAGTTAATTTTTTATTATTATTATTATTGATCTTTTTGATATTTTCTATAAGTTATTATTTGATGATACACATTGGATTCCTTTTGTTTTCTTATATTTGAAGATACATAACTAATTACAAGGATAATATAAAGAAGATATATCTATATATGTATCATTTATGAGTTTCTAAAATATTTTACTTCCATGTCAACCACTTTCTTTACTTCAATTGAAAAACATAATACCTCTATAATATTGCATTTATCAAGTGTCAATTAAATAAAATTCAAGTACTTAGCTATCAATTTTCTCTTGATTGATCTAGTAATAATATACTAGCCAACTAATACCCATCCAATGATATCATCTTGCATTGTTTTGTGTTATAAGTTTTATCTTGTAGGTTTACGGTATGAATTTAAACTTCTTACAATGACTTTTCAACCAATGGTTATATTATTCTATCCTATCTCTACCATTCTAGTTCTAAAATAAAACATACAAATCAAACTTAACTAGCAATCACTTAAATATTCCCATCATTTGGAGAAAACTCTACAATATTCCCATCACTAAAATGAAAAATATAATAAATATAAATAAGGTTAGTAGAAATCTTAGGAACAAAGAGAACATCATTGATGCAACCATCTACCAACTATATATTTCTTGATCCTAAAAACTAAAACTTGTGGAGATTTTTCAACTATTTACTAAGAAGTGTTACTATTAGAAAGTGAAGAAATAAGATGATTCATATTATGTGAAGCACCTAAATCAAGTATCTAGCTAGAAAATGGTTTATGTAAAGTCCAAGCAGAAAGGGAATGACCCTTTATAAGTGGAAGAAGGTTTGGAGATAGAAATATTTTTCTACTACATGACTTACTCTAATGTCTCTACCCTCTTCCAACACCTAGATTTAACATGCCTAAGTTTTCCACAATAATTTCACATGTCACTTGACTTCTTCCTTGTCTTGGAGCAAGACTCACTAGTCTTAAAAGTGGGAGGTGTGGATTATTTATTTGAATTACATATATTTTTGGATGGAGAGTTACAACATAAAGTAGTTTTCTAAAAATATTTTACCTATTTTTACCTTTTCTATTGGAATATTGATCCATTAATGCTTGACTTACAACTAGGAAGAGCACCCAATTATCTAAGTTTGGAATGCTTCCTATTAAGGTTCTCATAGAAAATATCTAGGGCGGGTATCTTAAAGTTAGTTCCTATTCCATTCGTGGTGAGTCAAAGGTAGAGGAGAACACCTAAAAAGGGCCCTTTACCTTAGAAAAATTCAAGAAGATACATTCCTTATTGATTTTTTCTTTTAAACTACCCTTCAATTCAATAACAATAACTTGAAATTTTTAAATAAATCCCAATCAAGAAATGAACATCATGAGAAATATATATCAAATTTTCTTCTAATTTTTAGCCCTAGATTCATCTGTTAGGACAACAAATACCAAGAGAGAGAAAAGGGCAATGGGCACTTAAATTTTTCTTTTTAGCCCCTCAAACGAATTAATACACAAGGTAAATTTTAACAATGGAAAATAAAAAATCAACCATTAATAACACAACATTTTTTATAATTTATAGGAAAATAGGCTTGTCAAACAAAAAATGGAGGTTGCAAGTAGATTCCTTGTATTTTCTAATCAATTTAAAGAAGTTAGCCAATTTTGACTCATGGATGAAGGTTATGTGAATCACAAAAAAAATTAATAAGATGGTTCAAATAGAAATTACTATTACCTACATTAAAACTAGTAAAAATGTGTGGATCATACTTTAGAGCTCAAAAATATCTTTTTAATAAGAAGTATAAAATATGACATCATAGGAAAAATTTGTGTGATTTTGAAAGAAATAGCCTCAAAGGGATGAAAAAGGGCCCCTATGGTATATAAGGATGATGCTTTTAGGTGGCCTTGGTCACTAGTGGAGTGAAAAATGGTTGAGATACCTAGTAGAGTAGAGATGACTAAGGATTTCCAATGTTGGTGGTAGTCCCAAGTGGTGTTCAAAAAATATTTAGTTCTTATGTGCTAGGCACTAAATATTATGACTATATGGGCTTCTATGAGAACTATAAAATAAGATCTACCACATAAGATAATAACACTAATAATCTTAAGTAAACCTACTTGTAGTGTGGCATACCCTACAACCACAAATATGTCAAAAAAATTGTGAAGTACCTATGGTTACGACAAGGGAATATAGGGGGTCCTATGCCCAATGGGGAACCCTATTTACACCTAAGATAAGTATGGTGCTATATGGGTCATTTCATACCCTATATAAAAGATATTAAATAAAACCTAAAAAAATGAAAATCCCTTATTTGTACACCATGTATGTGTGTTGGTTACATCTACCAAGGAAATATGTGAGTGACACAAAAGGATGCAAAAATGGTACAACATCAACATAGATGTACAAAAACACATACACCATATGGACTAGGAAGCCAAAAAAGGTATCCATTCTTAATATAGATCTAAACCCTATGAATATTACAATTTGATTTTGGAAAATTTGAGCCTTTTGAACTCATCACTGATTTGAAATTTAGGCTAGGATACACCCAAAAACTATCTTGGAAAAATGTCCTAAAAAAGAGAGAGGGACTTGTAATTTCATAGATTTGACACCATGTTGAAGTTTGTAAAATAACTTCATAAGGGCAAGAATACTTCCACAAGAGAGATAAGTTAAAAAAATGATATATTTCCAATATTGATGTGATAAAAATGTACATAGAGATGATTATTTATGTAGTCAAGTATGAGACAATAAGGTATTTGGAGTAGGTGAGAATAACACATGTGAATGTGACAAGTGTCTTAATAAGTTTCATATGCACATGAGGGGCTCTCATCTACCCTAGCTTATCTCACCCTTTCCTATATTATATATAAGGCCCCCTATGTATATGCACATGAATTCAGACAACTAAAGGTTTCCCTCAATATAATTAACTAACTAGGTGTGATTAAGACATAAAATTAAAATATTATTGTATAATACATGTTCACGCCAACAATGATAACTAAATTTTTGGGCCTTGCTAACAAAAACTACATATATTGTGAGATTTGAGCTTGAAACAAATCTCATGTCTAGAAACCACTATTGTGTCATTGGAAAAAAAGTTTCAACTACCATTTAATGGTAAACCAGTTGTAGTGTAATGGTAAAATCCTCTAAAATATCAGGTAAAAGCCTATATATATTATTATGTAATAATACATATAATTATATTATATATAATTTAATCTAATATTACTACTATATTAAATATATATTATATTAATAATATTTTGTATTATATAAAAATATACTTATTATTAATTATTAATTATAATAATTTTATATGTATTTAATAATTTTAATATAATAGTATATAATAATTTATAATGTATATTTAAAGAATATAATATATAATTATAATATGTATTTAATAATTTTAATATAATAGTATATGATAATTTATAATGTATATTTAAAGAATATAATATATAATTATAATATGTAGAATAATTATACTATTTATTATGTAAAATATAGCTAATATAAACTTAACTATGTAGAATATTAAAACCTAAATGGCACCATAATTTTCATTTTAATTAACTAACTCTAAAACCTTCATCGAAACCTTATTTTTAGGTTGTTGTAGCTCATCAAATTGGAGAAGTGAAAGGTCAATACCAACGATCAGGAAGAGTTTGGAGGAGCGAAAACCTTGGTATATATCAATATGTGCACGCAGGAGCACACATAGCTTAGTGCAATAGGGTAGGAGGAAAGCCAAAGCGATGAGGTTGAGGGCACTCAAGGAAAATTGATGACCAAGGAACAATGAGTACTATAAGTGATTTATATCTTTTATATTGGCACCCCCATTCTCTTTAACCTGCAATTTTCATGCCTTTCCAAAGATCTTCTCGTACATTGGCACCCCCATTCTCATAAAATGGTATAAGATAAGATAGAAAAAATAAAATAGTTGTATTCAGCCATACCCTGACTAGCATGCATGCCCAAGAAATTTTTGTAGTCTTCAACTCTATAGATGGATCAAAATGTAGCTACTTACCTGCCCACTTAGAGCTGCAAATGCCTCTACCATTGATCAAGATTGAAATGCCCTTGTAGAGTCCCTTTCTCAACCCTACTTGTGATGCTAAGAATTCAAGTCCTATATCAATCTTGGTTCAACATTGTGACACTTAGGAAGTATCAAAATGTTGATCTAATGCATACTGTTTGAAGGGTTTATACCCTAGGATAGTTAATCTGATTACAATACCCCTAAAGGATCCACTAAACTATATAATGGTCCTATAGGTCTTGGGATCAAAATCTATATCACAAGTAAAACATTGAACCCACATGAGTTCGCCTCTATTTTTCCACATACATAAATACAAGCTCATAAAGTGGTCTCGAAGGCCATTTAGTGCATTCAATTATTATTTGAAAAATACATTAGCTAGTAGACATAAGTTAAACCCATAAATGTAATATTACAAAATATTCTACTTTTGAGTATATCACATTTAGTGTATTACTAATCATAAAGCTTAACATACATTTATCCACCATACATATATCCACCATATTCAATATACTTGCTATTAATTAGCTATTGTTAGGAAAGGTGGTCATAAGGAACTCCATCTTAATCTCAACATAAGTTCAAGTATATATGTAGGTAGATCTTTAGTACCTATCAAGAGTTTCTCACTCATCAAATCATAATGACTAAATACCTCATTATAGTTGAATACAAGGTTAGCAAGTTTTGTTAACTTTGTGATAGCCAAGTCATGGTCAATTTTATCATGACCCCATTTCTTAGAATAATAGACCTTAATATCTCTTGAGGCTAACTTATACCCTCTTTTACTTGTCATTGATTCAAGACATAAGGTCATATTGTTTAACACACAAACCTTGATTATTCTAGTTTAGATAGGTTTGGAGTCATTTTCACACATTCACATCAACGCAAACCACAATGACAATGCCTGCAAAAGTTCATTCAAGATTGGAATAGAATTTGGAAAGCTAAATACCATAAATCTCAAAGTACGAAAGCTTGATGATGATAGGTTGCCTTTCATTGACTCAAATCTACATAGTGGGAGCATATTAATTGGAAAGGTGAGTTCACAACCATCTAATGGATAATTCAACCTCTAGTTGAAACATACTGAAGAAGGATTGATCAAATTTAGGAACACTTCAAACCTTGGAGCTTTTCCCAAATCCTTCCCCTACGAACTTGGGTCATAGGGGCATCCTTTGTCCAAGGACTATATACATACCTATATAGCTATAGATAAAACCATTTGCCACATAAATCTAAAAATATATAGCTAAATATAAAAAAATGTTGGTAGGAATTTAAAATATTATAGATGAATGTCCATGGGGTTGAGCTTAATTCATTTTTCACCATTGTTGGGCTAAGCCATGGCCCTTTTGTCATTGTTCTACAAAAGCCTCCATTTCCCTCAATACACTAGGGTTTTAGAGAAACACCATATACCTACTCAACTATTTTCTTAAACACATTAAAATAATCTTGAAATAGGACAAAAAACCTTCATTCATATTGTTCCATCCATCAAATTGACAAACGTTGACTTAACAACCACAAATTCACAAGAAAACCGCCCCTATTAGCCCTAGGGCATCATTTCAATGCCAAGTTTCTTTCTTTAATACACCCATAAATAAAATGAACCTCTATACTACCATGTTTCACACCAATTCACTGAGTTACAATTCCAAGACATTGGGTGGATTGGTGGATGTCATTTGTTTTTAGCGCTCAAACCCTTACATAGGCAAAACAGGGCAGTCCATGTATTTGATTGTTTTCTCCCACAAAACAGTGATTTAGCACTTCAAAAACAAATGAAAATAAAAGAGAACACATATATTTATCTACACTAATTATCTCAAAGCATTTCAAGCTTGTATGGATCCATACAACACAAAAGAACTTCAGAAAAATAGTAAAAACATAGAAAATTGCTTCAATAACGTGGTATTTGATATGAAATTTTGGTATCAACTCCTCCAAAAACCTTTTCTCGGGCCTTGTAATGATTTTTAAATCATCTCAGACCCAAAATACCTTCAACCAACATCCATAACTGACTTACAAACACTTAACAACCCATTATTTTGCAAAATTGCAATTTTGACAACTTTTAGTGTCAACAATTGCAACTTTTTACATTATCAACTAGATGACCTTCAAGCACCCTAAACAAATTGAGAATGGTCTTGTTAGACCTTAATAACCTTGAATACATGACTCCCTACAAGAAAAACTATTCTACATACTTTGACAATATTTGACCATCATTGACAATTTCTTCACATATTTGATCTTGTTTACAATATGGATCAGTGAAACAATAAATGGTCTTTTAGACCTTATTAAAGCATCAAAAAAAATTGCAAACCTCCCTAGACACTTATATGATCAACCTCTAATGCTCTAGTTGTGAACATAAGGTGTAGGTTCTCCTACACCAGAGACTCCCCAATGGGCTATGCCTATATCGCATGGAGCCATCTTCCATTGATTGTAGAACATATTATTGACCCCCATTCACAATAAAAAATATGGTTGCTTGGGCAAAAAATTGGAGCAACTCAAAGATAGGGTCTTAGCAACATTCAAAATTTAAAATTTCATTCTTCCTTTCTTGTCATGCAAACTTGTGACTCAACAAAACAAGTATGCAAGGCCAACAACTTCAAAGCTAAGAATGATAGATTGCTAAATGCTTAACCTTTTTTCTTTGAAATGGGATGGGAATACAATATGATAGAAGTGGGATAAGAAATGCATCGTTTTAAGCATCAAACCAATATGCAAAGATCAAAGAAAGTGCTAACCCCTTAAACTCAAAAAGTTTCTTTTAACTTTAAGTTTGTTGGGTAGCCAATTCTTTTAAGTTATCAAATCCTACCATCATTTATAGTCAAAATGTTGCTGTTTCAAATGACTATGAGCACTAACTTTAACTATTTGAAGATGTTGAAACCTTGTCATAGAGAACTAAAACATTGATGCAACCACTCATCCTACCTTAAAACATACCAAAAGTCTCCTAGCAATTAGACATAGGAATATTTAAGATGACTTAAACATTTTTTATTGCCAAAGCATAAACTTATGATGACTTAACCAAGCCTGGTACACACTCCCTCCTCATTAACCACTTAGACATATAGAGTTTATCAGTGGACAGTTGAACCACCTCACACATGCACCTAAATTATGTCTATTAGTGTTATAATTCATCTTTTTCAAGACAACTTAAACCAAAATATTATGTATGGTGAAACTATTCTTCTGCACACTACAAAAAATTTCAATGGAAATTTGCATTAAATGTAAATTTGCTGCTATTTTTAGTCATGTAAGTATCCAATAAATCACTTGGTGGTGTTTCCCTTCAAGTTTATTTACTTGAATGAAGAGAAAAGGTCCTTTTATTACTGATTAGAGAATACATTTGGAGGCCTTGATTGTGTAACTAGTGGACCATAGTCACATTTAACATCGTTACAAAGTTTGAGAGTTAAAACGTTAAGTAGAAGTCTAGTAAATCAAATAAATTGGATTAACACTGTGAGACTAATAATGACTGTCATTCATTACATTTTCTTCTCAATTGTCATGCAAAAATCCTTGGAACACTGCCATACATTGTTCATGTAGGAAAATTCATCACTGAGTCTAGGTGTTTTAGGCTTTCATAGCCTCAGCTACTGTGAACTGCATCTCCCAATCTCCATGTTTGTGTTAGTTTGTAAAATAATTTCATTTTAAAGTCATTAATTGCAAGGGACAGTCTCCTTCATACATTGATTTGATTTGTGATGGACACATTTAGACGGTAGTAACAATAACTTGCAATCTATCAAGACTTGATTACCTTATAACCTATCAAATTCTAGTGATGAAATGATAGATTAATCATAATGTCACCTTGGGATCACATCACCATGAAATAAATTCATCCAACATACTTATGAGTGCATGTACCACCAAATAGGTATTTTTCAGATCTATCTTCCTCGAGCGAGGGAAATTTAGGAAGAGAAGAGGAAAGCGAGACATGTAGTAGGTCTAAAAGAGGGAGATCAACTAGAGGTCAAAAGATTAGAAGAAAATTTTGTAAATGCATGGAATTTTTTTCTTGTTGAAGGGGGTCATGTTCTTATGATGATGAGTGCATAGGCGATATTGAGGTGCCATTGAGGTACAAACATCTATGGAAACAATGGGTACCCAAGGAAATTCCTCCAATAAACACTGATTTTTGTGTCAACGAGAGGATATATCGCATACCACCATCATCATTACAGGGTTTGGGCCTATTTTGCATGGATGACATAAAGGTTTGTTACAACAAAGTTACTGAATTGATGGATTTTGTCAAACCCCATTACAGTTACAAAGATTGGATGTAGTTGGTTCGATATACATGAAGTATGCGTAGGTATGCACTGTTAGCAAATTATATACAGCTAAAAAATAAGGATCAAAATAAAGGAGTGGCTATGTACATTGATGGAAGGCCAAAAGCATCACAGAATATTGAAGGATTTATAAATAGTACATGACCTCAATTAACAAATAAGCAACCCAATTACATATTTGAGGCACACAAGGGAAACCATGTATTCGTATGTGCAATAAAATCAATAACTGTAGGGGAAGAGTTGCTAATCGATTACAATTTGAATCGCATAGATACAAACACAATTACTATGGGGGTGGTATGTACTATATACCATTTTACCCAACCTCCAATTAATGACTCCAATATACCATTTTATTATTACGTTTTTTTTCGTAAGTCTATTGGTTTCATTTCGGTAAATGTTTTTTTATATTTATTTTCTGTCACAGGGGGACATTGATTGTATGGGGAAGGCTCTAGTCTAGAGCACAGATCATGATGCATCTTCAGGCGCTTCTACCCAACAGGTTTACATCATTGTAATTGTACAAATTAGATACGAGCAAAATGTTTTATTATTATGTTTTTTTCATAAGTTTATTGGGTTAATTTCGATAATTTTTTTAATATTCTTATCGCAGTCGGTTGATCAAGGAAAGGCACCAATAGTAGAGGAGAGCATCCATAGGGAGATGCAGTCACTATTATGTGATAATGACATCGCATATTCCACAAATCCTCTAGATATGATAAGGAAGACCCAAAAAAAATGCAATGAAGAAATCCTTCAGTTGTTATTCATAGTGTCTCAAACAGATGAGATAAGAGAAAGGGTTAAAATATTGACTGGGAGAGCACAAAACTTGCAAGTAAGTTGTCATGAGATCTTTAATTATAACATAAGTTCATTCATGGTTTTATATTTGTATTCTTTTATGTCATGAACTAGAATATGTGTTGTTTTTACAAGATTTTTTGCATCCTTGTGATGCTGCTGGCCATGATCAAGGTACTGCAAGTGTTGCTCGGGGAGTAGGGGTTGGTACTAGTGCTGATCTTGATCTTCCTGCGCATACATCACATCATTTGACCCCATCATCCATCCCTATATTGTCGATTGAAATTTCGGCAACACATAGCATGCAGACATCGGGTAGTGCACCCTCTGGCAGCGAACACATGCCAGAACATGTGCCAGGACATGTACTTGGGGATGCAAAGGCCACTAGTACTAGTGATGTTTTAGCAGCATTTTCAGGATCTTCTTGTATTACTAGTACAGGAACATTGTCAGTCACATTTGTGGTGACTGAGGATTTTGTTCCTGTAGACATGGAAAATATACAATTCGATCTGACACACTGGATCCTAATTTACTAACATCATTTTTTCCTGAATCATCTCCTTTTCTAGTCATTTAATTGAATAATCTGTATTTGATTAAATTCATTACTCTTCATCTCTTAATTAAATAAATCAATTTTATTTAATTAATTTGTAATCCCCCTTTTAATTAAATAAATCATTTTATTTAATTAATCCCTGAAGTCATCTAATTTAAATTAAATAAATCTTTATTTGGTTTAAATCCAACATCATCCTCCTTTAATTAAATAAATCAATCTTTATTTAATCTAAAATCATTATTCTCTCAACTTTGATTTATTTAAATCCTAAAATGTAAGTCAAAATGGTCAAATCAACTAATCCCCCTCTTAATTAATCAAATCTTGATTAATGCTAGTCCTAATCACTCCAATCCTTAGGATCTTTCAACTTGCACAATAAATCAATTTATTTGATTTATTAATTCATCAATTTCCATTCAAAAGGGCATCTTTTGTGGAATATTCTTCCAATTCAAAAATCCCTCCAAAAGGGGATGGGTACTTCCAACAAGGCATTTAAGGCCTCTTACATGTCCTTGGCCTTGAGCCAAGTGACATTAACTCCATTTCCTTCTCCCTCCAACATGTCACATTCAAATTTCAAATTTGAATCTCATAGCCTTTATCATGCACATTGACCAAAATGTGCACAACCTTTAACCATTCAGATCTTGACAAGTGGTACTTGGCCATTGGATGTTGAATGATCCCACATTGCTCAATTTCACTCTTTCTTCCAATTTGAAAATTTATAAATGAGAGACTCTTCCTCTCATTCAATCATCCACAATTTGAGTAAACTTACTATACTCAACTTCATCCTCAAGCATATCTAGTTTCATCCATTTCACCAAATTCTTAGCTAATTTATGTAGATTTTTTATCATGGAACTTGATTGAATCTTCATCAAGGTGGATCACTCATCAAATCATCAACATTGCAACAAAGGAGTTGGGAAAGGGCTAATTTTGACACACCAATTGGCACCAATTCCCCCACGAGATCAAGATTTTGCTTGCTTAATTAGGATTTCATTTATTTTTCTGTCTTGTTCTTCATTTTTCATATTTTGAGCATTTCAAATGGATTTCATGGGGAATCCCTGTTTTATCTTGCATATGAACCTGACTATGTATTCATTTTTTGTGTTTGTGCGGGAATATGATTGGGGTTCACAGTTCCCATAAAGATAGAGAAGGTCCCAGGTACTTTAATTTTTTTTAATTATTATTATACATAATCACAATTGAAATTTACTTATTGATCACTCTTTTCAGACTAATGATCCCATGATCATTTTGCAGGAAATTATGTTTTTTATAAACATCTAAATGATATTACATTGGAGAACTTCAGGCCCATCATAAGTACATGGTGGAATTCCCAAAATGAAGATTTAAAAGATGAGCTCATTAACCGTTTAGTTGTGTTGTTCGGTAATACCACATTCAACCGAACCAAGGTCCTAAAGAAAGTTGGTACCTATCTAAAGTATGTGAGGGACCAATATAGGTCACATTTAGAGAAGAACAAAATGTACAAGCATCCCCCCATGATTCCAAAGAGGGAGTGGAAGGAACTGGTGTCAGATGCAAAGGAGAAGTTTTAAAATAAAAAAAGGAAAGACACCACCAGGCCAAGGAAGGTATGTGATACTATCAACAATGTAATTATATACTAATTACTCTCTCTTTTTTACATAATCTAATGTATTTCAAACTTTTCATATGTTGCCCGACACATCGAAGGCAACAAAGGAAAGACTAGAAAAACATGGGCATCACAAACTTGGCTTTAGTGGTTATATGAAATTCGCCACACAAATTGTAAGTATCAATAAATGAAATATTGCATCCAAATAATAAATTGCAAACAATTTTGGTTTTATCACACCATAGAAGCAAAATTCATGATCTTATGCAAAATTGCAAGGCTCTGAATTCAACAGAGTGCCCACAAAAAAGGACTTGAAGATTTCCTTCCAACAAGGCTATGGAGCCCTGGCTGAATGCCTAAGACTCTTGATTGGGAAAACACAAGCTTCCACTGCATCCGACATGCAGGTAAATAAACTCAATGAAGTTTATTTAAAATTGAATACTTGTGCAATCTATTCAATATTAATTTCCACCATAAAGTAATTAGGTGCCTATTTGTTTTAAATAGGCAAGCAATAATAATAATCCACATGACATTGGAATGCAGCCTGGTGAGGGTGGAGCACAACCTGCAAATGAAGCTCATGGTGTGCATCCTGGTACTAGATGTATTCATGTGCTATACAAAACACAGTATGGATTAATACAATTAAACATCTTTAATTGCAATTGGTGTATTAGTTAATGTAACCTTTCGTGTTTCAACTTTAAAGCATGTAGAGCGTGATCAACATGTTGAGCATGATCAGGCTAGACAAGATCAGTAACATTATGTGGCCCCATTAGGTAAAGAGGACCACTCTAATGTTCTTTTAGACATATTTAATTGCAATTGGTGTATTAATTAATGTAACCTTTCATGTTTCAACCCCAGATCAGGATTTAGAGGGTGTTCAACATGTTGAGCATGAGGCTATAAAACAAGATAAGGAATGTGATGTAGCCCCATTAGGTAAAGAGAATCATGTTGTGCCTTTTGCACACACGCCCCGTTCGGAACGGGGACCCTCTTTTCCCTCTATTGCTCCCCAGGCCCTTTTTGCTTTGCCTCATTTTGTGTGCCTAATTTTGCATCCTAAAAGGTCAGCGCATTCCCCAAAGTCATATTTTAAACTTGACCAAAGTTGCCCCTTTAAAAAAAGCCAAGTCTAGGGTCAATTCGGGTTTTCCTTATCAGAATTCTCTTTCTGGCATCTCTGGTTCCCTCCGGACCCCGGACCCCGGGTTTCCCCTTCCGGATTTCCATTCTGGGTTTGTTGTTTCCAGCGTCCGACGTCCGACATCTTTCTGGACCCCAGACCCCAGAAGTTGGGTTTCCCCCTTCGGATTTCCCCTCGAGCTTTGTGGTTTCAAAGGCTGTGGTGGGATGGCTTCTCGGCCATCAGACTCCGGACCTCCTGCCGCCGACTGCGATTTTAAACTTACCAACTCCACCCGCCACCGTACGAGGGAATTGAATGCTGTATTAATGGTGGTTTTAGCTATTTAAACAAATTTTTCGGCCGCCATTATCATTAGGCCGAGTGATAGAAAGTTTGAAGAGCTCCCAGTGTCCAGGCATTCTCCGCACAGCAGTCCGCGTTCTTTTCCGATGTCTCCCATGCATTTGACTGTTTATTCTTCAGGATTTTGAGGTAGGTTTGTCGTCCACACGCCCTACCCTTCCTTTTGTGAAATTCCACATTTTGATGAATTTGAAAATGTAAAATGGGGTTGAAATTAAGTAAATTTATGCCCTCCGCTAAAAACCCAATTTTCAGAAAATCAAAAATCAATCGTTTAGCTAGCCGAATTTCAATCCGGACCTTCATCTCTCTGCGGCCATTCTTCAAAACAATCGTCGACATCCCTAGGCCTGGAATTTCCCATTGTCGTCCTCACTTCAAAATTCTTCGTGGCAAAACCCACCTCGGGCTTTGACCTCCGGAATTCACCTCCCGAGATTCCGTTGTGTCGTCGCCATTTCGATGGCCTCGCCCGAGCGTCTTCTCGACCTCCGAACCCCAGACCCTCAAAGTCCGTCTGAAACCTACCAAGATGAAAACAACCCCAGCATTTGGTCCTCGCAATTCCGTTCCCGAAATTCTGTGCTGACTTCGCCGTTTTGACGGCCTTCCCCGGACGACTTTCTGAACCCCAGTTCTTGGCTCCACAAAAATCTTCCAACTTCCAGGTGGAACCTTCATCCAAAATTCCCTCTGGACCCCAACCTCCGAAATTCCGTCCTCGAAATTCCATGTCGCATTCACCGTTTCGACAACCTTCCTGGGACGTCTTCCCAACTCCCGGACCCCGGTCCGCTGCCCGCTGAAACCAAATTCAGGTAAAATCTCTCAACCCCGAGCTTCTTCCAGATTCTGACCACTGGAATTCCCCTCTTGGGATTCCGTTGCACTGGCGTCATTTTAACAGCTAATTCGAGACAGCTTCTCGACCTCTAGGTCCTAGTGATTTGTTTGCCGCCTGGCTGTCCTGAACCCTTTGACCACCTCCAGAGATTGTCGTCTGGATTTCCCTCCCTGAATTTCTACTTCCACTTCGTCGTTACCAATGGTTGATCCGAAACTACTTCCCGGTGATGGCAATCCGAGATTTGGATTCCGAGACCCGGATTTCTGCCTCCCCTGCACTGTTTCCAATGGTCGTCCTGCATCTCATGCCTAAACCCTCAAATGAAGGATCAAATGACCTCCAAATCCAAAATGGATTTCGACCCACTTGTTAGAATTAGGTCTTCCTTCATGCCAACCTTCTATTTCTTGAATCCAATATCAGAGAATGCCTTTGGGAATTCCATCCTCAATTTTCCCTTCCAAATGACATTCTGCCAACGGAATTCTAGCCCTGGGGACCCAGTTTCTCTGCATTGCCTCCTAAATGATAAATTATCAAGTGTTATATGCTTGTCAAATATGAATAATGATTGCAAAGCTAATCTTGGTGTGGAGGGACTTGTCCGGGACCGCTTCATCATGTTTATTTCTACAGATTCTCATCTTTTATGCAGGATTTATGGAATCTGGTGCAGTAACTTCCGGTGTCTCCAAGGAGAAAGGGAAAGGAATAGCCAAGACACTTCAAGGCAAGGAGGATAGGGACCTAAAGAAGTACAAGTTCTAGGGGGTCCCCATACAGTCCAGAGTCATCTCTCTCTGGAGAGATATCACAGATACCAACATCGGCAAGGTTGATGTTGACGAATTTATACAAAGGGTCAGGATGAACCCCAAGACAATGAATGCAAAACTGATAAAGAAAATTGGAATTGCCAAAGCTGCAGGCTTCCTGCCGGCCTTGGTGGCCCTAGAACTGGTAATGGCATGTGTAGAAGCCTATCAGGAAGAAACCCGAACTATAGTGGACTGGGACAGAAACATCCTTGCAAACATGTCCCCATCTGGTATAACAACATTCCACATTCTGGCCTATGAGAGCATGGAGACCCCCACTGTGGGGGAGTACCAGGGGCTCTAGGAGCAGGATCCCTTGAGGTGCAAAAAGGTCATCAATCAGTATTGGTTAAAGGATAAGTTGGGTAGTGTTGGCAAGCTTCCTCAAGAGCTTTATTGCACCGATTTTTTTGAGGATTACCATGACCTCGTAACTTTGTTGAGCCGAGTGATGGGCCTTCCTACGATGGCCTTCTTCCAAGAATGGATGTTCTATTTCATAGAGGAAATTCTCTGTGACAAGGGGACCACCTTCTATTGGGGAGAGATAATCAGTGACTGCTTCCACGAGCAGTTTATAACCGTGAAAAAGAGCTCCAAGTTCTTCATGACCTCCTACTTGGTATACTCCCTCACTGATCGGCGACATTATCAAGGATTTACAATGGTACCCAATGACCCATCAGGGGTGGAAATCAAGCCTTACGACAAATACACTCAACTGCAGTTCAGGAATTTCAAGAGAAACTATTGTCAGGTGAATGATGCATTCATTGCCTACATCATTTGATCCCTCAGGGACGACTTTCAAAGAAGAGTTTCTCATAGTGCCAGAGCTCTCCTCAAGCAGCATGCCTTCCTCTACATATAATTACTGAAGTTCACATACATCCATGCCGAAGGATTCAGCGAAAGACCAAATAAGCTGCCCCAGTACCCCAATGAACAGATCATTCTACTGTAGCTGACCTGGCAGCTATGACATATTCATAGCATCCTGAGCGATAAGCATTTGGCGGGCCCATCTTATCCCATTGGGCTCAGCCAAGGAATGTATAAGATTCATACCTCCCAGTGTGCGGGGTATTCAGAAAGGGAATTGACTAAGTACAACTTCCGTCAACATACAGCTCACCCTCGAATGGACCCATACAAACACATCAGGAAGGTGCTAGGACGAGAGTATGCCCACCTCCACAAAGTTGAGGACTTTTGGGCCAATTGCAAAGATGATCTTGAGGTGCGGTTGAGGCACTACATGCACATGACCACCGTATACGTGCAAAGAATCAACCTGTGCCCCATCCCTGACCAGCTCGAAGAAGATGAAGACACGGTGATTAGTCTAGGATATGATGTCACCAATCTGTCGTTGCTTGCAATTAACTAGAATGAACCAGAACCTGATGATATCAACATACTCACTAGGCCCGTTGAGATCCAAACAAGGGCATGGATTGACCAATAGGTGGCCCGACTAAAACAACAAGGAGTCACCTTGACATTCAAGGGATTGGAGAGTGAACCAAGCGGCTCTGATGGAGGAGCAATTGCCACCGCAACTGGGGAAGCATCTAGCACACAACCATCAGTTAGGACCAAGAAGAGAAAGAAGGCCAGTGAGCAGCTGCCTAAACCAAAGGTCTATGCCCACAAGTCTTCTGAGCTAGAGCCTTCCAAGAAGAAGAGAAAAACAACTGGATGCAAGAAGATGATCGTGATGCCCAAAGGTCCACCCCTTGGGATCAGAGATGAGAGATCAAGCCCTCCAAGGTCACCGCCTCCAAGGTCACCGCCTCCTTCAGTCACTGCTACTGCCACTACCACCCCGCATGCTTCACTTGCTGCTTCTACTTCCTCACCGCCTGCTGTGGACATCTCTATCCACCTTGCCACCACTCCTCCAATCTTGCAGATCATTCCCATGGATTCATCATCTGCCATGACCTCACCCATCTCCTTTTCTTCCATGTCTCCTTCCCTCCCCTCTGCTCCCAGTGCTACGATGCCTGTCCTTGGTCTTCCTGAATCCTTCATGAAATACATACAAAATGTGCCCTTCGAGCTCTCAGGGATGCTCACTAATCCAGTGGTTTAGGCTGCAATAGCCCAAGCTATGGCCTCTGCTCTAGTTCCCCTTTCCTCTATTGAACCACCAAGGATGAAGGCGACGATGCAAATATCAGACAAGCTTGAGCGACAGCAGCTTGAGGTTGCAACGAGGCCAGAGGATGAGGAATTTGAGTACCATGAACATCCAATGTTCGAGCACCGAGAAATCGATGAGGTAGCTTATGAGTCCTCCAGTGAGAGTAGTGAAGGGTTGAATGCTGAATTTATAAAAGAATCAAATGATCCCGAGCTCAATGCACAATGGGGGAAGCAGCTCAAGGAGATTGAAGATAAAGAAGCTGAAGACTGGCTCATAAGAGAAGAAGAGATTGCTACTCAAGAGACATAGGGAAGCAAGTCTCCTACTGAGAAGCAAGACCAGACTCTGGAGCATGACAAGGAAGCATCCCTCCATGAGGATGAGCCAGGAGAGAACCCCAAAGAGCAGGGATATAATCAGAATGAAGAAGAGGGGGATGCTGAAAAGGAAGATCCACCCAAAGAGCAATTGCATACTGAATCCCCTACTGAACATAAGATCCTTCAATAGGACTTTGATGAGGAGAAGGAAGATACGAGGACCAAAGAGAGGGTTCTTGTTATCAGAGTCGTCAAGCTAGAGAAGAAAGATAGCGGAGGTCAAGATGAACCACCTAGGGAGGAGCCCCAAACACCCGAGTGGCTACAGAGGTGGCTAAAACAGAAAACTCCCACCTTGAAGGATCCCAAGGCAAGGCTGGAAGCCATCATGGCCAGAGCACAAGTAAGCACCAAAAAGAAGGAGAAGAAACCAAAGGTCAGATCCAAGGTAACCATGGATGCTTCAGGATAAAGGGCGGTGCAGATAGCTACACCAGTGGTTGGAGAACAAGGTATAGTTTATAATGTCTCCACCATCGACTTGGGAGTGGCCATGAGAGAATAGAAGGTCGATCACCTCTGGGAGTCGGTCACCACAATGCTACACCTTATCGAGCAGGACAAGATTTCAAATGAGGAACTCAAGGAATAAGTGGCCGATCTAACAACCTACATTCAGCAGTGGTCATCCCCAGATGAGCAACCCATGATGTCATCTGCCCTGCCTCAGCTACTATCCCAGAAGCAAATTAGTAAATTAGAAAAAAGAAGGAACTTAGACAAGACTATAGAAAATTGGTTTCAACAGGTCTTAGACATGGGAAACATGGGCATCAATTTGGCTATCCGGACAACGAATAAGTTCCCTGAAGTGCAAAGGACCCTTGAGGGTACAAGGCAGATTTGTGAGGAGTTCCTAAGGAAGTACGAGACAACCTATCCAAAGATCGAGGCCATACTCGCATTTCCAGGTGAAGTCTGGGAGAAGGACTTGGCCTTCAAGGATGATGACCACTGGTTAGTCAATTTTTGGAAGTGAGATTTCAATCACAAAAGGAAAAGGCTCGAGCAGATCATTTAGCAGATAGCGCCAGACATTGAATGGGCTAGGGATTCTTTTGAAGAGTGCTCTCAGTACATCAAATTGATAACAGGGTATGAGTCGCCCGCAGTCGAGATCAACCCTGAGAGCATAAAGCCCCACTTCTTGAAAATCATGGAAGATGGGATATCAGTTGAAGTCACCATGGACTTCATGAGCTTTGCGGCCCGTGCCTTCCTGCAATCGAAGCTTTTCAGGGATAGTGCAATGAAGTATGATGAGGACTAGAAGAAACTTGTTAGCAATTCCCAGGAATGGAGCTACCAAGTGCTACAATCAAACATCATGGAGATGGATAAGCCCCAACCACTAATCCTGAACTTCATAGAGTATGCAGCACTGAAGAAGTGTGAAGGCAACCCTGTTATTGACAAAGAATTCCTCAAGGAATAGCTACAACAAAGGGCAAATAGCTAAAGGACAAAATTGCTACAGTGCTGTCACTAGAAGATGAAACAGGGAAAAGACAAGAATGAATTTATAAATGTAATATATTTGGGGGTAGGTGAAACCCTATTGTAAAGTGAATATTGGCCACACAATAGAATCGAATCTTGGCCAGTCATTTTGTTTTTTGGAAACTATAAATAGGGCTCTCCTCCTCTCATTTTAGAGAGTTGAGTTGTTGTAAAGACATGCTGCTGAAAATATAATAGAAAATACAATCATTTTCTGGTGTATTTCTAAGTTTGTCCACATGTTTCATGATTCTTCACCATTTAGTTAGAACTTTGCTTCATGTCACTTTGCTGTTTTAGTATCTTTAGATTGATTTTGGTAGAATTAGTATGGTGTCTCTGGTTTTGAAGATTACTGCTGTGTGTATGCTTTCCTCATCCATACTTTTGGTCATTTGCTGCTAGTATATGACTGTGTAAAGTTAGTCTAGACTTTAATCCCATTGCTGCTCATTAAACTTTATCTTTATTCACGTTTCCATGGCGAATGAATGATGAATATCTGCAGTTCTTAGAAGATAGCACTGATTTCATGATATTGTGAAAATTCAGATTAAGTGTAATTTTGTTTAAGAAAATTGTCCACAGCAGGAACCTCCATGATCACTGTTCATCAGTAGTTGTAGGTCCGGGAAACATCTTTCCTCCTCGCCCCCTTTTTCCTTTTTTTAAGAAACAACTTGTGCTAAGGTTCATTGCACATTATAAATCCAAATTTGACAAAATAATGGAGTCCAAGACTGTTGTCTGAACTTGCAACAAGGTACAGTAATTCCTTATCCACAAAAGTCCATTCATTGACCCAATTCTCCTACAGATTTGAGCACATAAGACCGCCTTGTGATTCTAACAAAATTACATCAAACAACTGATATGTTCCAAGCTTCATCATGACCTGACATCTAAGAGACCTTGGGATAGTTTTTTGCAATTTGATTGTGGAAGATTGTCTTTCAAGAGAGGTAATGCAACTATGTATTACCTATGTTGTGAAGTGCATAAAAACACCATCAACAGTATTAGCGCTAGAAGGAGGGAACAATGGATAAGCTGGATCGAATTGGGTCATTCTCCCCTAAAAGATTCCATCGATTCTTGAGGTCTACACCCAACAAGGGAGAGTTACAGGAATTGCAACCCCCTACCCAAGCTAAAAGAGCCAAACAAGGGGAATAATCCATCACCTTTCCCACCGAGTAGCTCGTTGCCCTTCCACTTTTGTCTCCTTCGCCTTCACTGACAACACCACCTTCCACTCATCCAATCCATACAGTCTTCTAGGTTACCACTCCATCCGGGCTGAACGCTGTCTTTTAGCCAAACATAGTCACTAGCCTTGCTACTGTCTCATCTGTTGTTGCCACCCCATCCTAGCCACAGACCAATCTGGCGCAGCCACCTCCACCACCTTTCCCAATGGCGTGGCTGGGTAATAACCCGTCTCCTCTCGCTTTGATCCTGTACCATGATATGCCAAAGAATCCTAAGAATTTCTCCATGAAGTTCAATTCCCGGGATCTGTAGAGAACGGCCAAAGAGCATGTCAAGATTTTTGAAATCGCCTTGAAGACCATACAGATCATTTATGAGGATGTAGCTTGCAGGCTCTTTCCTTACTCATTAGGGGAGGAGGCCTTCTATTGGTACGTCAACCTACCAGTCAGAACTATCAGTACATGGGATCTTTTGAAGAGTGCTTTTCTATAGAAGTTCAAGACCCCAGTTAGTCCCGCAGATTCATACCGACACTTCATGTCAGTTTGAAGAGAAATCAATGAACCAATCAACTCGTTCAATGATCGCTTCCACAGAGCGTACACTCGGCTGCAGGCCCCGTATGTTTTTAATGATGCTATTGTCCTACCTATTTACTATGCAGCATTAGACAACCTAACTTCGGCCTTGGTAAAAAGGATGAGTCTGCCACCCACTAGGTTGGTCGATGCATATGCTGAAGCCATTATTGCCAGTACAAATTTGGGATAGAATGTATCCGGTCCACTACCTTCTCTTGGGAAAACTGCGCATCTGGCGTAAATACAAGGACTCACACAAGCATTACAACATTAGATGCCATTGCTAAACCCAATGCCGCAGCTACCTATGGTCCTGCATCATGGGCAGCCGATGAACTAGGCATATCCAGTACCACAAAACTTGATGCCCCAGCAGCAATAGTCAAATTCACAACAATCCCAGATGTCAACATACCTTCAAGCGGTGGAATTTTCACCCGCTCACCAGAATCAGCTAGTAGCATAGCCTGTGTTCCTTCAGAACACTGCACCACAACCAAACAACATTGAAAAGGACAGAATCGATGAACTTACAGAGATGATCAAGAAAATGTCAACCAAGATGACGCACTTAAGGAATCAGAATAACCAGCTGTAGACGTCGCAAAAGAGCATCCAAGCTAACCTTAATAGGAAAAATCGGGATGCTGACATGTCGTCGGGGCAGAACCATGACAGGAATCCAAATTCAGGGCAAAACTATGACAGGAATCTGAATTCAGGGTAGAACTATGAGAGGAATCAGAACTCGAGTTAGAATTTTGATAGAAGACCCTTCTAGAGGCAAAATCGGACATGGAATACACACCCCAACAATGGCGGTGTTCCCATGCCTCTTGATCAGCCCAACAGTAACAGTAATGAGAACCCCGCGAGTGGATTTTACTTGGAAAAGGTTATTTTATCAGGTTGGTGCCGCATACACAAAATGAGCCACCATTCCAAATTAGATTGTCCAGAATTTCAAACTGCAGCCGAGATATTCCAAGTAGAAGTTCAGAATGCAGTCGACAATCTGGGATGTAGAGACATTGTCCCATCTGACCCGTATGATTCTTCGGTACTGGTGCTTAACTAGGATCCTTTCCTGAAGGCAAAGTGGAACACCCCCAAATTGAAGAATGCTTATTCAAGCCATCATGAGGTGACGAGAGAGGTAAGTTTCGAAAGCCCTTTGGCCTAGCTTTTTGATTTAGTAGATAATGGTCCAGAAGATGACGAAGAGGAGTCTAGGGAGGATGAAGTCCAAATATTTCACCAGTGGACTACCCCTTACAACCTTCGAAATAGATAAGTTAGAGGCCATGCTGGAGGCCCTTTCACGACCTCCACCCTGCCAAACAATTTTAGCACCCCTCCCGATCTGAGTGCAAACAATAATCCAGGTTTTCCACTTACACCCACACGATATCTCAGTAGAAATAAATAGCAAAACAATAGCCATAGTCAAACTGTTAGCTCCTCCCAGAATCATTCCCAAGAAAAAGAGATTGAGCAAATGGGGGAGTATATTACTGAGGAGTTCAAGAAGGTAAAGCTAAGCGTGTCTGCTTTTGAAATCCTAAAGGTGCCTACTATCCGTAACGCTTTTTTCAAAATGATAAATAGCACTCCACCATAGGGGTCAGCTCAAGAAACTCCAGCGAAGAGGGTCTCCTTTAATGATCAGCTAAGTGAACTGGTTGTCAGATAAATCTTTAATAGTAAGGCTGACTAGCCAGCAGTCCAATAGACAAGCAAGCAACTAGATAGGGTGGCTAATCAGGCACCAACTCAGAACAAGGGCAACGAAAAGGATAAAGGTCAAGTCATTCAAGTAGACGTTTCTGGAGGGTTGTTTCAAGGGAAATTCGAGACTCCTCCCTTTTTGACCACCATCTGGGTGTTCAGAAAGAACCTCCATAATTGCTTGCTCGACTCGGGAGCCTCGACCAATGTCATGCCCCTGAGCGTGTGCAAGGCACTCGGGATAACGCCAACTCCTTCCTAGAGGAAGGTGACGCAACTTGATAAAATCAAAATCAGCATAGGAGGGAGATAAACAGGATACCCATGCAAGTTGTTGCTCATTTTCGGATCCAACAAACTTTATACATACAGGCGGCCAACATCCCAGATACCTATGGTATAATCCTAGGTGGGGATTTCATGAGAGCGTTGAACAGATACACTACTATGGATTACTCTCACATGTGGCTACCATGGAAAGGGATGCCCAATCAGATCTGGATTGATAAAGAGCCACACATGAAATTTATGATCACCAAATACAACAACATGAACGAGGTGTTGTATGCTGAAACCAGTTTGGGGAATTATTCCCTAGTATCATATCGGAATGAACAGGAATACCCTGAAGGTGAGGGAATGAATGAGGTCTTCCTTGTACTATGCAGCCCACCTACTAATTTGAGCAATGCTCCTCAAAGCACTGAAGTGCTCATCGAATCTGACGATGAGGGGCTGGGAGAGAGCGATAGTCGGGGACTGCTCGATGGTTTCTAGGATTTTATGGAGAAATGCGTGCATGACCAGCTCAGCCTAGGAACTCGAATGAACTTCTAGGAACTCTTGCTCCCTAACTGGTGTCAAGTACACAATGCTGCTCATTCAGAGTTAAACTACTGCTTGTGCCAAACAGCAATTGAGCATGTCAAAAAACAAGCTGCTCTGAAGGGGAAAATGGGATTTGCATTCGGTGAACGAATAGGTTCCATCCCTGTGGTCCCCAAAGTGGTCACTAAAATGAAGCCTCCCACAAAGGCCAAGGCCAGATTTGTCAGCCCTACATCTAAGGATTCTCTTGGATTTTGGACATTGCATTTCAACGATTCTAAATCCAAGTACGAAGCTAAGGGAAGGTTTCGAACTGATCAGTCCCAAAGGTAAATCATACTTTTTTGCTCATAGACTGTAGTTTTATTGTACTAATAACATTGCAGAGTACAAAGCTTTGGTCTTGGGCCTTTTAATGGAATTAAGAAAGGATGTCAAGATGCTCCAAGTGTATGGAGATTCAGAGTTAGTCATAAAACAAGTTAGGAAGCTCTATTCCTGCTATGACCGAAGACTCACTAACTACTGGCACCACGTATGGGATCTGCTTGAAGGGTTGGATGCATTCAACATTCAATTGATCCCACATGCTCAAAATTATACCGCCAATGCTCTGGCACAGGCGGCAAGCACACTGTAGCCATTATCCCTATCTAGCCTCAAACGATTCACGGTGGAACTCACTTTTGTCCCATCAATGCTTGATAACGTAGCTAATTTCTAGGTATTCAACGACAACAAGCATATACTGGACTTCATCACCAGTTTGGACGTGTTCGCTGTGCAGATAATCGATGAAGTTGAACCTCAAGAGGCGGACTTGGATATAGAGGGGATCATTAACTTGAAAACTAACACCATCCCTAGGGGAATGGTTGAATTGGAGTGAATCTTTGACCTTAATCAGATCAGGGACCAGGATCAACAAGCTAAAAAGGATACCATCAGCGGCCAATGTGACACTTACAATTTGGGTATGGCTGGAAATGCCAAGAATGTGTTCATAGGTAAAGTATGCACCCATGAAGAAAGAAAATGGATTATCGAAACGCTACAGGAAATACCGTGATGTAATAGCCTAGAGCTATGATGATCTCAAGACGTATGACATGTCCATTATCATGCACACTATCCCTCTCAGGCCAGACGTGAAACCATTCGGGCAATGGCAGCACCCTATCAACGCTCTATTGGAGCCAATAATATATAAGGAAGTACAAAAGTTGCTATTATCCAGGATCATCTTTTTGGTCAGACACTCTACGTGGGTAGCGAACCTGGTTCCTGTCAAAAAGAAGAATGGGGAAATCAAGTTGTGCGTGGACTTTCGTAACCTTAATCGGGCCTCAAAGAAGGACAACTATCCTATACCCCCATTGGATGAAGTATTGCAGGTAGTAAATAGATCCCAGATGATGTCTTTCCTAGATGGGTATTCGGGATATAACCAGGTTATGGTCCAGTATGAAGATTGACACAAGACGACATTCACCACCAAATGGAGAATTTTTGCATATAGAAGAATGCCCTTCGGGCTGATCAATGCTGGTGCCACCTTTCAACATGCCATGGATATTGCGTTCAAGGACCTAATTGGTAAGTGCATCATCATCTACATGGATGATTTAACAGTATTCTCAAAGCATCGGGGTGATCACGTCGCTGACCTATGGAAGGTCTTTGAGAGGTGTCATGCATTCGGGGCCTCCCTTAATCCGAAGAAGTGTATCTTCGAGGTCATTGAGGGGAAAATCCTTGGACATGTTATGTCTGAGCGGGGAATTTATATTGACTCTGAACGTACTTAATCCATCATGAAAATCCAGCTGCCAGGCAGCAAGAAAGAATTGAAGTCTTTTTTCAAAAAGATCAACTTTGTCCACAAGTTCATTATAGGCTTTGTGGAAATAGTTAAACTACTCAATGCCATGCTGAAACAAGACGCCAAGGTCGAGTGGACTCCCTAAGTGAAGCAGGACTTCAAGGAAATCAAGAAAGAAATTGTTGACGCCCCTGTGATGGTCAGCCCCAACTACTTGAAGCCCTTCTACATTTACTCCTTTGCTTCAGATCATTCATGCGCCAACATCTTGACACAAAAGGATGACGAAGGGAACGAGCATCCAATTGCCTTCATGAGTGCCCCCTTGAAGGATGTCGAACTATGCTATCATAATATTGAAAAATAGGCTTATACCCTTGTTAAAGGAGTCAAGAAGTTCCAGCACTATATCTTGCACAACAAGGTCTTTGCCATAGTTCCCGATCCCGTAGTAAAAATATTGCTTATGCAGAATGAGTTGGGGGAACGAAGGGCAAAGTGGTTTGCAGTGCAATAGGAGTATGACATGGAGATCCAGTTGATGAAGCTGGTAAGAGGATAGGCACTCGCCTGAACAATGGTAGAGGTAGTTATTGACGCTGGACCCAAACTCACAGTGCAATAGTACCAGGTGGAGGACGTCTCCCTAGGAGAATGGTACGATGACATGGTGTACTACCTGCTAAATCACAAATGTCCACCTCATCTACAGGGGGTCCAAAGGTGAGCCCTTAGATTGAAAATCAGCAACTATGTGTTGCAGGGCTCCATATTGTACAAGAAAAATCATGAAGGCCTCTATCTACGATGCCTAGGAAAGGAAGAAGTTGATCGCGTTCTTAACGAATTCCATGACAAGTTCAGAACTGGCCATGGCTTAGGTCTATCAACCGCACATCAAATATTGAGAGCTGGGTATTATTGGCCCACCATTTTCGAGGATGCTCATGACCACGTCCGTACCTACCACATGTGCCAGACTACTGCCGCCAGAGAAAGGAATGTTGTTGTCCCACTACAACCTGTATTGGAGGTAAGGCCTTTTGCTCAATGGGTCTCGACTTCATTGGTCCGGTAAGTCCTCCATCATCTACGAGACATAGGTACATTCTAACCGCTTCTAATTACTGTACTAGATGGATAGAAGCAATAAATTGTAGGCAATGTATGACTGAAGTCATAACCAATTTCTTAGAAAGTTTCATTTTAAATCATTTTGGTTGCCCATATGCTCTAGTATGTGATAACGGCCCTGCGTTTGCCTCGCTGAAATTCACAAGTTGGGCCTTCGATTATGGGAATGCCTTCAAATTCTCCTCCAACTATTATCCTCAAGGCAATGGCCTTGCTGAGTCCACCAACAAAAACTTGATCATGGTGATCAAGAAGCTACTAGATGGGAACCCCAAGGATTGGCATACCCAACTTCGTTTCGCCTTGTGGGCAGATCACACATGCCACAAGGCTGCCCTTGGAGATTCACTGTACCATTTATTTTATGGCTTAGAACCCATCTTTCCCATACATTTGAAAATCCCAACCCTTCAATTTATCAACAACTTTTATGAAGGAGGAGACCGTAGAGAAGCTTGCCGAGCTCCTGCACCTTGAAGAAGTACGAGATCGTGCAATAGAAAATTTCACCAAACATCAGAGCGTAGTCAAAAGATGGTTCGACCGTCGAGCCAAAATTAAGTCCTTTTGCATTTTTGATCTAGTCGTCTATTGGGACAAGGCCCATGAAAAGAAAGGGGGACACAACAAATTTGACAAGCTTTGGCTTGGCCCCTTTCAGATTGCTGAAATCCTTGGAGATAATGCCTTCTGCCTAAAGACCCTCACTGGTGAAGACGTCTTGTTGCCTATCAAGGGGTAGCACCTTAAGCATTTCTTTTAGGCCTGAGCTCTTGGGAGCTTTTTGTGTAAATACGTGTACATAGGTTAGGATAGATTTCCTACTTTGTCCTTCGGTTTTGCTCATCTTCCCAACCATTTTGTCATAATTTTGGAAGAGTCTTCCTATTCCGCTATGGTCACCATGCTTGGTGTGATAGATGGTTTTCCTCACTATCCACTTTCATGTTATTCCCTAGATAAGCCTTCATTCCCTGTTACTAACCTCTGAAAGCTCCTAAGCATCGGTTTTCAACTTTTGGACTCTAAATTAACCTAGGATGGTTGTTCGCTTGAATGCCCCACGTTTGTCATGGATTCCACAAAACAAATTTTAAATGTTTCCAAAGAATGGTAGGGTGACTACTGGGACATGGGGATAAGTGAAAAATCTAAAGTCCGCTCCAGTGACCACTACGATTCTCAAGCCCATCGTGAGCTTCAGTGCTCACGCGGTTGAACCAAAGAAAATAGAAAGTGCTAAAAGAAAATATCTAGCACAAGTAATACATAAATTGAAAATAACAACCGTATGGGTGTGCGAATATCTCTACTGGGGCTATGGACGCCTAGTTGGCAGTAGAACTATGTTCGTGAGGTCGCAGCGACAACTCCGTCGGGGCTATGGATGCCTGTCTGGCAGTGGAGCAATGTCCAAGTTACTTTTGGGGTTAGATGAACTACGTAGCTTATCTCCCTCAACCAGTGGTTATTCTTCCTCTCTCTAAGGAAAGGAAATGAACTCACCATGCACACACCTCCATGATGATATTGCAGTTCGATTCAATCCCACCTTCCTTAAGCTATTCTTAGTTTAGCCTTGAAAGTCAGCTTCGGTTTGCGAAACCAAAGATCATGGGTTCAGAATAAATATTTATTTCTAGAACACTGGGAGCGTTCTCCCAGTGGAGTCACCATTTGTTGTGCCTTTTGCACACAAGCCCCGTTCGGAACGGGGACCCTCTTTTTCCTCTATTGCTCCCTGGGCCCTTTTTGCTTTACCTCATTTTGTGTGCCCAATTTTTCACAACAAAACCCACCTCGGGCTCCGACCTCTGGAATGCCCCTCCCACGATTCCATTGCATCGTTGTCATTTCGATGGCCTCGCCCTAGCGTCTTCCCAACCTCCGAACCCTGGACCCTCGAAGTCCGTCTGAAACCTTCCAAGATCAAAGCAACCCCGGGATTCGGTCCTCGGAGTTCCGTTCTTGGAATTCTGTGCTGACTTCGCCATTTCGATGGCCTTCCCCGAGCGGCTTTCTGAACCCCAGTTCCCGGCTCTGCAAAAATCTTTCAACTTCCAGGCGGAACCTTCATCCAAAATTCCCTCTAGACCTCGACCTCCGAAATTCTTTCCTCGGAATTCCATGTCGCATTCACCATTTCGACGGCCTTCTTGGGACGTCTTCCCAACTCGGACCCTGGTCTACTACCCGTCAAAACCAAATTCAGGTAAAATCTCTCAACCCCAAGCTTCTTCCGGATTCTGACCACCGGAATTCCCCTCTCGGGATTCCATTCCACCGGCGCAGTTTTAACGGCGAATTCGGGACAGCTTCCCGACCTCCGGGTCTCGGTGATCTGTTCACCGCCTTGCTGTCCCGAATCTTCTGACCATCTCCAGAGATTGTCCTCTAGATTTCCCTCCCCGGATTTTCGCTTCCACTTCACCAATGATTGATCCACAATTGCTTCCCGGCAATGGCAATCCGAGACCCGGATTTCAACCTCCCCTGCGTTGTTTCCAACGGTCGTCCTGCATCTCATGCTCAAACCCTCAAATGAAGGATCAAATGACCTCCAAATCCAAAATGGATTTCAACCCACTTGCTAGAATTAGGTCTTCCTTCATGCCAACCTTCTATTTCTTGAATCCAACACCAAGGAATTCCTTTGGGAATTCCATGCTCAATTTGCCCTTCCAAACGGCATTCTGCCAACGAAATTCTGACCCTGGGAACACGGTTTCTCTGCATTGCCTCCTAAACAATAAATTATCAAGTGTATTATGCTTGTCAAATATGAATAATGATTGCAAAGCTAATCTTGGTGTGCAGGAACTTGTATGGGACCGCTTCATCATGTTTATTGCTATTAATTCTCATCTTTTGTGTAGGATTAATGGAATCCGGTGTAGAAACTTCTGGTGCCTCCAAGGAGAAAGGGAAAGGAATAGCCAAGACACCTCAAGGCAAGGAGGATAGGGACTTGATGAAGTACAAGTTCTAGGGGGTCCCCATACAGTCCAGAGTCACCTCTCTCTACAGAGATATCACAGATACCAACATCGGCCAGGTCAATGTTGACAAGTTTATAGAAAGGGTCAGGATGAACCCCAAGACAGTGAATGCAAAACTGATAAAGAAAAGTGGAATCACCAAAGCGACAGGCTTCCCACCAACCTTGGTGGCCCTGGAATTTGTAATGGCATATGTAGAAGCCTATCAGGAAGAAACCCGAACTATAGTGGACCGGGACAGAAACCTCCTCGCAGACATGTCCCCGTCGAGTATAACAACAACATTCCACATTCCGGCCTATGAGAGCATGGAGACCCCCACCATGGGGGAGTGCCAAGGACTCTGGGAGCAGGATCCCTTGGGCTACAAAAAGGTCATCAATTAGTATTGGTTAAAGGATAAGTGGGGTAGCGCTGGCAAGCTTCCTCAGGAGCTTTATCACAGCGATTTCTTTGAGGATTACCATGACCTCATAACTTTGCTGAGCCGAGTGATGGGCCTTCCTATAGTGGCCTTCTTCCAAGAATGGATGTTCTATTTCATAGAGGAAATTCTCCATGGCAAGGGGACCGCCTTCTATTTGGGAGAGATAATCAGTGACTGCTTCCACGAGCAGTTTATAACCGTGAAAAAGAGCTCCAAGTTCTTCATGACCTCCTACTTGGTATTTTCCCTCGCTGATCGGTGGCATTATCAGGGATTGACAATCGTACCCAGTGACCCATTAGGGGTGGAACTCAAGTCTTACAACAGATACACGCAATTGCAGTTCAGGAATTTCAAGAGAGACTACTGTCAGGTGAATGATGCATTCATCGGCTACATCATTCGGTCCCTCGGGGGTGACTTTCAAAGGAGAGTTTCTCATAGTGCTAGAGCTCTCCTCAAGAAGTATGCCTTCCTCTACATACAATTCCTGAAGTTCACATACATCCGTGCCGAGGGATTCACCGAAAGACCAAATAAGCTGCACCGGTACCCCAATGACCGAATCATTCTATTGGAGCTGACCCGGTAGCTACGACATATTCATAGCATCCTAAGTGATAAGCATTTGGTGGGCCCATCTTATCCCATTGGGCTCGGCCAAGGAATGTACAAGATTCATACCTCCTAGTATGCGGGGTATTTGGAAAGGGAATTGACTAAGTATAAGTTCCGTCAACATACAACTCGCCCTTGAATGGACCCGTATAGACACATCAAGAAGGCGCTAGGACAAGAGTATGCCCTCCTCCACAACATCGAGGACTTTTGGGCCAACTACAAAGATGATCTTGAGGTATGATTGAGGCACTACAAGTGTATGACCACCATATATGTGCGAAGAATCAACCTATGCCCGATCCTTGACGAGCTCAAAGAATATGAAGACATGGTGATGGATCTAGGATATGATGTCATCGCCAATCTGTCACTGCCTGCAATTAACTGGAGTGAACCAGAACTTGATGATATCAACATAATCACTAGGCCCATTGAGATCTGAACAAGGGAATGGATTGACCAACAAGTGGCCCGACTAAAACAACAAGGAGTCACCATAACATTTAAGGGATTGGAGAGTGAACCAAGTGGCTTTGACAGAGGAGCAGCTGCTATCGCAACTGGGGAAGCATCTAGTACACGACCATCGATTAGGACCAAGAAGAGAAAGGAGGCCAGTGAGCAGCTGCCTAAATCAAAGGTCTATGTCCACAAGTCTTCTGAGCTAGAGCCTTCCAAGAAGAAGAGAAAAATAATTGGAGGCACGAAGACGATCATGATGTTGAAAGGTCCACCACTTGGGATCTCAGATGAGAGATCAAGCCCACCAAGGTCACCACCTCCTTTAGTCACTGCTGCTGTTGCTCCCACCCCGCATGCTTTGCTTATCGCTTCTGCTTCCTCCCCGCCTGCTGTGGACATCTCTGTCCACCTTGCCGCCACTCCTCCAATCTTGCAGATCATTTCTGTGGATTCATCATCTGCCACGACCTCACCCATCTCCTTCCCTCCCCTCTGCTCCCACTGCTACGATGCCTATCCTTGGTCTCCTTGAATCCTTCATGAAATACATACAAAATGTGCCCTCTGAGCTCTCAGGGATGCTCAATAATCCGGTGGTTCAGGCTGCAATAGCCTAGGCTATGGCCTCTGCTCTAGTTCCCCTTTCCTCTATTGAACCACCAAGGATAAAGGCAACGATGCAAATATTAGATGAGCTTGAGTGACAATAGCTTGAGGCTGCATTGAGGCCAGAGGATGAGGAATTTGAGTACCACAAACATCCACTGTTTGAGCACCGAGAAATCAACGAGGTAGCTTATGAGTCCTCCAGTGAGAGCAATGAAGGGCTGAATACTAAATTTATGAAAGAATCAAATGATCTTGAGCTCAATGCAGAATGGGGGAAGCAACTCAAGGAGATTGAAGATAAAGAAGCTGAAGACTAGCTCATAAGAGAAGAAGAGATTGCTGCTCAAGAGACAGAGGGAAGCAAGTCTCCTACTGAGAAGCAAGACCAAACTCTGGAGCATGACAAGGAAGCATCCCTCCATGAGGATGAGTAGGGAGAGAACCCCGAAGAGCAGGGATATAATCAGAACAAAGAAGAGGGGGATATTGAAAAGGAAGATCTACCCAAAGAGCAATTGCATACTGAATCCCCTACTGAACATAAGATCCTTCAACAAGACTACGATGAGGAGAAGGAAGATACAGGGACCGAAGAGAGGGCTCTTGTTGTCAGAGCCGTCGAGCTGGAGAAGAAAGACAGCAGAGGTCAAGATGAACCACCTAGGGAGGAGCCCCAAACACCCAAGTGGCTGCAGAGGTAGCTAAAATAGAAAACTCCCACTTTGAAGGATCCCAAGGCAAGGTTGGAAGCCATCATGGCCAGAGCACAAGTAAGCACCAAAAAGAAGGAGAAGAAACCAAAGGTCAGATCCAAGGTAACCATGGATTCTTTAGGATCAAGGGCAGTGCAGATAGCTACACCAATGGTTGGAGAACAGGGTATAGTTTATAACGTCTCCACCATCAACTTGGGAGTGGCCATGAGAGAACAGAAGGTTGATCACCTCAAGGAGTCGGTCGCCACAATGGTACACCTTAACCAGCAGGATAAGATTTCAAAGGAGGAACTCAAGGAAGAAGTGGACGATCTAACGACCTACATTCAACAGTGGTCATCCCTGGATGAGGAGCCCATGACTTCATCCACCCCGCCTCAGCTGCTGTCCCAAGAGAAAATTAATAAATTAGAAAAGGGAAGGAACTTAGACAAGACTACGGAAAACTAGTTCTGACAGGTCTTAGACATGGGAAACACGGGCATCAATTTGGCTGTCTAGACAGTGAATAACTTCCTTAAAGTGCAAAGGACCCTTGAGGGTACAAGGCAGATCTATGAGGAGTTCCCAAGGAAGTACGAGGCAACCTATCCAAAGATCGAGGCCATACTCGCATTGCCAGGCGAAGTCTGGGAGAAGGACTTGGCCTTCAAGGATGATGACCACTGGTTAGTCGATGTCTGGAAGTGATATTTCAATCACAGAAGGAAAAGGCTCGAGCAAATCATTGAGCGGATAGTGCCAGACATCAAATGGGCTAGGGATTCTTTTGAAGAGTGCTCTTGGTACATCAAATTGATAATGAGGTATGAGTCGCCCGTAGCCGCGATCAACCTTGAGAGCATAAAGCCCCACTTCTTGAAAATCATGGAAGATGGGATGTCAGTTGAAGTCACCATGGACTTCATGAGCTTTGTGGCTCGTGCCTTCATGCAATCGGAGCTTTTCAGGGATAGTGCGGCAAAGTATGAAGAGGACTGGAAGAAACTTGTCAGCAATTCCCAAGAATGGAGCTACCAAGTGCTGGGATCAGACATCATCGAGATGGATAAGCTCCAGCCGCTAATCTTGAACTTCGTAGAGTATGCAGCATTGAAGAAGCGTGAAGGAAACCCTATTATCAACAAAGAATTCCTCAAGGAATAGCTATAGCAAAGGGCAAATAGCTAAAGGATGAAATTGCTACAGTGCTATCACTAGAAGACGAAACAGGGAAAAGACAAGAATGAATTTATAAATGTAATATATTTGGGGGTAGGTGAAACCTTATTGTAAAGTGAATATTGGCCACACAATAGAATCAAATCTTGTCCACTCATTTTGTTTTTTGGAAACTATAAATAGGGCTCTCCTCCTCTCATTTTAGAGAGTTGAGTTGTTGTAAAGACATGCTACTAAAAATATAATAGAAAATAAAGTCATTTTCTGGTGTATTTATGGATTTCTCCACATGTTTCATGATTTTTCTCCATTTAGTTAGAACTTTGCTTCATGTCACTTTTCTGTTTTAGTATCTTTAGATTGATTTTGGTAGAATTAGTATGGTGTCTCTGGTTTTGAAGATTAATGTTGTGTGTCTACTTTCCTCGTCCATACTTTTTGTCATTTGCTGCTAGCATATGACTGTGTAAATTTAGTCTCGACTTTAATCCCATTGTTGCTCATTAAACTTTATCTTTATTCACGTTTCCATGGTGAATGAATGATTAATATCTGTAGTCCTTAGAAGATAGCACTAATTTCATGATATTGTGAAAATTCAGATTAAGTGAAATTTTGTTTAAGGAAACTATCCATAGCAGGAACCTCCATGATCACTGTTTATCGATAGTTGCAAGTCTCAGAAACATCTTTCCTCCTTGCCCCCTTTTTCCTTTTTTTAAGAAACAACATGTGCTAAGGTTTGTTGCACATTGTTAAGCCAGATCTGACAAAATAATGGAGTCTAAGACTGCTGTCTAAACTTACAGCAAGGTACAGTAATTCCTTATTCTTAAAACTCCATTCATTTAACCAATTCTCCTACAGCTTTGACCACGTAAGACCGCCTTGTGATTCCAGCAAAATCACATCAAACAACTGATATGTTCCAAGCTCCGTCATGACCTAACATCCGAGAGATGTTGGGATAGTGTTCTGCAATTTGATTGTGGAAGTTTGTCTTTCAAGAGAGGTAATGCAACTATGTATTACCAGTGTTGTGAAGTGCATAAAAACACCATCAACAAATCACTCTAATGTTCTCTTAATTAATGAAATACTTGTAACAATAATAATAAAACATATCAATTTAATATTTCTTTTTCATTGCAATAGACCCCCCCTTATAGTGGCATCCACGTCGTGAGTACACAACTAGGCATACATTAAGATCATGAGTATAGCTCAAAACAATTGAAGGGGGGACAAATGATTTAAAAAATGATACTCCACTTCGACTTTTTTTAGCTACAAAAAAGAAACAAAAAAATAGTGATTGTAATCATATTATGACAACCATATTTTTTATAATATTTAAAAACTCAAGGAATGAATGTTATATGTTAATGAATGAATGTGAATATGTTAATGAATGAATGTTAAAGAGCCCCATCAGGTAAAGAGCACCACTCTAATGTTCTTTTAATTAATGAAATACTTGTAAAAGGAGGAGGAGTTCTGGAAACAAAGATCAAGAGCCCTTTGGTTGTCGGCTGGAGATAGAAACACAAGGTACTTCCACCTCTCGACTTCTAAACACATAGTTGTTAACAGAATATCTCAAATAGATGTGAATGGAACTAGTTTTGTAGAGGAAGAGGATATTAGGATGCAAGCGGGCTCCTTCTTTAAACTTCTTCTATTGGCTAGTACTGAAATAAACCAGAATGAGCAAGATTAGCTTGTGGAAGCTATACCAAGAATTATCAACTAGGAGAACAACTCATTTATGACTGCTATCCCCACCAATGAGGAAGTCAAGCGGGCTGTCTTTTCCTTTGATGGGAATAAAGCCTTGGGGCTCGATGGTTTTCCTTTGTTCTTCTTCCAATGGTTCTGGGAGATTGTTGAAGAAGATGTGGTTAATGCTGTTACGGAATTTTTTGGAGCTAGATGTGTTTTAAAAGAACTAAATGCTACTTTCCTGGTTCTCATCCCCAAGAAACCTAGAGCTAATAACTTTGAGGCTTTTAGGCCTATCAATCTCTGTAATTCTTTATACAAGATCATTTCTAAGGTCTTAACCTCTAGATTCTTATTTTTTCTGCCCTCCTTGATTTCTCCTCAACAAAATGGATTCGTCCTTGGTAGAAAAATCCTTGATTCTATTGTTTCAGTTCATGAGAACATTCACTCCCTTGTTGAATCAAAGACTGAAGGTTTCCTATTAAAGCTTGACATATCAAAAGCCTACGACAGAGTTGACTGAATTTTTTTATTTAAAATTCTGAAGGCCTTTGGCTTTAATAATAGGGTGGTTCAAATGGTGGAACAACTTGTGTCCATAGCTTCCATATCGATTATGGTCAATGGTTCCCCGACCTCCTTTTTTCAGATTACTAGAGGTCTCAGGCAGGGTGATCCTATTTCTCCTATTTTATTCACTATTATGGCTGAAAGCTTAGGTAGGAACCTGAAAAAATTGGTTGACTTTAAAGTTATCTCCGGGCTCAGACCTTCCTTAGGCAACTTGGTGTGCTCTCATCAACAATTCGTTGATGATACTATGCTCATGGGTCAAGCTTCTGTGTCTAAAGCTAAATCTATAAAATAGTTGCTTGACAAGTATGGGAGAGCTTCTGGACAGCTGATCAACAATCAAAAAAGCTCGGTGTTCTTTTTCAATACTCCGGCTCATCGACAGACTAAAATTGCTAGAATTCTGGACTGTAAGGTGGAATCCCTTCTTGCCACCTACCTGGGTCTTCCTTTAAGTATGAAACCTCCTGATGCCTTCTGGATTTCATTGGTGGATAGATTTAGTAAGAAGCTTGCAGGATGGAAAGGTGCTCTACTTAGCCAAGCTGGAAAACTTCAGCTCCTCAAAGCCTCCCTTCAGAATCTCCCTATCTATGCCTTGAGCCTCTTTAAGATCCCTACCAAATATGTTGATACAATTAAAAAAATTCAAAAAATATTTCTTTGGTCAGGTGTTGAGGAAAATAAAAGAATTCCCTTAATTGACAGGAATCTGATCTGTAGACCTAAAAAGAATGGTGGACTTGGGTTAAGAAGAATCAGATCTATTAATAAAATCCTCTTGGCTAAGAAAATTTGGAGAATCTTCTCCTCCTCCGGGGAGTGGATAGATATTCTGGCTAGGAAATATTTAGATAACAATTGCTCTTCGATTATTAAGAAGGACCCCCACCTTCTTCCAAGAGGATCTATATGTTGGAACAATTTAATTATTGGAAAAAAGATTGTGGAGGAAGGCATTGGTTGGCAAGTGAGAAATGGTAATAGTACCAGATTCTGGGAAGACAGATGGCTTTTTAAGGAACCCTTGATAAATATCAATCCCTTCAGAGATTGGGCTGACAATTGCAAGGCTAGGTTTGGAACTTTTGTTAAAGATTATAGAGTTAATGGTAATTGGGTGGACTTGGGAAGATTTACTCAGGCTTTGGTCCCCATCCAAACTACGCTGCTAGCAGTTAGAATTAGCTCGGAGCAACTGGAGGACTATGTGGTTTGGATTGATGATCCCACTGGTAATTTTTTTGTGTCTTCTGCTTTTCCTAAGCTCACTTCATCTCTGGATCATCCTCCCTTTTGGTCTAAAGCTTGGTGCAATAATCTGATACCTAAAATTAACATCTTCTTTTGGATCTTGCTTCAAAATAAGTCGCTTACTATTGACAACCTGTGTAAACAGGGATTTCAAATCCCTAATAGATGTTGTCTTTGTAAGATGGATGTAGAATCTGTAAATCATTCATTCCTTCATTGCTCTTTTGCTGCTTCTCTTTCGGAAAATTTTATCAGGTTGTGGAACCTTTCTTGGGTTTTCCCAATGCTCATTGAAGATCTCTTCTCTCAATGGAAAGCCCTGACAAGGAATCCTTTACTTAGATTTTTTTGGGAGTTATCCTTCCCTCATATTGCTTGGGGCATGTGGAAAGAATGCAACAACAGAATTTTTAGGGGCAAAGAAGCCTCTGTGGACTATGTCTTTGATAAAATTGTCAGTTCTCTAAAGGAAAACTTTAGTGTCATGGCCTAGAAGGATAGGAAGACCTTGAATGCAGAGTTTTCAAACTATGATCTTTTTGTTGCTAAGGATTGGAACATAAATCCTTTTTTGTCTAGCTTTACTATGAAGGCTAAAAAGGACAGAGAGGGAGTTTGCTGGACTTTTCCGCCTAACGGGTGGATTAAAGCTAACTTTGATGGTGCGACTAAAGGAAATCCAGGGGTGATGGGCTATGGAGGAGCTATAAGGGATTCCAATGGAAATTTCATAGGTACGATTGCCTCTCCTCTTGGCTCTCAAACTAATCACCTGGTGGAGGCAGCTGGTGCTTACCATATCATAAATTTAGCCCAAAGTCTCAACATTAAAAACTTATGGCTTGAAGGAGACTCCAAAAATATAATTGGCTCCCTCTGTGGCAAGTCTCCTCCCTTGTGGACCATCAAATCATGGATTGATGAAGCTAAATTGAAACTGGTCAAGTTTGAAAAAGTTAAAATATCACACGCCTATAGAGAAGCCAATGTTGTTGCGGACTTTTTTGCTAATGAAGGAGTTAAGAGTAAAGAAGTGTGTACCTAGCTAAATAATATCAATCTAAATATTAAAGTTTGTGCCCTATTAAATTATGATAAATCACATGGTAAGGTGTCGTGCTATCCCTTTAATGAGGAAAGGTTGGATCTTTCACATCACAATCATTAGATTGTATGGGATCGAGCTCTGTGGAGTAATTTGCAAGTTAACTCCACACGCTTGGGTGCTTAGATTTGGCGGGGCTAATTTTAGAAAGGCTTGTGTTTGGATCTTCCTCACTGTGTCGGCCGATATGGGAGGAGACAGAAAGTGAACTGAGCCAGACAGCTATGAAACCCACATGAAAAATGCTAAGGTTTGGAACAAGATTAAAAGTGGATGACTTATTCCTTTTCTGGAGAAGCTTCATGGTTCTGATCTAGAGGCAACGAATCTCTTCACCAAAAATTGGCATAATGGTAACTTGACTCTGTTCGGCAGGAATGTGGAGCTCAATGAAAATCTTATTGCCAAAGTTACGGGATTACCCACTGATGGGAAAAAAAAATTTAGGGACAGGGCTTACTCTAATGAAGCTATTATCAGATTCCCCAAAAATGACAAGGAAAAGCAAAGCTTGGTGAAAATTGCTAACAGTTACTTTGATGTTGACTCCATAAAATCTATATGGAGAAAGGTTCTTCGAGCCATTATGGAGTATATCACGATGGACAGGCGTTTTACTAAAGTATATGGGTACCACTTCAATCTCCTCAACCATTTCCATCACAAGGTAAGGGTCTCCATCCCCTATTATCTCTTCTGCTCTTTGAAGAAAAGTTTGGAGGACAATAAAAAAAACCCCAAAAGATTTCCTATTCTTCATACTAGGTTAATTAGGCTTATTGTTGAACATCTACATGTGCTTTCCCCTGCTACCTTAGAAGCCAACCCTGATGATGAGAGTGATGATACTGAGCCCAATGGCTTGGAGTATTTTCCTAACCCTAGCCCAGGTCCAAAAGCCCCTAGTTTGCATGCCGGCCCTTCCAGGGAACCTGGTAAAATCTGGGTTGAGCTTGAGCCTGACTGTCCTCCTCCTAAGAACAACCCTACTGGCAAGACTACCCAGGCTAAAAGCCTTGTCTCTTACACTGAAGATTCCTCTAAGTCAGAGGAAGCTGATAGCAATATCTCTGAGCGTTGTGTGGACCCTTGACCGGACATACACAATGTTGACAATTCCCCTATTAACATTGGAAAAGAGCCCTCCCTTGATTATCTCTACTTGGCTAAAACCAATTCTGAGTCCCATTCTAAACTCCTGGATTGGACCTTCTCTGAAATCAATGAGCTCAAAATTAAAAACTGGGCCCTGCAAAGTAAGATCGAGGAAATGGGTGTTAAGATAGTTGAAATGGGTAAGAAAGAAGTGGCACATAGTAACAGGAACATTGATACCGATGTTGAGTGCTTAAGGAATACCATCAAAACTATCATGGAACAAAACAACCGTATAGCAAGACATAATGCTATAATTATTAATGCAATGACTGAAAAGCTTGACAAAGCCCAGTAGGGTTCTCTGGTGGTTGACTTGGAAGATACAGAAGATAAAAGCCAAGACACGGATGGTGGCATTTCTAGAAGAACCCATGCCAATTTGAAGCGCAAGGCCCCCCTAACCCCAAAAATGGTTCAAACCTTTAAAAAGGGGGTTAAAGATATGCAGGATATGGAGGCAGAGACAGAGATTGTCCTTAGGTCTCTGAAGTAATAGTTGGGGCTTTCTGTGTTCTTTCTTTGTTGTCCCTTCTTTCCTGACCCTTCTGGTCTTTTTTGCTTGATTGCTGCTAGTTTTTTCTTGGGCAGCTATTTTTTTGGTGGAACTTTTGTGTTCTCTTCGCTATTTTGTAAACTTTGTGGTTTTGGGTCCCTGTAAAACCCGTTTTACCCTTTTATCAAAAATAATAAAACATATCAATTTAACATTTCTTTTCTATTGCAACAGACCCCCCCTTGCAGTGGCATCCACGTCGTGAGTACACAACTAGGCATACATTAAGATCATGAGAAGAGCTCAGAACAACTGAAGGGGGGACAAATGATTTAAAAAATGATACTCCACTTCAACTTTTTTTAGCTACAAAAAAGAAACAAAAAAAAAGTGATTGTAATCATATTATGACAACCATATTTTTGATAATATGTAAAAAATGAAGGAATGAATGTTATATGTTAATGAATGAATGTTATATATTATTAATGGATGAATGAATGAATGATATATGTTATTAATGGATGAATGAAAGAATGTGAATATGTTAATGAATGAAAGTTATATGTTATTAATGTAGGATGAATGAATGAATGATTAATGTTATATGATCAGGTATGGGAAATTGAGAGTGATGTGACGGGGGGGGGAGGGGCCAAATGAGATTTCACCTTCACGTGGTTGGCCCTGTTAAGTAGAGAATATTAAACTATTCTCGAAACAAAGAGAAGCTCAATAAGGTAATGCACTTTCAATATAAGAAATGCATTGTTTGAAGCATCAAACCAATATGCAAAGATGAAAGGAAGTACTAAATTTTCACTATGGTAGTAGAAAAATGATTCTTTATACCCTGATGCCTTCATTTTCCAAGCCAATTTCTCCTACTTTGCATAGCTCTGCCATGTTTGTGGATGTGATATGTCTCCTACACAAAAAAATGTACCAGTTTACGGCCTTCAATACAACTACATCCAATTATCTTTCAAATTCCTCTATCTTTCATCAATGTATTTACTATTTGAACCTCGCACAGATGTTTTAGATGAAGAACCCATTATTGTGAAATCTGCCTCTAGTTGAGTAAATTGAATCCATGCTCTGCATCATATTTTGAATTTGTTTCCATTCCAATGTTCTGAGTTTAGTTTGTTTGTATGGCTTTGTATGAATACCACATTGTGTTGCGTGTGGATTTGGTTTCAAAGCTCTATTTATTTTGTTTTTAGTGGTGACATAATTCTAAAATTTAACTTTTGTGCATAACAGGTTAGTGGAAAAATTGATAGCTCTGAAGGGTTTAGAGGCTCGATTGAGATGGATACACAGATATTTGGATCTTGTTGTTGATGGGAGGCTTCCACTTAACTATGAAATTTTATACCATTTATAGGTATGCAAAAATTTCTCTACTTACATTCATTCAAGAGGCTAGATCGCTTATCTTTTGTCATATGGTTGGATTAATGTGGCATACAATGTCAATGTGGTCTATAGTTGTTTTAATATGTTCAAGTTATGCATAGTTTACAATGAATAGAGGGTGAAAAGGGGCGTGTAAGTTAAAAAATACATCATTAACAATCATTCTTTACACTATGTTATATTTATTCATTATTCCTAAAATTCTTAAACATATAGACTAGGAAGAGAACTCTATTCAATACATGATTATGTACTACATATATTGTTGTATCCAAGCCTTATGATCTTGGATATATCTAGGAAGGCCAAGAAGGGAGTTGCATGTAAGTAAGTAGTTTATTGGATGTCTGAGAAGTTTTGGAAGAATAACAGTAAATTTTGTTTGGTGCTTGTGTTTTTCCCTGGGTTTACGGTTTAGTACTCAATATGATCATAAATGTCATTTTTCCATGTTGATTTTTATCCCAAATGCTTTTTTAGCTATTCTAACTTCTTGTATACTTTGGTTATTCATTGAATTTAATATAATTTCTCCATCTCTCTGTGTCTTTTGGTTCAATAAATACTTGTCTCTTTCTTATCTATGTTTTCTCTTGTTATCCCAAGTGAGATGTAGAATGCTTGAATTGAAAATTTTCTATCATAGACACCCACATATATGCTTCATGCCATATTCACTCTGTGGGGACACATCTTCTTGAGCATTTGTTATTTTGTATACATGTCGAGGTGAAACTGAAGGTTTCGAAGGTTCAGGGAACTAGGCTATGATAGTCTCTTTCTTATTCTTTTCCTTTGTTCATATGTTTTGTACTGATTTTTCAGGAGCTTGAAGAAGAGGGGAAGCACCCACTTGACCTCCCAAACCTTAAGAGGAGAATAAATTAAGAGGTTAATGCTTTAATTTTAATTGTTGTTGCATTGTTTTCAATATTATAAGGCATCACTTGTTTCATCTATTTGGACTATGTTTGATAGTGTTCATTAATGATACATATCGATCCTTTCTCTATCACTTATTAGAATTCTATCCAATTTCAAAGATTTAAGGCAAAAAGGGTCTAGTCGGAAGGACTATACTGAGCGGCTTGTTGCAGATTTGTCTGTATATTATGGCTACAATGACTATTTGATCCAAACCTTCCTCGAGGTTGAAGGGCCTGAATTTTTGGAATTTTCTTGTTATTATCTATTCCAATGCTTCGTTTGATTGCTATTTTAGCACTTTGTTTGCAACTTAGTGAATTTCAAAATAAAGTTAAATGAGGTGATATTGTGCTGAATGATTGTAAATTGTGTTCCTCAAACTTCAGATGTTCCTTGTTGCTGAATAAGTAGAACTTATTGAAGCAAACAAAGTTCCTCTGCCTACATGCCTCCGGACCAACACTTTAAAGGTTAGTAGCTGGAATAGCCAATTTACAGTTGAATAAAATACTTATTGCTCACCCGAGTAACCGAGCATCTATTTTTGGATGTTATTTTCCTACATTGATTTTCCTAAAACAAACACAGGAAGCATGCATGAAAAATATACCAATTTTCCTAAAACAAATGCAAAGACTAATCACAAAAGATATCCTGATATGCATAAAACAAACATAGGAAGTACCCACGAGAGATGCATTGATAAATGCCAAAAACACACCATGAACCTAAGCACCTATAGGTACTGCTACCCAAAGTGGGACACAAAATCTTACTTCATACCAACCTCACTACTCTATGAGTAAACCTACCAATAAACTTCAAGGAAGGATATCCAACTTTCTCCTCGCATTTTACAACTTACTATTTTCTAGAGTTCCCTCAAAGATCAAAGCAAATCCAATTTTCTTCTCAGACTTTAAATCTTTTTTCATTCTCAAGTTTCTTTAAAGATTGAAGTAAATATTGTGCATTGTCACCTATATTCATCAAATCACTATGCAGTGTTGATCTTTCATCTCATAGTCCATTTTATTGATATTTTCATACATTGCTTTAACTGTTAAGACCATCCTTTATTGATTATTGATTGTCTTTGTGAACCCCAATCCTATACCTACACAAACACAAGAAACACACACATTATTAGGTTCATATGCAAGTAAGAAAAAGGATTCCCCGTGAAATTCATTTACTATGCTTGAAGTAGGAAAATATGAAGAATCAATACAAGAAAGTAAATAAATCCTAATTAAGCATGCAAATCCTCAATCCCATGGGGGAATTGGTGCCAATTATGTGTATAAAATGGCCCTTTCCCAACTCGTAAGTTTGGATGATGGTTGATCCACCTGACGGTGAAGAACAAGATGATTTATTGATAAAATCTGCAATAACCTAGCTATGGTGATGAAAAATGCTCAAAAAAATGGATGAAATTGCTCTAAATGTGAAGATAATAATTTTTCTCTCAAATTGTGGATGATGAATGAGAAGAGAAGCCTCTTATTTATAGATTTGATTGAGAGAAGGAGAGGAAAAATGGACTAATGTGGGCTCATTCAACATCCAATGGCCAAGTGCCACTTGTCAAGATATGAATGGAGGAAGGTTGTGCACATTTTGATGAATGAGCCAATAAATGTTATTAGGTGAAATTTCAAATTTGTGAAATGACTTGTTGAAGAGGGAAGGAAAATTACTTAAATTCCACTTGGCTCAATGCAAAAGGACATGTAAGAGGAGAGTGAATGCTTTTTTGGATGTACAAATCCACTTGGAGGGATTTTCAAACTTTGGAGGAATATTCCACAAATATGCCAAGTTGGGAGAAAATGTTGATTTAATAAATTAATTAAATGCATTTTCATGTGCAAGTGGCAAAATCTAGAGAAATTTAGTGATTGAGATTAAATTAATCAATATTTGATCAATTTAATGAGAGATTAGATGATTTGACACCTTTGACTTAGATTTTAGGATTTAAATAAATCAAAGTTGAGAGGAATGATGATTTTAGATTTAATTAAATAAAATTGATTTATTTAACTAAGGAGAATGATGTTAGATTAAATTAAATAAGGTTTAATTTATTCCATTTAATAGGATGAATTTAGAGATTTAATTAAATAAAATGAATGATTTAATTAAATAGAGGCACAAGGTTAATTAAATTAAATTGATTAATTCAATCAACAGGGAAGAATGACTTAATCAGATAAATAATGATTTATTCAATTAAGGGATGAAAGGTGATGCTAAGTTGAGAAGGTGATTCGGGACGAAACAGTGTTAGTAATTAGGATCAAGTGTGTCATTATATTTTCCATGTCTACATTTTACCCCTCTTTGAAGCAATGCACTTGTTGCATTGGTTCAAAAAATAAACTACTGTGATCAAAATTCAAAATTTTCTTGATTTTTCAGATGCCCCATTGTTGCTACAGCGAGAAGGATTATGTTGGTATATTGCCCCCTCAAGAGATCAGATGAAAATTTGGATTTTTGGGTGATTTAGTGAAAAAAAGAGGACAACGTGCCTGATGGGGTCTATTTAGGGTTTTTTGACCTAATTTAGCCATCCAACTAGGGTTTTGGGCCCATGATCTCATTTTTGCCAGATTGATTTAGAGAGGTACAAAAGTCACAATACCAATATACAGAATCATAGTTCCAGCCATTATATAAGGTCTTGTGGCACCAAATCAGTGGGACCGATATTTTAGTCCAGGTTGGGGATTAGCATGGGAGCGGATGCTCTTTCAGAGAGAGTTCCTTGCCTGGGGTCTAGTGATGTTGGCCTCACTATACAAAGATCTTCATGAGTTTTCCTACATGGATAGCAGGGCCATCGGGGTCGGGGTTACATTGCTGCATGTCTGGACTTGGGAGTGGATAGCAGTGCTCCGACCGTAGGTTACACCAGTTGCATTAGAGCTAGATGATCCAATCATTTGGCGATATGGTGGTGCTCCAATTGTCTTCACACATATAAGGGTTGGCGATGTTACACACTGGAGGAGATTCATCGATGAGATGAGTGTCTTTACCTAGAGGCCCTGGCTTGGGATGGGTCCTTGGTTCGATGACGTTCAACATTTGTTCTTTGCTCGCTAGGATAGGTTGATGGAGGGCAGAGAGCACACCATGATAGAGAGGTACTAACTAGATCGGGTGGCTCAATAGTTTGGTGAGGTATAGGACAAGCCTAATGACCAGTACATGGTGATATTTTCGCATACTACAAGGGAGATTACATGGGGTTGGCACATCCCTGTAGATGAGGTAGTGACATCCTTTTGGTAGCTAGTGGCCAAGTTGTGGCTACATGATCAAGATTCAGGTGATGTGGGGGTGACACAGGCATACAAATATTGGTTTAGACCCCTTTTGAGACTTACAGATCCAGGTGTAGTAGCTGCATAATGAAGACCCAAGGGTCGATCAGCAAGTTGAGGTCGAGGACAGGGAGGCAGAGCGGATGGAGATGGAGATGGAGATGGGATGCCAAGAGGAGGGGGACCTCCTCCACATCAAACACCACCCAAAGCACAACCACATCAAACACCACCCCGGGTGCAAACACCACCCATAGATCAGGCACAACAAGGCCCACCCAGAGACGGGGAGAGAGAGGTCCCACAACAACAACCTCCAGCATAGCCAAATCATTGTGATGGTCTGATTCAGTAGCTGCAGGTACAAATTTTGACTGCTGAGAGGCATCAGGCTAGGCGATAGATTTTGGTAGTTAGTACTGAGAGAGATCAGGCTAGGTCTGAGAGGGACCAGGAGATAGGTCGGAGGAGATAGCTTGAGAGTATGGCCTCCTCATCCCAGGGTAGGACAATATCTTTACGAGCATATCAAGAGGTGGTTAGAGAGGTTGAGCACTATCGTCAGCACTATAGGTAGGTCGTGCCAACAGTAGGTTGGGTGCTAGACTTTTCACAACAAATAGAGATGAGGCCACCCGAGGATCATGATGAGAGGCAGGTGGGAGAGGACAGCAGCCAACAAGGCTAGTTCCTCCCTTTTGATCATAGACAGTATTCATTTTTTAGTTCATGGGCTCCAATTTTTTGTATTGCCCCTATTGTACCATATATAGACTTGATTTGATATTTTGTACCATGACAGTTGTATATTTTGATGATATATATGAGATGGTTAATTTTATGAGATGTGCTATTTTATTTATGATGTATGGATGCATTTTAATTTCCTACATGCGATGATATGTTATGAGATGCATCTATTTTACGTTATGCCATGTGATGTATGATGTAGTGATTATGGATGTATTATTTTTTGTATTTTTCTATGCATTTTATGGTGACGATTGTATGGATGTAGTTATGATATGAAAATAATTTATATTATGCTCCTAATGGTTCATGCAATGAGTGACTATGATGTTTTTTTTCTTTTCCTTATGCAAAATGATTATGATGATGCATGATATGTGATGGATGTAATGACATGAATGCAATGTTTTCTTAAGATGCTTAGAATAAAAAATCTATATTACTCTTCCTAACTTAAGATAATGATGATACATGAAATGCAATGATGTCATGTCATTGATATGATGTGATATGCATTGTGCGTTATGATAATTATTTGCAAATGCAAGATGTATGTCTTAGCAATGATTTGATTAGCTGTCATGGTACCATGTTAGTGTGGAAAGAAGACAAAAGAAAAGAGATTCAACAAGCCATTATTATTAGTGTTGATGATGATGCTTTGCTTACCAGGAGTTGGGTTTTTAAAAGGGACAATTACTTTATGTTTGATAACACGCGTAGGTACAATGCATCAAAGTATAAAGAACCAAGATGGCGTGGTACCTAGTGTGATGGACTTTGATTTGACAATCAGATATGAGTATTCATATTCACACTTGACATATGAAACCTTATTTAGAATGTAGTTCAAATATTATAAACATATTGGACCAAAACATAGAAAATAAAGCCTTCCTATGTGGTCAATAAGACATCTAAAACATCCTCCCTACAAGCCAAACAAAGCACACATGATGAAGTTATTTTACAAGAATATCCCAAAAGCACAGTAGATAAAAAAGATAATGATCCTTGCCCCATTCCTTTCTCTCTAAACCATTTTGATTAGGCATCATCGAGAGGTCCTTGGAATGAGCACAAAATAAGATAAGTCAAAATTACCAAGACAAAGTAAATAGACAAGCTAATGTTCTTCGTACCGCTAGCCAAGACTAAATTATGGTGATTCCTGATGTTGATGTCCATAGTGGGAAGGATGCATCCCAGGACATGTTATGATCGGGTGATGATGATATTAATTTGATGATAAGCTATTGATACTCTAAGTTGATAAACTTGTTGACTTACTGACCTAGACTTGAGACTTTGATGATTAGATGTTCACTTTTGAACCTGCTAGACTTGCTTTTGACTGACTTACCAAAGGATGAAGATGATGATTGATTTATTATGAATGTTGATTATTGTGGGTGAAAGTGAGATGAGACAAGTGCACCATTTTGGTTTTTTTAGATATTTGGATGTTTTTGATGTTTTGAAATTTTTTGAGGTTGTTTTTGGGATTTTGAGATTTTATGAATGTTTTTGGATTTTTGAGATTTGACCAAGAGACAAACCTAAAGACCTAGCATAGGGGTCTTGGGAGATGATCAACAAATTTTCCTTTCCTACATTATACACATAGAGACCACGTAGTTTGACTGACATAGACTTGATTGCTAATGAGATAGATAAGCAAACGGATTGCCATTGCGACGAACACCTAAAGGACTGACCTAAAATGTCTTGACGGATGATCAAAGATCAACCTTGCCTACATTCAAGCTCAAAGACAATGTAGTTTGGCTGACGACTATATTTTAGATTTTTTAGATTTTCAACATTTTTTGGATTTTGATATGATTTGGATGTTTTTGGAATTTTTGAAGGAGTTTTTGAATGTTTTTGAATTTTTGATGTTTAGGAAGATCACAAGAATATTCACGAATCTGATCTGATGAAAGTACAGGAACATGCCCCCATTGTGATGTGATAGACTACTTCAATACAGGAAAGACAGACTAACCTTGGGAATATGCCAGGTAGTACTAGGGTGGAACATGATATGAACACAAGATCAAGCTATGGTATGGATGCAAACGAATGGTGGAAGGATAAATGTAATGCAATGGATAAGTGACTGTGCAAAATTAAGCCGCAAAGATCCTGGTGGATGGAGAGTGCTTTATTTATGCTTGGCACCTGTTTTCCATGTTTTCACCAAGGTACTTGTTCAAAGCACCACCGAAGTGGTTTTCACTAGAGGACGATTTTTTCCTTTACTATTTTCAATCCTTTTTCTGATTTTTTAGGATTTTTTGTATTTTTTGATTTTTCTTTTATCACTAAGATGCCTGTTTACCAATTTTTTATCAGGGTGACCATTTTTTCAGGACATTTTCTAAATTTTTTTTTGTATTTTTTGGTTCTATACCTTGAAATATTTTAGGCATAAATTTTTTTGAGATGCGAGTTGTTCATGGGTTCCTGCAAAGGTTCCCCTTCTGGTGTTGATAGCTGATAAGCCCCTAATTTATATCTTGTCATGATGATGAAAGGTCCCAACCAGTTGGGCTCAAATTTTCCTTTGCTTTTAGGGTTAGGCAGGTTCTTCTGGTTCTCCTTTAGCACAAGTTTGCTGACTTTGAAGGTCTGTCTCTTGATTTTCTTGTTGTAGCTGTGTTTCAGGCGATTTTGATAGACTTGTAAGTGATTTAGGGCATCCATGCACCGCTCATCCAGTAACTCTAGCTCATTTAGCCATGAGACTCGGTATTCCTCATATGTAATGAGATTTTACAGTGATATCCTCAGGGACGGGAGCTTGATCTCGATTGGGAGGATGGCTTTTGATCCGTAGACCAAGGAGAATGGAGTGGCACCTATTGGTGTGTGAATGCTACTGCGATAGGCCCATAAGGTAGGATTTAGCTGCAGATTCCAATCATGACCAACATCATTGACTATTTTCTTAAGGATTTTCAAGATGGTTTTATTGGTGGTTTCTGCTTGGCCATTGCCTTGGGGATAGTATGGAGTGGAAAAGAGATGTTGGATTTTAAATTTTTCACATAAGTCATGAACATCTTGATTTTTGAAGGGTGTCCCATTATCTAAGATAATAGCTTGGGGGACATCGTACAGACAAATGAGGTAGTTTAGGATGAACTTAGATATTTTCTTTTTTGTTATATAGGTCATGGGAATGGCTTCGACCCACTTTGTGAAGTACTTCATGGAGGTGATGATGAATTTGTGGCCATTAGATGAGGTGGGGGTGATTTTTCCAATGAGTCGAGCCCTCATTGTGAAATGGAACAAGGTGTAACAATGGGATGAAGCTCCTGAGCTAGTGCATGGATGAGGTCCCCATGCTACTGACACTACAAACTTCTAAAAAATTCATGTGTGTCCCTCTCCATTGTGGGCTAGTAGTATCTGGTCCTTAGCAACTTCTTAGCCAAATTCACACCACTCGAGTGTGATCCACAAATGTTGTTGTGTACCTTAGTTAATTCAGCCAGGGCTTCCTCAATTTTTAGGCAATGCAATAGGGTTCCTTCAATGCTCCTACGATAGAGGGTTTCTCCTAGGATGACAAAGTGGGTTGACTTCTTAACGAAGGATCGTTTAAGATTTGGGGTTATATCAGTGGGCAAGAATCCTATTCTTAAGTAAGTGTAAATTTCATGATACCAAGGATCACCGAGACCAATGAGTTCACACATGAATTCTGACTCTGGTACCTCAAATTCTTGTATGAGAGGATTCTCTACAAGGAATTCCTTCTTTGGTACATTGTCTGGGATTTCCAGGAGTGATCCAATTGTAGCCATTATGTTCGCTACTCTGTTGTTTTCTCTAGGTAGTTGTTCAAATGTGATATCAATGAATGACTCTTTGAGGCTTTCCACCAATTTCTTGTATGAAGTTAGCTTGTCATCCTTTATTTGATATTCATTGTTTACTTGATTGATTATGAGATGAGAGTCCCCATATACTTTTAGAGCCATAATATACCATTGTAATGTGACTCTTAAGCATATGACAAGAGCCTCATACTCTACTATGTTATTCGTGCATTGGACTGACAGCTTGTAAGATTTGGGTATATAGTCTCCTTAGGGAGTTATGAAGAAAATTCCTTCTCCTGACCCATGTTGTGTGTAAGATCCATGAAAATACATCTTCCAGTGGTCTGCTCTACTTATGTTGAAAATTGATTCATCAGGGAATTTTGAGATAAGTGGGTTTTCTGCGTATGTAGGAGCCTCCACCAATTGATCTGTAATTGCTTGTCCTTTGATGGCCTTTCGCTCTACATATTCAATGTCATGTTTCATCAATATCATGACCCACTTGGCTGTCCATCCTATGAGAGTAGCTTTTGAGAGTAGGTACTTGAGTTGGTCTATCTTTGTGATGAGTTTGATCTGATGAGCCAGCATGTAGTGTCTAAATTTTTGGGCTGAAAATACAACTACCAAACAATATTTTTCAATAGGAGTATAGTTTAACTCATGTCCCACCATCGTTCTGTTGATATAATATATTTATCTTTCTCTTCCATTTTCATTATGCTGGGCTAAGAGAGCGTCTAGAGTTACCATTATTGCTGAAATGTACAGGATCAGTGGTTTTCCTGGGACTGGTGTTATCAAAACTGGTGGCGTGAGAAAGCATTCTTTGATTTTGTTAAATTCCTGGTCACATTTGTCATCCCATTTGTATGCTACACCATTGTCGAGTAGATAAGATTACGGGATCTTCTTATCAACCAACTATGCTATGAATCTATGGATGGGCTAAAGCCTCCCTTGTAGAACTCTCAACTACTTTAGTGTCCTAGATGCTTTCATTTCGAGGATATCCTTGACTTTAGTGGGGTCTACTTCAATTACTCTCATTGACATGATATTCTCCAAGAGCTTTCCTAATTGCACCCTAAAGACACACTTCTTGGGGTTAAGTCTAACCTTTTATTTTTCCAATCTGTCAAAAATTAAGCTCAAAAAGAATGAGTAGGGAGGAGTCTTCAAAAAGCATGGGGGCTAGTTATGGTATCCTCATCATCACTACTACTACATACATCAGTGATGTCAAAGGTGAAGTTATCAAAGGGCATACCTATAGATACGGGTAGCTGAAGGGTGGTTGATGTTAACTGAGGGGGATTCCTGACTACGTTAATTGGGGGACCTCGTCCACATATGGTTATACTTGGAGGGGTACACCCAATGCTAAGGTTTTTCATTCGTCTCTCAACAAGGATGGGTTCCAATCAGCCATTATTGTTCCTTCCAAGGCTTTCATTTCTATTGTAGCCCATACCAAGCATCATTTGTAGCCCCTTGCTTCATTTTTCCATGGGAATATTACATGCGGGCCTTTCATCTTGGTATAGTGAGCTTGAAATTTCTCTTTAATCAACAGCTTCTGGACTTAGAACCCCCCAACATCAGAATCTAGAAGGGTCTGCCCTGAAAGTGTGAGAGGGTGTTTCATCTGGTTGGGGTTTCCCATGTGACCTAGGAGATTGAGGTAACTCTCCTACAACAAAATAATTCTTCTTTATTTTCTATTCCCCACACCCATTGTCTGTGATCATGAGCTTGATGTCAGATATGTCAGGGATGGAAGGTGTCTTTATCCCAGAAGTGGAGGCGATGTTGGATGGGTCAATATATGAAGTTGAGGGGACCTCATCATTCTTCGAGACCTGGGGGACTTTAAAGAACTTGGATTCCATATTCTTGCAATAGGTGAAGGGTTCAGGATCGCCATAAATTGTGAACTCTTCATTTTGGTATGAAAAATTGATGCATTGGTGGAATGTTGAGGTGACTGACTTCATCCCATGGATCCATGGGCATCCCAAGAGGATATTGTAGGGAAAATCAAGGTCGAGGACCTAACATGTGGTTTCCATAGTAGTTGGCCCTACTTGGATTGGAAGTTTGATAGTGCCTTGAGATACTCTTTCTTGGTCATCATTAGCTCTGATTGTAATGCCTTTTTCTTTCTCAACAAAATCTTCAAAGATTCCCAGATTCTTTATGAGCTTTAGTGAAAAAAAATTGAGGCTTACACCTCCATCCACCAAGACCCTTTTGACCTTTCTTTTGTGAACGAAGAGTTCAAGGTGTAATGCACGGTTGTGAGATGGTTGGGCGGGAAAGTCCTGATTGGAAAAAGTGAGGAGATTTAGAATGGTAATGGTACCAACCATAGCTTGGAGCTACTTCGTATAAAGGCTAGAAGAGACAATGGATGAAGCCAATGCTTCCTCAAGTATTTCCCCGTGGGTGGCTGAAATCCTCAGTAACTCCATGATGGAGATCTGAGCAGGGGTTCTTTTTAACTGGTGAAGGACGTTGCAACCATTAGGGATGGATTTCTGGTTTGCAGTGGGGGTCTTAGATGGTTGTGATGCCCCAACAATAGTGACCTTTCCACCACGTGTGGAGACTCCACAATTAGTGTTGGCTCCCTTAATGCTAACAAAATTGACCAATTTGTCAAGGCATGCAACAAGACCCTCGTATACATTGTTCACTTTGCTAGACTTTTTCTTACCTTTTTCATTTCCTTGATTGTGGTTGGGCATCAGATTCGTGTATATTTTCAGATCTTGATTGCCAGTTGGTTGCTCAAAATTTATGGCTTTATCCTCAATGAGATCTTGGATTATTTTTTTCAATTCATGTAGTTGGCGGTCGTATGCCCCTTGAGCTTATGATAATCACAAAGGAGATTTTCGTTTTACCAGGGTGGCTTCACCTGGGGTTCTTGGTAATTATCATGAGTGGGGACCTTGATGACGTTCTCATTAACCAAATTTTTCATGATGGATTCAATTGACTCCCCAAGGGTTATGAACTTCCTCTTGGGGGGATACTTGTTTCGCGGAGGTGGTCCTCCTTGATTATTGAGATTATTGATTTGATTATGGGGTGGTTGTTGGTTTATCACATTTTTTTGCATGTTATTGTGATTATTATTCTATGGTTGATGAGGATGTGTTTGATTATTTTTCTTTGGACCACTAATCATGACCTTGGAATTGACCACTCCATTGTTGGTGACATTCCTATTTTTTTCCCATGTGCGAGGTTTATCATTGTAGCTAGTGGATGGGTGATTGTCCTGATGTTCAGGATAGGTAGGACCTTATGTTATAAGGGCCCTTTCGATGTTGACCACTTTGGGGATCAATTGGTCGTATGTGGTGATGCATTGCATCTTTAGATAAAAGGCCAAGGTCTTGTCCAAATTGGAAATGATGGTGCAAACCTATTGTTCCTCTAGCATGGCCTATTTGCTTCAATTGGCCCTTGATCACCATCATTGTAGGAAGGAGGAAAATTATTCTCCCTTTCCTTGTTTGAGTGTCGATAATTCCTCTAAACTAACATCCGCACAAATGTTCAATGCATAATTATGGAGGTGTAATTAGGGAAAATCAGATATAAAACTAAAACAACAAAAATATGAAAACCCTAACAAGCACAATAGAGCACAAACTAGCATGAAAATCAAAACAAGAAAGCAAAGCAAACCGATGTCCAAGCTAGATTTGATTTATCTCCATTTCTCTTCTCCACGTGCCTGAGAATGCAAGATTTTGAAGGTTTGATTGTTGATATGTTGATTGCTCATTTTTGCAGCATAACGATAAGATGAAGATAATAGAAGAAAAATAGATAGATAGATAAGAAGATTGAGAGAAATTTTGGCAGAGTGAGGATGCTAGAAGAAGATCCCCTAAATGACTTGTGAAAGGCTTGATTTATAGGAGAAGGTTGATTTGATTCGATGGTCAACATTAAAATTCAAATTTGTGATATGTATGGCTAGGATTAAAAGTTTATTTTAGTGCCTATGACACATATTAAGTGGGTTATGACATGAGACCAAAATTAGGATGTGAGGAAATAAGTGGGATTCTATTTTTTATTTTGGAAGAAAAGATGCTTATGATGCACAATGAATGGGGGTAAAAATAGGATGCGAGTGGGAATCTCATAATTTAAATAATAAAATTATTTAAATTATTTATGCATGTGAAGAGTTGTAGTCATGTGACACATGTTGCAATGTGACAATAAGTGAGAGATTAATTCAATTATTTAATTTGAATTATTTTGAGACATGTGAAGGGGGAATTTATTTAATTAATTAGGAAGGTGATTAAGTGAAATAAATGGGATAAGTGGGATAATGTAATGACCTAGGATAAAATATTACAAAATGTCTTACAAGGTCATGCATTGACTAGGTAATATTATGACATGGAAAATTTTGGATGTCTATAGGAGGAATACATCTTTGATTTATTGAAATGTTCTCATGCCAGTAGGTAGGCGAGAGAACCACTCCATGGCAAAACTAACCAGGCTTCGAGGGAACAACTACATCAGATATGTATCATTGTATGCAACTTCCATACAATGTACATGGAACTCCCTGATGTGATCTTCAGGGTTCCCTATCCCGTGATATTTGTCAAATTTAGGGATTTTGAATCCCTTCGGGAATGGTACCATTGCCAAGCTCCTGTTGAATGGATAGGGACACAAATTTTTGGGTGTCCTTGTTTTTTTCTTGATTGAAGATCAAGCACTTGCTGTGAGAGAAATTTTATTTGTGTTGTAACATCATCTTGCGGATCAAGAGGTGGGGTGAACATGTTTTGAGGTGTTGGCTTGATAGGTGGGATGTTGGTGGGAGTTTTTTGCAAGCTTTGTTGAGCGAGTAATGCCTGCATTTGCTGCTGAGCCAACAACGCTTGTTGTTGGTCATGTTGTTGTTGTGCCAACAATGCTTTTTGTTGGGATTTTTGTTGTTGTGCAAATAATTCTTATTGTTCGGTTTGCTATTGGTCTGATTCCTATTTTACTTGATAATCTTGCAAGGCTTGTTGATATGATTCTTGTTGGTCTGCTTGCTATTGTGCTTCGTATTGTGCTTGTGCTTGCACTTGTTGGGCTAGATATTGGGCTCAGTCTTGAGCATGCACTTGTTGGACTGCTTGTTCAATTTGAGCAGCTTGAGCTGCTTGAGCGGCTTGAGCGGCTTGTGCAGCTTGGGCGGTTTGAGCTGCTTGAGAGGCTTGAGAAACTTGTTGCTGTTGTAATAAAGTTTGGGCTTGAGCAGCCTATTGTTCCTATTGTGCTTGTTGTGTTGCTAATTGTGTTTGTGCTTTCTGAGTAGCTAGCTATGCCGCTTGTTGGTTTTGGAGCACCTTTTGATGGGCAGCTTGCAACACGATGGTGAATGAATATTTTGTGTTGTGTTTTGGTGCTAGTGGCAGTGGATTGGGAAGGGTGTGGAACGTTATGATGAGTGGAATGGTCATATTGATGATCAAGGTTTGAGTGGTGGATGGTGTGATCAAGATTCTTGGTCCTTCAGAAACCATTCTTTGGGAGATTTGAGGAATGGTGGATGTATTGATTGTTGGGATCGTTTGAATGTTTTCCATCTATTGTTGCAATATCAATGGAAAAATGGGAGGATTTATTATGATGCTTTGGTTTGGTTTATTGATGGCGGGTAAAGGGGTAAAACCCAACCCGAGTGTAGACGTAAGTGGTAGAGGCGAAAAGATGGGCGACAAGATAGGTGGTGTGTTCCCTTGAAGTGATGATGAGTGGTCAAAGATTCCCCTGATTCCAAATAGGTCACCTTATCCTTGTGAGATGGGGAGGGAGGTTTGCATTTCTAGAGGATAAATTGGTGTTGTATGATAAGAGGTTGGATTGGCAGAATCATGGAATGTAAGAAGAACATACGGGTGTAATGGATTTACCGGGACAGATAGATCCGATGTGGTGCTTGTATCCAACTCTCGATTGCTCACAAGGGAATGTTTTTGGAGTTCATGAAGCAATGAGCTTCCCTTGTTAACAACCAATAGGGCTGAAGTGATAGATGATATGATTTGGGGGATGTCTCAAGTGATGCTTTGGAATGGAAGTGTGGATGATGTTGAGGGCATGATCCCAAGAGGTCTTTCCACAATAGTACTTATGTCATAGTTGGAAGGGAGTGTTGACTTTCTCTTGTTGCATATTTGTCCTTGATGTCAAAATTGATTAATTGACACTTGGTTTGGCATTGGCATTATGATATTCAGTCTCGGCATATTCCGGGCATATTCAGTACTTTGTGGACAGATGGTTTACTTTCAGTTTTATCTTTGGTATTTATGATTATGATGATTCAAGATTTATATGTCACTTCATATTCATTTTGTCATTGTTCATGATTGAATCAGCTTCAGCATTTTGCATATTATTGTTTTGCAGAGGTTTATGGTTATACTGGACTGACAATCTTAATAAGGTAGTGTACAAGTTATTCTTTCATACAGGTTGATTGGCATGTTCATATTTCAATGATTACATGGCATTGATAAGGTATTGGCCAACATCATAGTTGTAATTATCAGCTTCATTCAGGTAATGCTTATGGAAATATGGTTTCAGTTGATATTCATCAGATTGATCATTATCAGGTTGACATTGTCAGTTGACAAAGGGAATTATGTTTCATTTTGGTTTGATGCCATTTTTTTTTTTGTGTCTAAGGCATATCTTCTTAACAATTTATATGGTCATTAAAAAGAGACTCCATTACACAAGCCTAGACATCAGTATCGGCATCTAAAGGTGATCAATTTTTAATGGGCAACTTGGTTTTGGAATCATATTAATGTTCTCTTTGGCACTTGAGATTGATATTTCATTTGGAATTTATTTTTGAAAAAGGTATCTACACCAAGTGTTACTTGGTCTACATGGCATCGACTCTTGGTAATAAATATTTTTCATTAAGGTGGTCGGCATTTTGAAAAGTCAAGGAAATTGCATAATGTTTTTTTTCAAAGGTAGCAACATGTTTGAAATTTCATGACAATTATCAAAGTGATAATTGTGTCGGCACTATTGATAAACATGATGTGACTACAGATTGAATTTCATTATGTTTTAATTCGAACTTCAAAGAATCCTTAAGATGAGTTAAGTCATCGAATGACTTCTGGAAAAAGGTAAGGTAAAGAGGATGTTAGGGAAAATCATTTCGAACTTTATTTTTGCTAAGGGCTGAAACCCTAGCCTCAGCCACCACCATGGATATTGAGTCTCAGCCGTTACTCTGTCATTTGTTTCTTGCTACATGTAATTTGACAAATGTATCTACTTACTTTGAGAGCTATGAAAAGGTTGGTAAGGAGAAGGCACGAGCATGGAAGAAGATTTGAATGTTTCTCCAGCTAGGTTCTTATCAAAATCATCTGGTATTTTTGTTGTTTAAGTTGTAGCATTATAAGGTAATTTTTTTTGGTTTATGTCAAAGGAAAAAGTAACTATCATTCCTTTACTCGAATCTAGAATGTTTTTTTTTTAAAGGATGTCATCATCTCCATTCATTCTGATGATGGGCTTGCCCTTCATGATTGCATTCAATATCAGTTACAAATGAAATAGCTACAGAAAAGAAAAATAGAAAATCATTTACCTGATCTTCAGTTTCAAAAGGAAAAGATGCTCTTTATTCTGAAAGTGGTGATTATTTTGGTCACTGGGTGCATAATAATGTGGGTTCGGTTACATTTCAGATTTTTGCTTTATCAGTTGGAAAAATAAGGAAATAGATGCCTCTCTAGTTATTCTCCACCTGTTATTAAATCTTTGGAGGTTCTTTTACAAACAATGAATAAGGGTTTTTTGAGATTTCAGTTGGAATGAATTTCTTGATGCACATGTTTTATGTATCCTTGTAACAACCGATTCTATTGGAGTAGATTCCACCCTTCACGACCTTAGAGGGGTTTCAGAGTTATTCTCTTAAAATACATTTTCTATCAAACCTCTTCATCTGTTAGAAGAATCATTTTTATGGTACATACTTGACTGAAGTCTGTTATTCTTGGCAAAAAAGCCAACAATTTTTTTTTCTTATCTATTATACCTCTACTAAAGGTTAAAGAGAGTACATACATGTATTATTGTAATGTGAGATATAGTGAGAGATTATTTTTGAACAGTTTTTTTCTTGACAATTTTTGAGAAACATATTGGATATCTATGTAATAGAAAATCTGGAGAAACAAAAATGCAACACAAGAATTCTTAATATGTGAATATGTCTAGAATTTTTAAGGTTCAATTGAGAACCTTGAGGATTTTAAGGGTATTCAGATGAGTGGCTCTTGTGAGATAAAGAGAAATTGAGAGACCCTCTATGTTATTGTATTTCTATAAACTGAAAAGGGGTTGGTGGTCCTTGAAATTGGTGTTTCAAAATGAGGGGTTGGTGCTCCTTGAGTTGGTGCTTAGAAAGTAGCCTATAAGGCATTGTTAATAGTGGTTTTCAAATAAGAACTTGAAAGGCAGCAATTTAGGAGTGGTTTTTCTACCCCAGGAGGTTTTTCCACTCGGCATATCTTGTGTCTCATTGCTCATTTATGGTTCCACTGCTTTATTGTGAGAATGATTTATTATGCAATGCTTTACTGTCATACTTGTCATTTCAGTTCTAAATGGTTGCATTCAATTTATGGATGATTTGATCATTGAAATAGTGAGAGCATAATTTAGTTTTGTTTAATTTTTTGATTTTTTTTATTGGTCCATGACACTGATTCACCCCCACCTCTTAGTGTTTTTTTCACTCCAACAATTGGTATCAGAGTGTAGGGTCCTCTGATAGGTCTAATCAACCTAGGATTGATTCTTGTCTTGGAGTTTGTTTAAAATGTCTCAAGCTCATGAAGGCACATCTATGACTAGAGCTCCATTATTTGATGGAACGGATTATCTATTCTGTAAAATCAGAATGGAAACATATCTAACTTATATTGATCTCAATGTGTGGAGCATAGTGTTAACTAAGTATACTATACCAACTACATTTCCCACAACTACTGATGAAAAGAAAAAATATGAAACTAATGCTAGAGAAAAATATGCTCTCTTGTGTGCATTGACTAAAGATGTCTTTATCAAAGTCATGCATTGCAGTTCTGCTAGGGAAATCTGGGTTAAACTTTTAACCATCTATCAAGGAAATGAAAAATTTAAACAGTCAAAATTCCTTACTCTAAAACATCAGTTTGAGCAAAAAAAAATGAGGGACGATGAAAAAGTAGTTGATTACTTCTTGAAAGTTGATAAAATTGTCAATGCTATGAAAGGGATAGGAGAAGATGTAAAAGAATTTGATGTTGTAACAAAGGTCATCAGAACCTTACCGCCTAAATTTGAAGCTAAGTTTTCTACTTTTGAAGAAAAGAAACACTTTGACTAGCTTACCTTAGACAACTTACAAGGCACTCTGACTGCCTATGAAATGAGAATCAGTAAAAACAATTCCTCTGGAAAAGAAACTGCCTTTAACACTGAAAAAAATAAAAGATGAGGTTAGTGAGTCAGAATTTTCTGATTCTAAAGAATCCCATTTTGTTATAAAGCTTAAAAAGGGATCTGGAAAATATAAGGGAAAACTTCCCTTTAAGTGTTTTAACTATGGAAAAATAGGTCACTTTGTTGCAAAGTGCCCCTATGGTGATCAAAATAGTGACAATGAGAAATCTCAAAAACTGCCTAAGAAAAAGGCCTATAGACCTAAACAAAAATTCAACTTCAAAAAGAAGAAGATTATGTTTAGTAAAGATGAAACAGACATTGAGTCTGAAGAAGATGAAACATTATTCATGGCTGAAATCATTTAGCAAGAAGACACAAACAATAGTGATAATGAAGAAGGTGAAGTAGATCTAGAAGGTGAACTGAAATGTGGTTTAAAAGAGATTAGAAATCTCAAAAAGAAAATTCTTGCTCAAGAACAAAATTATGCTCAAGCTCTTGCTCAAGAGCAAACTTCAAATCATGAAATAGTCTCTTTGAAAACTCGGCTTGAAGAAGCCAAGAGAGTTGAGGATTGTCTTCATGTTGGTATAAGTCATAAAGATCAAGAAATACAAAGACTTGAACATGAAATTGTTGATCTTAGGAAGACCATTGAAAAGTATGAAAGTACTTTAAAACTGAATGACATGCTTAGCAAGCAGAAATTGAACAAGGATAAAACTAGTATTGGGTTTGAGAAGGGTGAATGTTCTAATGATGATGCAAAGAAAAAAGATGTTGATGCAAAAAAAAGTTTTGAATCAAATCATCTTGATTCTGATAAGAATCATGTTCATCCTTTTAGGAATAACATAACATCATACAATTTCAACCCTTTCTTTTATGGGTACTATTTTTTTGCAACAAATTTGGCCAGAAAGTGAGCTCTTGTAGGCTTATAAATTCTAGGATACCTAGGTTTGGTCATAAGAAATACCTTGGTTTTGCTAGACAGATCAGATCCTTTAAATGCAATACCTTGGGTCATTCTGCTAAGCAGTGCAAAGCTGATCTGCAAAATAATCAACAGAAAACCAAAAAGGTTTGGAAACCTAAGAATGTCAAAAACATAGAGAAAACTACGTTAGTTCAAATTTCTTTTCATTCCAATAAAAAGGACTTATGGGTCCTAGATAGTGGTTTTTCTAACCACATGACTGGTGATAAGGATAAATTCATAAAACTTGAAGATTATGTAGGTGGATATGTGAAGTTTGGTGATAATTATGGTATATAAATTAAAGGTAGAGGTTCACTTCTTTTGAATGAGGACACTCCTATCTACAATGTGTACTATGTGGAAGTTCTAAAGCACAATATTCTAAGTGTTTTTCAAATTTGTGACAGTGGGTATCATGTTATATTCACTTCACAAGGATGTGAGATTAAAAACAAGCTTGGAAAGGTTGTTGCTACTGGAAGAAGGACTAAAGGAAATGTTTATAATCTTCTTGATAGATCAAGTAATGAAATTAATCAAGGTATGTGTCTAATCAGTCAAGTTGAAGAAATTCGGTTGTGGCATAAGAGATAGGACACATTAACTTTGACAATATAGTTAGGATCAGCAAAAACTGGAATGTGAGAAGTTTGCCTACTCTAAGCAAACCAAAAAATTTAGTTTGCAAAGAATGTCTAAGAGGTAAGCAAACAAAGGTTAGTTTCAAATCCAAAGAACATGATTCAACTAAACCTTTGCAGCTTGTACACACTGATTTATGTGGTCCTACTAGGACAAGATAAATAAATGGTGAGAAGTACTTCATGTTATTTGTAGATGGCTAGACAAGGATGGTTTGGGTAACCTTTCTCAAACATAAATCAAAGGCTTTTGATAGATTTAAAATATTTCATAAAATGGTTGAGAAATAATCTGATATGAAACTTAAATGCTTGAGATCAGACAAGGGAGGTGAGTTTACCTCTCAATAATTCATTGATTATTATGAGCAACATGGCATAAAAAGTTAATATGATGCTGCAAGGACACCTCAACAGAATGGGGTTGTGGAAAAGAAAAACAAAAAAGTGAAAGAAATCACTAGAACAATGCTTGATGAAGCCAAATCGCCTAATATGTACTAGAAAGAAGTTGTTCATACAACTATCTATATTTTGAATAGAGTGCAAATAAGGGTGAAATCCAATTTCACTCCATATGAGCTAAATATGCCTCTATAAAGTACTTCAAAATATTTCGTTGTAAATGTTTTATCAAAAGAGATGATGAAAACTTAGGAAGCTTTCAATCCAAATCTGATGAAGGTATCTTTTTAGGATATTCTACACATAGAAAAGCTTATAAATGTTTCAATAATAGGTTGAATAAGATTGTTGAATTTTTTAATGTCAAGTTTGATGAAAAGCTGCTTTTAGATGTTGAACCTATGCAGGATGATGAGGAAGAATAATTTGAACTTGAAATAAATTTAGAAGGATGTGAAACAAAAAAGCCAAATGTTGAATCAACAAGTCCTAAACTTGTTGAAAAAAGTCCTAAAAATGATGAAACAAGTCTTGAAAAGTGTGTGTCAAAAACTCCTTCAAAATCTCTTGCTAGAAACCATCCTAAAGATTTGATTATTGGAGATAAATATGCAGGAGTTCAAACAAGAAGAAAAACTGCTAAATCTGATGAAAAATCTCACATAGCTGAGCTTACAACTTTATGTTTGGTTACACAGTTTGATCAAAAAAATTACCATGAAGCTCTGACTGATGAATGTTGGCTTAATGCTATGTAGGAAGAAATTGATCAAATTGAGAAAAATCAAACTTGGGAGTTAGTCCCAAGACCAGATGACAAGAATGTCATGGGTGGTAAATGGATTTTTAGAAATAAACATGATGGAAATGGCAATGTTGCTTGCAACAAGGCAAGGTATGTCTGCAAAGGGTATGCTCAGCAAGAAGGTATTGATTTTGGTGAAACTTTTGCACCTGTTGCTAGATGTGAATCTATTAGAATATTCTTGGCTTATTCTGTTTTCAAGAACTTTACTATTTATCAAATGGATGTCAAAACTGCTTTTCTAAATGTCTATTTAGATGAAGAAGTTTATATAGAAAAACCTTAAGGTTTTATTTGCAAAAACAAGCCTAATCATGTTTACAGGCTGAAAAAGGCTCTATATTGCTTAAAACAAGCACCTAGAGCTTGGTACTCTAAGTTGGATAATCATTTGATTTCTAAAGGCTTTGTTAGAGGAGGTGTTGACAACAATCTTTATGTTAAGATTGAATGTTCTTATATTTTGGTTGTTGAAATCTATGTAGATGATACTATCTTTGGCTGCAATAATATTGCTTTGAGTAAAAAAAAATCTCAGATTATGGAATCTAAATTTGAAATGTCAATGTTGGGAGAATTAACTTTCTTTTTGGGTCTTAAAATTTCTCAACTTGAAACTGGTATATTTCTCTCTCAAACAAAGTATGCAAGAGAGATGCTTAAGAAATTTCAAATGGATGAATGTCATCCAGTTAGCACTCCAATGGCTATAGGCTGCAAACTTACTAAGGTTTATGATTCTCCTTATGTAAATCCAACTGATTATAGGTCTATGATTGGAAGCTTGTTATATCTAACAACTTCTAGACCTAATATAATGTAGGCAATTTGCATGGTTGCAATATTTCAGTCATCTCCTAAGGAATCTCGTGTTACTACTGTTAAAATAATTCTTAAATATGTTCAGGGCACTCTTGATTATGGTCTTTGGTATCCTAGAAGCAATGATTTTTCATTAATTGCGTATATTGATGATGACTAGGCTGGTTGTCTGGATGATAGGAAAAGTGATGAGTATAGAATAAGTCCACTATTTTTACCTTATAATTTCCTTTTTATATGTTTCCTTGTCCCTAATTTTGTCACCATTTGCTAAAGGAACCTTAATATTTAATAAAATAAGGAAAGAAGTTGGGATTAATAAGTTTACTGAAAATCATGATAAATCTAATCGTTTTGTGTCCAAATGGCAGGAGATAGTTTGAAAGGAAGTTGAAGGCTGTTACAAATGGGAGGACCTCAAGAAATTAATGAAGTGAAATTGGCAAGATGTTGAAACTTATTATTTTATTTAAAGTTGTTTTGATTTAGTGCTAAAAGTGGCCTACGGCCTTTTATCGATCTTAAGACTCTTGTTTGTGAGTGGCCAAAAGGCCGAACGAACAAACAAACCTATCTTTTGTTTATAGTATGATCAAATAATATAAGTGTACACATGATGGAAATATAATATTTGTAGATATAATTAAGAAATTAGACTTGCATAATAGAGGAGGATCGACATTTTATTTTGTATCTATCATTTTGTTAAATGAGAACTAGCATGGAGTAGATTTGCATTTGTGAGTTCCATCATTCAATAATCTATGTAGACAGGGCCCACTTCCTTGGTTGTTGGTGATTTCAGCGTTAGATTTATATGCATGGTAATGTGTTTTTTTTCAGTTGTTTGATTGATTTGATTTCTATGATTAAAAGGCTGATCCCCATTTCTGAATTGATTCATTTACTACATCTGTGTAATTCATTTTGTATTAATTCCTACTGTTTGAATCCTTACTGATTCATTCAATATCTATTGGTATGTATGTTTCATCAAATTAGCTATTGCCAATGTTTAGAACAGTTTGGTACTATAGGACAAAATCATAAAAAGCTAAACATGGAAAAGTGAGATAATTTATTTTGTTTTTATCATACTCTTTATTCCGCTTCATAGATTTTTATTCCTATTATGTTTCATGTCAGTAATCTATTTTTGTTGCAGAATTATCTCTTTATGGGTTCCTATCACATTTGTGACAAGAAGTCTGCCAATTGGAATTTTGTTTAAATACATGTTACATTAGTTTGCATTCATCAACCCTTGGTTTATAAATTGCAACTCTTCAGCATACTACCACAACACGGTTCAAAAGCCTACATTCCCAGATTGACACTTTAGGATAAGTTGAGGAAACCATTTCCAAGAACTTAAATCAAATTTATTTCAAAAGTAAATTAAAACCACAGTTTAGTCCAATCATTTTGGTGTCGTTGCCGAGGAACGGTGTTAAAGACCTGCATTTTTAGTAAACTAAGTTAGGAACATTGCGCTAAGGATAAATTCCACACAATTGTTTGGGTAATTATTCGTAGTTTTCTTTGCCATAGATCATTTAGGTGTATGAATCGTAATAGAGATAATAATGGAAGATTCATTAGGAAAGAAAAGGGAAGTAATTCACAACCCAAAAAATCCAAAAATAAGTCAACACCATCTATTGAGAAGCCACAACCTAAAGGATAGCAAGATAAGTTAAAAGCATTTATTAAGGAGGGTAGCTCAACTCAGGAGGTAGTGAAATCCAAATTACCTTTGTTAGAATTACCTGAACCTGATCTAGAGAAGTGTGTTATTGAGACCACTATTGTTCAAACACCTGCAAATACCCAACCAAGCTCTTCTTAAATATTACACAAAAAGGTTGAACAAATTCTCAAAGATTCTTACAGAGAAGAAGCTGGTCCATTTGCTGAGGAAGGTCATGAGCCCTTTAAAACTTATTTTACTCCTTGGGCATTTCAATTTATGGATCTCGAAAACAACAATAATTACAACAATAACAACAACGATAATCATAACAGGGTATTGGCCAACAATATTCCAGTTACTTTTGAGTTTCCAATTACAGATCCTGGGAGAGATGCCCCCATGAAGAATATTCCTCATTCTGCTTTACCTATTTTTCATGGTCTTTCAGTAGAAGATCCTGATATGTTTTCATTTGAATTTAATGTGTTGTTTCATAGTTATGACTATCAAAAAGATGCATAGAAACTCAAACTATTTCCAGCTACATTAAAGGATGTTGCTTTGTGATGGTTTATGAACCTTCGGAATATCAGAACATGGGCAGTCATGAAGGAACTATTCTTGAACAAATATCAAGAATATTGCAAAACAAATTAGGTTTGGGATGAGATTTTATGCATGACTCAAAACGAGGAGTCCATAGAAGACTATCTTGAACATTTTATGTTTATTCTTCAATGGTCCCACCAGGAGGAACAAAATTATGATACTATGTTATTTCTTAGGGGCGTAAGAGATGATGTTATGGAAGCATTGAATTTAATAGGAAAAGGAAATATCTCTCAATTGGAATTTACTGATATTTGTGATATTTGTAGGAACTATTCAAGGTCACAACATTTGGGAAGGAGTTATCCAAGTAAACCTTATACCACAAATAATATGACAGGTATCACAAAGAGGGAAATAGGAAATTTACTTGAAGATCCTAAAACAGATTTGCTAAATCATATGGGGAAATAGATAGATACTCTTTACACCTGTAGGAAGGAAGAGGAATCTAAGAAGGCTTTAGCTATGTTTTGTCCAATATTTCATAAAAATCATGGTAGTGAGGACTGCCCATGCAATAGGACAAACATTTCATCTCTAGATGAGGTTAGTAAGACCTCCACACTAAAACCTTTCCCTACAGGTGCTTGAAATGGAATATTCTGAGGAACCTGTCGATTACATGGCCCCTAAGCAATCTTTTCCACTAGGGGATATGCACCGTAGTGTGATGAATGATTATCTTGTTTCAGGACCTAGTCAATCCAACTCCTACCAATCTGAATGGAATGGGGGATGGAAAAAAACCTCATACCCTCAGTGGATGCCACAACCACCACAACCCTCGATATATCAACAACAACCATTCCCATTTCCTTCACCTTCTATGGTTAACCCTTACCATTAGTCACAACAACTTCTTCTAGGGTTTCCATCTTCGACTACTCAACCTAAATATCCAACAAATCATCCATCACAGCCACCAAGACCTACATCTATGCCAACCCAACCAAATCCCAACCCCAATAGTAAGGCTACTCAACTAGTGTATAACAATGAGCCAATAGGATACTCCACTTATCCCATAAATACAATGGAGATAGATGGAGTCCAGTTGAGGTCAGGGAAGGCTCTTTTGGGGCCCACTATTATAGAAATAAATGAAGAATCAGAACCAGAGCCAACTAAGGAACCACCTTTTCTTGAAAGATTTCAATCTAAGTTTGATTTGGTTAAATAATTATGCAATGTTAACATCAAAATTACTTTATTGCAATCTATCAAGGACATTCCCGTTTACACAAAAATAATTCGTGAACTTTGTACTTGGAATTAAAAATGGAAGCAAGATCTGAAGACTATTCAAATCATTGGACAATTGGTAGATCTTATGCTTGGGAATTTAACCATTCCAAAATATTTTGATCCAGGAAGTTTGGTCATTAAGGTAACAATTGGTAAAGTAAGTATCCCTAATACTCTTGTGGATTTGGGTGCTGCAATTAATGTAATGACAAATGAAACAAAGGAAAAATTGTCGTTAGAAGGACTTAGGCCTACTCCTACAGTTCTTCAAATGGCCGATAGATCTTTGGTTAAGCCTGAAGGAGTAATTGAGGATGTAATTCTTTCTATTGATTCATGGGAATATCTGACTGACTTTGTGATTTTGGAGCCAAAGATTAAGCTGGGGGGATACCCCCTAATTTTGGGACAACCTTGGTTAGCAACTACGGATACCTATATTAATTCCCGATCAAGGGACATGGTTATTTCTAATGGCAAGCACAAGAAGCAGTTGACTCTATACCTGCCAACATAACCTTTATTGGAAAAAAAGGACCCAAATTGGATTGATAGTGACTTGGATGAGGCATTACCAATTCTAAAAATTGATAAATCCCTAGAAATGGAAGAACCTATTGAAGATAATGTTCTTGTTAATTTTCTTCTTAACGGTTATACATCTAATAAATTTTTTGAAAACATGGTCCTTCATTCAGGTATAAATACTCAATGTCCTTTTGGGAATTTTTCATTAGTTGGTAGTTCACAATCTCTCCAATATTTTATCACATTGCATCAATTTCTACCCCATAATTGCTTGTACAGTTCACTTTTATTTTCTGATAGGCCATTTTTTTTTCAAGCTTTAGCCATTAATTCACCCGTACAATCTGAAGCTATAGAAATTTTTCCTAATCATACACTCAACATTAATCCACAATTAACCCTTGAACAAATCCAAGACCTTATTACCATGATTCAAACTAATAAAGATTCATTTTCCTGGGAATACCAAGATATGTGTGACATTCATCCTGATACATGTACCCACCATATCTACATTGAAGAAGGAAGTCATCCAGTTAGGCAGCCACAACGTCAGCTTAATCCTGTTTTGCATGAAATAGTTATGGAGGAATTACAAAAACTGTTAAATGTTGGGTTTATATATCCTATTTCAGATAGTCAATGGGTTTCTCCTTTAGTTGTGGTTCCTAAGAAAAATGGTAAATGGAGAATTTGCATGGGTTATAGAGCATTAAATAAATCTACTAAGAAATATCACTTTCCATTACCATTTATTGATCAAGTTTTGGATAATCTTGTAGGTAAAAAATTATTTTCTTTCCTAGATGGATTCATTAGTTACAATCAGATTCGGATTGCGGCAGAAGATCAAAACAAAACTACTTTTACTTGTCCTTGGGGGACGTTTTCTTATAAAGTCTTTCCATTTGGTTTGTGTAATGCTCCTACTACTTTTCAATGGGGTAGTGTTAAGCTTTTTTGCAGATCTTGTCAATGACTGTGTGGAGGTATATATGGATGATTTTACTATTCATGGTGATACTTATGAGGAGGCCAAAGAAAATTTAGAAAAATTACTTAGGCATTGTATAGATATTAATTTATCATTAAGTCATGAAAAATACCATATGCTTATGATTAAAGGAATCATGCTTGGCCATTACATCTCCTCTAAAGGTATACAAGTGGATCCTAAAAAGATCCAAATCATCCAAGACTTTCCAACACCTTCTAGTCAAAAATATATTTGAAGTTTTCTTGGTCATGCAGGATATTATCATAGATTTATTCAAAATTTCAATAAAATTGCTTCTCCTTTTTTTCCTCTTCTTGCTAAAGACGTTACTTTCTCCTGGACACCTAAGTGTCAAGAAGCCTTTGAGGCCATCAAAACAAATCTTGTAAGTACACCAGAGTTACGAGGTCCCAATTGGGAGTTTCCATTTCATATTCATACCGATGCTTTAGATTGCTTGATGGGAGTTGTACTTGGCCAAAAAGAGGATAATATCTTCTACTCTATTTACTACATCATCAAGAATTTCATAGGGGCTGAGGTAAATTACATGGTAACTAAAAAATAATTCCTAGCTCTTGTATATGCAACTAATAAATTTTGGCATTATATTACTAGGTATAAATTATTTGTTCACACGGATCATTCTGCAATACGATTTTTAATGAATAAACCTATGGTAACTGGTCAAGTCATTAGATGGTTTCTTTTACTTCAAGAGTTTGATATAACTATACTTGATAAGCCTGGTCGAGAAAATGTGGTTGCGGACTTTTTGTCTAGGTTGCAACACTTCGATAGTGAACCCTCTCCAATCAATGATGCATTTCCAGATGAACATCTCTTTGCCATATCCACAAAGAGCCCGTGGTTTTCTAATATTGCAAATTATCTAGTCACATGCAAGTTTCCACCACACTTCTCTTCGTGAGAGCAGCGGAAGCTAGTTGGACTTAGTGGACAATATGCATGGATCAATGGATTACTCTTCTGCATTGGCATTGATAATATCATGCGACATTATGTATGTGAAGATGATGTCTTCGATATACTTCGTGCATGTCATATAGAGCCATGTGGGGGAAATTTTGTTTCTCGAAGAACCGCCCAGAAAATTCTTACCGTAGGATACTATTGGCCTACAATCCACAAAGATTGTAGGTGTTATGTTCATCATTGTGAAAAATGTCAGTGCATGGGTTGACCTACACGATCAGATGAGATGCCTTTGCACCCTCATTTATCTATCGAGCCATTTGAGAAATGGGGCCTTGATTTTTTTTGGCCCAATCAATCCACCCTCATGAAACAAGGAATATATCCTTGTATGCACCAATTATGTCACCAAGTGGATTGAGGTAGTAGCTCTCAAACATTCCAAAGATGCAAAGGTAGTATATTTCTTGTATTCTGAGATTTTTACAAGGTTTGGTGTACTCCAGGAAATAACCACAGATCAAGGACCACAGTTTACATCTAAACTCATCTCTGCTTTGGTTCGCGAATATGAGATTCACCCTCGAAAGTCTTCACCTTATCATCCTCAGGCCAATGGACAATTTGAAGTTACCAATAGAGAGATCAAAAATATTCTTACCAAGACAGTTGCACTTCATAGGCATGATTGGGCTACATGGCTTCCCGAAGCTATGTGGGCCTATCTTACAATGTGGAAAACCACCACTGGTTTGACCCCTTATGAACTTGTTTATGGTAAGAAGGCAATTCTTCCCATTGAGTTTGAGGTAAAGACTCTTTGCACTACACTTCAGTTGGGTATGAATCTTTCATATGCACAAAAATAATGGATTGATCAACTACATTCCTTAAATGAATTACGCCAGGAAGCTCTCTTTCACTCTGAGGTTGTTCAGAAACAACGTGCCCTATGGCATGACCATCACATTCGTCAACGGTCATTTCAACCTGGTGATTGGGAACTTTTATATGACACTCACTTTCAGGACTTCAAGGGGAATTTTCATACATGATGGCTAGGACCCTACAAGATCCAGACAATATATGATAATGGTGTTGTTTGTCTCTATATAGTGGACTTTGAACGAAGAACTCTCCTTGTTAATGGCCACCGCCCTAAAATTTACAAGAAGCCTCTTTCCAAAGAAGCTTTCTTTCTCACAATGGCACAAGAACTTACTATTGTTACTTTTGGTCTCCTTTGGGATTGACCACATATATCATAAAAATAAAAATAAATTAAAAAAAAAAAAAACCAAAGAGAAAAAAGATGAAAAAAGAGAAAAAAAAAAAGATCCAGCATTGAAAACCCTTTTTGGCCAATGTTGGACAGTTAGCGTTCGAAAACTAGAATCCGAAGAGGATTATCTGTTTAATAAACTTAGTAGTGAAAACTGATTTTTCGGTGCTACTAGGCGGTAATCGATTGAAAACCTAGAAACCGACGGTCTATTATCATAAGAAAAAAAAATAAAAAATACTGCTCCTGTCCTTTTCTCTGCCAAGAATATTATGTCCATATCTCTTGCCTTTTCCATGCCTCTCCTATCCGCTTTTACCATGGTTGTTTGTGGCTTTCAGCCAACAACCATTTTTTGATCGATGATATCTTCTTCTTCTTCTTACCATAGGAACTCTTCTTCCTAGCTCCGGCTCCTATCATTTCTTTGCCAGGAGGCGCTATTCACTTCTACATGTGCGACAGGTGTTTGCTAGTTCTTTTTCACATGTTGCCTTGCTATCCATTGATATTATGACTGCTCTACCTAGCTATCCTTCCACCATCATCTTCTCTCAGTCATTTTGTCATCTCCATCTACCATACCCTTTTGTTATCTTTTCATTATTACTCTTCTTTCACATGATCAGCTCTCAACGGCCGTCGTCAGTCAATATGGGTTCTTGTTTGTCACATCGCCCATATTTCTAGTCACATATTCACCAAATTTTGATCTTCTTCATTATTTTAGAGCATGTGACGTACCTTTTGGTGATCATGGTAATTGGTAATGGATTTTTCCTTCTTTCTTTCTTTATTTTATTTTATATTATGGTTTCCTTCTGTCAAATGTTGCTTTTCCCCATAGACGGTTTAGCCAATCAGCTGGGGGGATGGGTTGTCTATGTCATCATTTCTTCTGAGGGTTATCATCACCATTATTTTTGCATTAAAACTCTCATTTATTATATGTTTCGTCATCTCACAGCCAAATATTCACTGCTAAATCTAATTGTTAAACACCATCTCTCTAAAAGTTGTATTCCTTCCAATTCTTGTATCAAGTTACAATGAGTTCCTATGAGCATGGAAAGAGGTCACTGTTAGTGGCATGAGCCCATCACCATGCAAACCTTGAAAACACATGTTGAGGCATATCCATAGTTTTAGAAGGCTCATTGGGATACTTATTTCAAACAGTTACGAGGGTTTGATGAGAGGGTGGCGCTGGAGTTTGCCCATAATTTTTGCAACCAAAAGGCTATTGTTCATGGGATTGATATCATAATTACAATGGACACCATTGCAGAAGTTTATGGACTTCCATTGAGTGGAGAACAATATTTTCCAAAGAAATCGAAGCAGTCCATGGAGTTACAACCAACACAGAAAAAAAAATTGCAGAGAGGAGAATCTGTAGAATTGGTTTTCGGACAGGGTACAAAGCTACAATCTTTACCAAGGCATTGGAGGGAAGTCTCCAAGTACATAATTCAATATATTACTTGTGAAGGAAGATTTCAATATGTTTTCTCTCAATATTTCAAATTGATGTTGCATTTACGACAAGGGTTGTTGATTAATATTCCATACTTCCTGTATCAAGCTTTGCAACGAATGTCTAAAATAGTTAGAAGTGGTAAACCCCATTGTCCATCTCACCATGGCTTAATAAAACTTTTGGTAGTCCAAGAATTAAAATTTGTGTCTCCTCCTGGTGATTGGGATTCATTCATCCATTCTCAGGATGACGAGGATACTAGACCCTTTGAGAAAGATGAATCTTTCGTAGAGGGTTCCTTTGAGGACAATTCTTCGGATGAGGATTCATGTTCTAATAAAACACTTAAGAAATCCAATGACAAGAAAAATAAGGGAAGCCTTGGTGAGTCTTTTGTACAAACCCCAAGACCTAGAGAAACAATAACCAGAAGTGCTACAAAGAAAGATTCCTCCAAACCCAACAAGTCAAAACCCATGCTTTTTGGTGAGGAAAGTTGTGAGAAAAAGAAACCCTTAGAGCTAACACCCATTGGTCAATTTGGTGATAGGAAGGGAAAATGAAAGTTAGATGCTTCATCTAAGTTAGATAACTTGGCTCAAATAGTTGGTAATGTGTTGGGGTATGAGGAAATAGAGGTTGTATCTAAAGTCTCAGGAAAGTGGAGAAAATTTCACAGAGAATTGAGTAGGAAAAATTTCAGAAGGAAAAAGAACAAGGATTTGGACAACAAGCTGATGAATCTCTAAAAGATTCACCTAGTATCGACTTGGAAAATGAGCTAGCTGAAAGTCAACCAGAACAAGCAGAAGATACTAGGGTTGTGACACCATAAAAAAAAATCAAGAATAGGAGGTTGTGAAAGAGGTAGTTCTAGAAAATGAAGAACAAGTTTCAGAGGAACCAATGGATAGTATTGGTAATAACCCTCAAACACAAGATTTTTTAGAAACAAAATACATTATCCATGAAGGGAAAGATATACCATCTACTCTTGATCCCCAAGAAGAAGAAAAGATGGATGAAATGATTGAGAATGTGAATGAAAATGTTCAGTCTGAGAGTCCTGAAGCTGTAGAAGAATTTGAGGAAAAAGAACCTCCTTTAAGTATGATATAAAAGGAATTAAAGGACCTAAAAGAGGAATTGATCAAAGTATAGGTAGAAAACCAGACTTTGCATGGTCTTCTCCAAGAAGCTCATTCTACCGTCAATTCTCAAGCAAAGGAAATAGGAGAACTCAAGGCTAAACTTGATAAAAAATAGCTTCACAGATGTTTATCCAGGAACATGAATAGAAGTTTCAAGCAATGTGGCAATAGTGGATTGATGAATTCAAGGGCACTCTCCAAAAACTCATAGCTCTACTGGGTTTGTAACCTTTGAATAGAGACATGCAAAATGTTCAGCTAGGGGGAAATGATGAGTATAGAATAAGTCCACTATTTTTACCTTATAATTTCCTTTTTATCTGTCTACTTGTCCGTAATCTTGTCACCATTTTCTGAAGGAACCTTAATATTTAATAAAATAAGGAAAGAAGTTGGTATTAATAAGTTTACTAAAAATCATAATAAATTTGATTGTTTTGTTGGCACGAGATAGTTCGAAAGGAAGTTGAATCTTGTTACAAACGAGAGGACCTCAGGAAATTCATTAAGTGAAATCGGCAAGATGTTGTTGAAACTTATTATTTTAGTTAAAGTTATTTTGATTTAGTGCTAAAAGTGGCCTACGACCTTTTATCAATCTTAAGACTCTTTTTTGTGAGTGGCTAAAAGGCCGAACAAACAAACAAACATATCTGTTGTTTATAATATGATCAAACAATATAAATGTATGCATGATGGAAATAGAATATTAGTAGATATAATTAATAAATCAGACCTGCGTAATAGAGGAGGATCGACATTTTATTATGTATCTATCATTCTATTAAATGAGAACTAGTGTGGAGTAGATTTGCATTTGTGAGTTCCATCATTCAATAACTGGCGAAGGCAGGGCCCACTTCCTCGGTTGTTGGTGATTTCAACATTAGATTTATATGCATGGTAATGTGTGTTTTTTAGTTGTTTGATTGATTTGATTTCTATGATTAAATGGTTGATTCCCATTTTTGAATTGATTCATTTACTACATCTGTGTAATTCATTTTGTATTAATTCCCATTGTTTGAATCCTTATTGATTCATTCAATATCTGTTGGTATGTATGTTTCATCAAATTAGTTATTTCCAATGTTGAGAACAGTTTGGTACTATAGGACAGAATCATAAAAATCTAAACATGGAAAATTGAGATAATCTTTTTTTTTTTATCATACTCTTTATTCCATTTCATAGAGTTTTATTCCTATTTTGTTTCATGTCAGTAATCTGTTTTTGCTGCAGAATTATCTCTTTACAGGTTCCTGTCACATTTGTGATAGGAAGTTTGCCAATTGTAATTTTGTTTAAATAAAAGTTACATTTGTTTGCATTCATCAACCCTTGGTTTATAAATTGCAGCTCTTCAGCATACTGTCACAACACGGTGCAAAAGCCTGCGTTCCCAGATTGACACTTTAGGATAAGCTAAGGAAACCATTTCCAAGAATTTAAATCAAACTTATTTCAAAAGTAAATTAAAACCATAGTTTAGTGCAATCAAAAAGCACCAGTGGTGCTACATTCTTTCTTGGTGATCGATTAGTGGCATGGCACAACAAGAAACAATAATCTATTTCACTCCCTACTAATGAAGAAGAATATATTGATGCAACCTCTTGTTGTACTCAAGTAATTTTGATGGCACAGACTCTATCTTATATGGGTATCAATGCTCCTAAACCTATTTCTATTCTATGTGATAACACTAGTGCGATTAATATCTCCAAAAATCTTGTTATGCACTCTCGCACCAAACACATTGCTATTAAATTTCACTTTCTTTTTGAAAAGGTGTTGGCTAACGAAGTTTATATGCAATATAATCCTACTCAAGCACAGGTTGCAAATATTTTTACAAAGCCGTTGGCTAAGGAGTTCTTTGAAAGACTTTGTTCTCAGTTGGGAGTTGTCTCTCAATATTTTCTCTCTTAATGCTCTATCATGGATTTAGGGGGAGCTTTTTAGCTCTCTGAGCAGCTTGTTTCTGCTTCGTTTGGTCTTTATTTTCTTCTTCATTACTAAATGAGTAGTTGCTTCAGTTACATTTCTTGGCATTTCATAGGTTCTCCTTTGTCCTTGTGACAAAAAGGGGGAGAAATATGAGGTTCTAGTTCAGATGGCTTAGTTTTTTCCATTAATGACAAAGGGGGAGTTTGTTGACTTTCTCTTTATGGCATATTACTCCTTGATGTCAAAATTGATTAATTGACACTTGGTTTGGCATTGGCATTATGATATTCAGTCTTGGCATATTCTTGGCATATTTAGTACTTTGTGGGCAGATGGTTTACTTTCAGTTTTATCTTTGGTATTCATGGTTATGATGATTCAGGATTTATATGTCACTTCATATCAGTTTTTCATTGTTCATGATTGCATTAGCTTTAGGATTTCGCATAATATTGTTTTGCAGAGGTTTATGGTTATACTAGATTACAATCTTAATGAGGCAGTGCACTGGTTATTCTTTCATTCAAGTTGATTGTCATGTTCAAATTTTAGTGATTACATGGAATTGATAAGGTATTGGACAACATCATAGTTGTGATTATCAACTTCATTTAGGTAATTCTTATGGAAATATGGTTTTAGTTGATATTCATTAGATTGATCATTATCAGGTTGACATTATCAGTTGACAAGGGAATCATGTTTCATTTTGGTTTGATGTCATTTTTTTTTGTCTAAGGCATATGTTCTTAACAATTTATATGGTCATTAAAAATTGACTCCATTACATGAGCCTAGACATCAGTATCGACATCTAAAGGTGATCATTTTTTAATGGGAAAATTGGTTTTGGAATCATATTAATGTTCTCTTTGGCACTCGAGATTGATATTTCATTTTGCATATATTTTTTAAAAAGGTATATACACCAAGTGTTAGTTGGTCTACATGGCATCGACTCTTGGTAATAATATTTTTTCATTAAGGTGGTTGGCATTTTGAAAAGTCAAGGAAATTGCATAATTTTTTTTTTCAAAGGTATCGACATGTTTGAAATGTCATGACAATTATCAAAGTGATAATTATGTCTGAACTATTGGTAAACATGATGTGACTACAGATCGAATTTCATTATCTTTTAATTTGAACTTCAAATAATCCTTAAGTTGAGTAAAGTCATTGATTGAATTGTGGGAAAAGGTAAGGTAAATAGGATGTTAGGGAAAATCATTTCAAACTTTCTTTTTGCTAAGGGTTGAAACCGTAGCCTCATCTGCTGCCATGGATATTGAGTCTCAGTTGTTACTTTGTCATTTTTTTGTTGCTGCATGTAATTTGACAAATGTCTCTGCTTATTGTGAGAGCTATGAAAAGGTTGGTAAGGAGAGGGAATGAGCATGGAAGAAGATTCGAAGGTTTCTCCAGCTAGGTTCTTATCAAAATCATCTGGTATTTTTGTTGTTTAAGTTACAACATTATAAGGTAAAAAAAAATTGGTTTATGTCAAAGGAAAAAGTAACTCTGATTCTTGTACTCGAATTTGGAATGTTTTTTTTTTTAAAGGATGTCATCATCTCCATTCATTCATTTGATAGGCATTCCCTTCATGATTTCATTCAATATCGATTACAAATGAAATAGCTACATAAAAGAAAAATAGAAAATCATTTACCTTCTCTTCAATTTCAAAAGGAAAAGATGCTCTTTATTTTGAAAGTGGTGATTATTTTGGTCACTGGGTGCATAGTAATGTGGGTTTGGTTAAATTTCAGATTTTTTCTTTATCAGCTAGAGAAATAAGGAAATAGATGCCTCTCTAGTTATTCTCCACCCGTCATTAAATATTTGGAGGTTCTTTTACAAACAATGAATAAGGGTTTTTTGAGATTTCAATTGGAATGAATTTCTTGATGCACATGTTTTATGTATCCTTGTAACAACCGATTCTATTAGTGCAGATTCCACCCTTCATGGCCTTAGAGGAGTTTCGGAGTTATTCTCTTAAAATAAATTTTCTATCAAACCTCTTTACTTGTCAGAAAAATCATTTTTATGGTACATACTTGACTGAACTCTATTCTTCTTGGCAAAAAACCTGACAGAAAGTTTGTCTTATCTATTATACCTCTGTTGAAGGTTAAAGAAAGTACATACATGTATTATTGTAATGTGAGATATAGTGAGAGATTCTTTTTTAACATAGTTTTGTTCTTGACTATTCTTGAGAAACATATTGGATATCTATCTAATAGAAAATCTGGAGAAACAAAAATGTAGCACAAGAAGTCTTAATACGTGAATATGTCTAGAATTTTGAAGGTTCAATTGGGAACCTTGAGGATTTTAGGGATATTCAGTTGAGAGGATCTTGTTAGATAAAGAGAAACAAAGAGACCCTCTATGTTATTGTCTTTCTGTAAACTGAAAAGGGGTTGGTGCTCATTCAAATTAGTCTTTCAAGATGAGGGGTTGGTGCTCCTTGAGTTGGCTCTCATAAAGTAGCCTATAAGGCATTGTTAACAGTGGTTTTCAAATAAGAGCCTGAAAGGTAGCAGTTTAGGAGAGGTTTTTCTACCCCAGGAGGGTTTTCCACTTGGCATATCTTGTGTTTCATTGCTCATTTGTGGTTTCACTACTTTTTTGTGAGAATTCTTTATTATGCAATGTTTTACTATCATACTTCTCATTTAAGTTCTAAATGGTTGCATTCAATTTATGGATGATTTAATCATTGAAATAGTGAGAACATAATTCGGTTTTATGTCATTTTCTAATTTTTTTTTTATTGGTTCATGACACTGATTCACCTCCCCCTCTCAGTGTCATTTTCACTCAAATAGGGAGTTTATCCCCTTCGTTTTCCAACTCAATTATGTATTGGGAGGGATATAACCTCATCATAGCATTGATAATTTGAAGATTTTCAATATTTCACACCATGTCTAGGACTTCATCTTGTGTCATCCCTAAGATGTTGTTGGTGATGTCTTCTACTTGACCTTCCTCTTAGGGATTTGGAGGACTGATTGGGAGGTCAATGGATATCATGGGATTAAATTATGTTTTGGTTTGACTTAGATCACTCGAAGTGGATGTTTCTTTGTTCTGCTCCACATTCTTCTTATGTTGAGATTGAGTTTGAACCATAAAATAGAGATCAATTGATCTAATCTTTAGTCACAAAAAGAGAAGAACTAGAATGAATTAAGGATAAAAGTGATGATGGGGATGAGATAAAAAAAAGATGGATGATATGGATGATGATACTCTTGAAGAACCTTGAGGGAGATGCTAAACTTTAGGACTTTATTTGATTGGTATTTTGATTGATTTGGATAGTGAACTTGTAAATTCTAGGAGGGTGTGTTGTCCTAGAGAGAACTCGTACAAAAGTGGATAATTTGAATAAGTGTGTTAAGTCAAACAAAGTGATTTTGGATAATGAACTCTGAGATCCCAAGATTTTGGATTTTATCAAGAGGTAAATTCACTCACAAGGATAATTTGACTAAGTGTGTTATGTCAAACAAGATGATTTTGATTTTTCCTAGAAGTTTAGCATGATGATGTTTTCAAAGCTTCCAAGAGTTTTTTGGTGAGATGATCTTTTATTTTTATGGTTGAGGGATGAATGAGAGTGATTTATTTTGATCCTATACTTGACCTAGATAAAACTTCTTCTTACAAGACCTCGGTTTTGAAGAACACACTTGATACTTCCTATGTGAGAAAAGAAAACCTTTGAAAGAGATTGGGATTTTGTTGGCAATAGAACTCATACAAGTTAGGGTTGTTTCTTGAAACTTTCTTGTAGAATTTGTAAACCAATCTTTCTCTTACCTCGAGAATTATTTCAAGATGCTCCTCACGAGTTTTTGGACTGACTTTTGAACTTGGGTTTTTAGATTTTGATTTTGTGGGAAATCATTTGAAAGAACACATGTGTGGCATTCAATTGTCTCTTAAATTTCCTTAAATGAGTTATTTTTACCACAAACAATTCTTTGATTAAATTTTCAAACTAAATGTCTATGACTTAATTCCTTTTCATTCCACAAGGTCCATTATGTAAAAATCAAGGGTTCAAGAGCATAGTTTCCTAGGTTGACTTTAGTATGAGAAAATTATGATGTAAATCCAAATGCTTAGAAACCTCTACGGATAAAATCCCTACAGAAAGAAACAACACTTGGATTCGGTCAAAGGTATTTTCCCCTCCTAAAGGGTTTGAAATTTGAATATTTTGTGAATGTTTGTTTTCAAATTTTTCGAGACTCAAGCAAAGTGTTTTTTTTATTCCAAGAGCATGCACAATCCTAGACTAAAAATACAATATTTGTTTGGTTCCCACTTGGACGAATCTAGCTATGCATAGTCAGTGTGGATGATTAGATTCTTGACCACATAGGTTCCCCCTTATAGTGCACATGCTTCTCGGATCAGCCAAGCATCAGTACCATGAATCTATCATGGCATATTTTTCATCTCTACAATAGAACCACATGTTACGTGGGGCGGCTTCAAAGGACATGACCTTTTGCACCAACAAATAGTTATGGATTTTGGCCTTTTCTAAACAAGGTTTTTAATGTGGGCATTCCATTCATGGGGGACCATCCATGTAGTGAGAGACCATTGCTTCCCTTCTCATCAAAATAATCCTCATGATTCTTGAACTTTCTTTGATAATTCATACTTATATACCGGTTGGGAGTCACTTGGCCTTAGCTTGTTCCCAATTGAGTCGTTCCCTAGGGTGATTACTTTTTCCCACCAGGCAAGCCCTCTAAGATAAACAAAATCAAGTGAGCATATTCCTAACATGATCAATCTTTGTTGCAAACGAAAGAGAGAAAATGTACGCAATATACTCCACTCACACTCACAAGATTGGTTCATTTTTTTAAATCTAAATTGAAGTGTGTGGGAAATTACTTACACAACTTAATTTCACCAAAAGGCCTTTTGATTCTCAAGATCGCCATGAGGCATGAGAGAAGCACATATGTCCTTTTAATGATATTACTTTGAGTAAGTAATTACAAAACAAAGAAGCACTTATTCATTTTAAATCCTCAAAGAAGTGATTTGATTCTTTTTAGAGCACCAAAAATGAAATATGAAAGTTGCCTTATTCACCTGTTAACCTTAAACCAAATCTAGTAAGTTTGTCTAAAGTTCTTTTTAAGCCCTTTGTAGAAAAAATTGAAATGTTCTTTTTAGAGCCCAAAAAGATGTGAGTTGATCTAAAATAGAAAACTAAATCATAGGATGGAAGCTCTTTAAAGCATTTAAAAATGCTTTGTCAACTTCAAAATTTAAGGCTTCAATCCTCTTTAATTCCAAGATTCTTCAAAAGACCCTTTCTTATGCTTTAATGTTGCAAATCCTTTGCACGAATAAAATGCTCCTCCTTACTATAAACAATACATATTTATCAAAAATAATAAGTATGAATTTTAAGGAATCAATGATAACATAACTAATACAATTTCAAACCAATAAAATTCCTAAACTTGTTAAAACAAGAAAATGATCCTGTGAGAGATAAAGATTTGCAAGTATCCTTTGGATTTCATAGGCAACATTTTAACTTCAGCCGACAATAGAGCCTACTTGTATATTACGAATCCTTCTAGTGCCAAAATATGAACCCCAATCATATACCTGCACAAACACAAGAAACAAACACATTATTAGGTTCATATGTAAGTAAGAACAAGTATTCCCCATGAAATTAATTAGCAATGCTTGAAATAGGAAAATATGAATAATCAATACAAGTAAATAAATCTTAATTAAGCATGAAAATCATCAATCCCATGGGGGAATTGGTGCCAATTATGTGTATAAATTGGCCCTTTCCCAACTCCTTTGTAAGCTTGGATGGTGGTTGATCCACTTGATGGTGAAGAACAAGATGATTTCTTGATAAAATCTAAAATAACCTAGCTATGGCGATGACAAATGCTCAAGAAAATGGATGAAATTTCTCTAAATGTGAAGATAATAGCTTTTCTCTCAAATTGTGGATGATGAATGAGAAGAGAAGCCTCTTATTTATAGATTTGATTGAGAGAAGGAGAGGAAAAATAGATGAATGTGGGATCATTCAACATCTAATGGCCAAGTGTCACTTTTCAAGATGTGAATGGAGGAAGGTTGTGCATATTTTGATGGATGAGCCAATAAATGTTATTAGGTGAAATTTCAAATTTGTGAAATGACTTGTTAAAAAGGGAGAAAAAATGACTTAAATGACACTTGGCTCAATGCACAAGGACATGTAAGAGGAGAGTGAATGCTTTGTTAGATGTACAAATCCACTTTGAGGGATTTTCAAACTTTGGAGGAATATTCCACATATATGCCATGTTGAGAGAAAATGTTGATTTAATAAATTAATTAAATGCATTTTCATGTGAAAGTGGAAAAATCTAGAGAAATTTAGTGATTGAGATTAAATTAATCAACATTTGATCAATTTAATGAGAGATTAGGTGATTTGACACATTTGACTTAGATTTTAGGATTTAAATAAATCAAAGTTGAGAGGAATAAAGATTTTAGATTTAATTAAATAAAATTGATTTATTTAACTAAGGAGAATGATGTTAGATTAAATTAAATAAGGTTTAATTTATTCCATTTAATAGGATGAATTTAGAGATTTAATTAAATAAAATGAATTATTTAATGGGTATGTGCAGGATCATGATGGGCCAAAAAGCGGTGATATCTAAGTGATATGATGGCCCATGTGGCTGATGACCCTTTTTTTACCCAAATTTGATTAAACGAAAAAAAGGTTTTTAAAGGAGATTCTCAGCTTTCCACCAATATAAATTATGCTTTATTTTGAATTTAATAAATAATTATTATTCATTTTCTATTTGAATTACGACTAAAGTCCTAATTGATAGGCTAATTGAAAAACATCTATAACTTTCAAACGGTATCACATTTTTTAAATCCGAAACATGCATCAAATTCTATGCTTCACATACTATAGGAATAAAAGGAAAAAAATGAATTTCATGAAGTTTTGACCAAGTTAAGGTGGTTAGACATACAATTTTTTATATTTTTTAAAATTTCTAATAAAACAATCATAATTAATTATTTACTTGGAAAAAAATTACAAAAAAATATGCATCACATTGGGACATTAGTCCCCTACTTATATCTAAAATATTATATAAAAATATTATCATTTTATTGTGTTTAGGGTGGTCAGACAGAAACCCACTTCTTATTTTTTCCCTGAAATTTAAGTACTACTGCATTGAAATTTCAAATTCTCACCAGATAGATTTTTATTATTTTTAAATAAACCTAATAGTTTAGAAACTACATTCAATTTTCTACAGATTCTATTCTTACATATTTTTGAAATAATATAGATAAGTTATTCAAGTTCTTATGTCAAGTTTCCTAACTCTAATTTTCTGAATTTTATTGCCACTTAAGGGCTTGTTTTTTCCATGATGATGTTGCACATACCCTAATTAAATAGAGACACGGGGTTAATTAAATTAAATTGATTAATTTAATCAACAGGGAATAATGACTTAATCAGATAAATAATGATTTATTCAATTAAGGGATGAAAGGTGATGATAAGCTGAGAAGGTGATTCAGAACGAAATGGTGTTATTAATTAGGATCAAGTGTGTCGGTATATTTTCCATGTCTACAATATTTTAAATAATTTTCTACCTCTCATGATTTGGAATCTTCTTGAAGACTAAACTCTTTCCATCATTGCTCACTTGGTGAGGGGGACTGTCATTGTACTTGTTTGAAATGCTTGTGGACTGTTATCCTTTGAATCTACATTTTATATGACTATCTTTTACTGCACTTAGTTGATAGCCCTTCTAGGTGACTGCCCTTTATATGTATGGTTATTGTATTCTTTGAGCAATCAATTTGAGTGTCATTTGAATACTGACATTTTCTCTTTCATGCCTACTAGGTCTGTGCACTACTCCTCTTTTGTGCCCATTGACCTCATACATTTAATATGAAAATCCTTTAGTGCTTGATTTATTAGATCTTGGGTTTGATGTTGAAGTTAATCATTCTCGTAATAGAATTGTGATACAAATATATATTTAGGAGAGGGAATTTTCAAATTCATTTGGTGTTATATTGCACATTGTATTGGACTTGCATTCTTCAAAGATGTCTTCCTATTGCTGCAATATCTTGTCAAACATTTCTTGTTGCAATGGGGTTGGCATATTTGTGAGCACTATTATTGTGTGTACTTGCTTTTGTAGGTGCATTTGTGGATTGTGAGAAGCACAAATTTCTGTGTGGGCAATGATCTTGCAACATTGTTTAGTAGAGACCAAAGCTAGTTTGGCTTGTGATGTTAACTCACAAAGGTTAAGTTTTCACTTGTCATTATGTATTGTCCATTTTTGTGCCTTAAAATGGTAAATTTAATCATGATCATACACTCATGGTTCTCCAATATAAAAAAAATTATATATTTTTATGTATAATTTTAGTTATCTCCTCCTGATTTTAAATAAGTAATATTATTTTTTAATAATGTTTTAACCAATAGTTGTATCTGGAAAAATTCACAGACTCCTATGTCTGCCTTGAAAGAGCTCACTAATGGAGAGCAAAGGCCACAAAAGAATATCATTGATAGGAAGCAAGTATATGATTCTAACCTTTTGGAGGATTATCTATCTCTTCTATTTGTATTTCCAGTTATATCACTATTTTTCTTAGGCACATTATATTATAAAGCTCTGGTGATTTTTTATTCTCTTACACTACATTTTTTTGTTATTTTGGTTTCAGGAAAATCAAGATGCATTGATCAATTGTATCAAATAATATGTTGGCTCTAGTTATGGAAGACCTATAGCTACATGTATCATCTATAATTCACTTCTCCAATGGAGTTCATTTGAAGTTGAAAGAACATGTGTTTTTGATCGTATCATTCAAACGATTGGTTCAACAATTGAGTTATCATTGATTCTGCATTTCCCCAGTTCTAAGTAGTTTATGTGAGAATGTGTATCTCTTATCAATTATCACTTATCAATGAATCATATTAAAATCTTATTGGATTTCTCCATGAATACTCTTCCAAAAAAATTTAACGTTGACATAATTTTTTTTGTATTTTAAAGACTTAGGACAACAACGATGTTTTGGATTATTGGTTATCAAATGTATATACTTTAATATTTGTACTAGGGGCCATGTTTAACAAACCAAATTCAATTGCTAGTCAAATACAATAGTGGAGTGTTTTTGGTACTTGTTTTTAGTTCTCTTGAATGATTGTATTCACTTGATTTGGTTGTGGGAATTCCCTTATATCCTTTGATTGTCATAGTCATTTAATCTTCCTTGAATGCACCTCATCATTATTAGTGAATTCTTAAATTTCATATGAATTATTTTCTCCACTTTATCTTCATAACCTGTAGGTATTCATATGACTATCTCCTTGAATATCATTAGCATATCCGCTCTTCTTTGGTGATGTATGACTATTCTATGATGGTGTTTTCCTATTAGCATTGTCCTCATGTTCAACTATGCTTTTTAACTTTCCATTACATGTGTCATGAACTGTGTATCAATGGATAGGATTGTCCTTCGCTTGCTTCCTCAAACTTGTTGTCCCTTGTTTAGCAAAGAAATATGACTATGTCTATGCCTGTCTCTAAACATGGTGCTAAGAATTATTACAGTTAAATTTTTGGAAATCCATTAGAATGTTGTCATTTATGAAGCTTCATATTATTGTTGCATCATTTCATAGTCATGGATTTTCATATGTAATGAAACCCTCAAAGCACTATTCATACTAATTAATTGTGACATCAAATTATTTTCATTACAATTAACAACATTGTCATGATATGAATGAAATAAAAATAATGAAACCCCTAAGACTCTAATCTTGCTACTATACAAGGAACATGGGTTTCAACAATAATTTTGATAGGATCAAACTTTATGCAACATGTAACTCCTTTATGAAGGACTTCATCACTCCTACAAAGGTTTTCTATGGAGCTATGTATTACATCTTTTTAAATAATTTGAAAATATTCAAAATTGTATCATACCTATGCACAACCATGAGATGGGTCCTTTTGACTATGATAAAAAAATTATTTCCACTTCAATTCTTTTTGATCTTATGATTGTCATATTGTATTATTCTTTGTTTCTTGAATTGAACTTTCTCCAGTCTTTTATAAATTTATGGCCATGACTTTCTTTATCTTTTGTCTCACTATATTTTTATTTCCCTCAAAGTAAACAACACTACTATACCAATCTCTCTCCGCCATGGATAGTAATAATGTAAAAGGTTTAGAAACCTAGCCATGCATGGGTCTTTATAACAAGGTTTTGATAGTTGACAATATTTGATAATATTCATGCAAGGGCTTCAAAAATAAATAATTGTTAAGTAGATTCAATAAATTTTCAATGAACATGCATTCATAATTTAGTTATTTATTAGTGAAAACAAACCAGGAAAAAAAACACCTACTATATACAACAACTGAACCCTATGTAGGGTTTTATGACTTTGATAGTATGAGATTTGCCTTGATGACTATCATGGATTCACGGTCTACCTTGCTGACTTTAATGGCTTCATGAATTATTTAGTACCTTTTAGAATCTCTTCACAATGCCATGTCTCTTCTTATTTCCCTTGAACTTCCACTTTCACATGTATGCCTATGCATGGAAGGAGAATAGTAATCTCTAAAGGCTCTTCAATCATTCTAATATTTGTTTTACCCATCATGGTTGAATTTCCACAATAGTAATCTCTAAAGGATCTTCAATACTTGAAATATAATTCCATGCATTGACACTTGAACACAACAGTGAGGAAGAAATACATAACATTTCCCTCTTTGATTGAACTGATATTAGTTGTCAAAACTCTCATTAATATTCTTCATTTTGATCTATAATAAAACTTAGTTACTCTTGGAACTTGAAAGTTTATACAAAGAAACCTAAAAGTGGTAAAACCCTAAGAGTATTGACCTATTCACTATGAATAAAACTCCTTTCAAAACATGAATCCCTCCAAGCTACATGCACATGGAGTTGAAAAAGTCAAGGCATTAACAAACTAAGACTCCTTTTCAAATATAAAGATATGAATTATCCCTCAAAGATGGAATAAATACCTTAAAAAACTCTAGATTCCGAGAACACTTAATCCTTTTTTATGACTCATCAAATCACAAAGAAAACCTACAGTAATGGGTGACTAGAAACAAAAACATACCATCAAACAAACAAGAAGTTCTATAGATTATTAATTCAGACAATTTTTCATAATAACCATAAATAAAAAAAATTTAAACTCCAATTTAATGTCAAAATTTTGACAAACATGTCTGAAGAAAGACATAAACCTTTGACGAGGTTGCTATACCTCTGGAAAAAAAATATCGGAATGTCGACTCTTCTTTGTCGGAAAATCGATGAAAGTTTGTTGTTTATTTGACGCTTTCAAATGGCACTTTGCAATGGTTTTTGGGTTTTTTTCTGTCGATAAATGGATGAAGTTTCATCGATTATGCAACGAAAAAAACCAACATTTTTTGTGGTATTGACCAATGATGCTTGGTCGTGGTTTCGACGAATAAAATTTGGTCGCTAAAGTGACGAAATTCCACCGATGAAATTGAAAATAGTGTTTTGTCAGAAATTAGACAATTGTTTGTCAAAATTTTGATGAATATTCATTGGAATTTCTAGTCAAATACAGTAGTGCATCAGAGAGGAGGGATCCCACATTTTCACAAATTGATAGTGGTTCATAGGGTAGGACCCATAGCAGGACACACAACAAGCATTCTCACAGTAGGTCAGAGGGTGAGACATCATATGTGAGACAAGATACTCCATATGACAGGCCATCCACCACAAAGCACAAGGTCAAAGAATCGGCATGCCAGGAGGATAGGGATGCCCTAGGGACAGCATATCAAGGAAGTTCAGGGTAGAGCATCTTTGACATTATGTTATATGGATATTATATTTTTTATTATCGAGCCTATGAGCTCCATTTTATTAGACATGATACATCATGACATTGTACCTGTCACACATTTTGAGCGATATATATGATGATTTATGGTGGCAGTTTATGATATGCATTATTATATGATTATTCTTTATGTTTATGATGATGTTATGCCATGGATAAATGATATCTATTAATGCATTCGATATGATCATGTGATGGTTTAACATGGTTTATGGTTATGCATTTATGATTATGTTATTTTATGTCTTTATGATATGTATGGATGATGAATGCAATATGAATGTCCTAATTTGATAAATGCAAAGTGATATATAAATTCATTTAAGTTTGATGCAATGGGATGCCTATATTATGATGCAAAACGTGATGTTTGAGAATGTTTAATATAAATGCAAAATGTGATGTGTAATAGGATATAATGTTATTAATGTGATGCGATTCATATGAAATACATAATGCAATGTGATGTGAAATGTAATGCTATACATTTTGATAGATGGAATACACTATAATCATAATTCAAAATGTAATGCAATGAAATGCTAACATTATATGGATGATTTCTATGTTTTTGTATTTTCTTATGCAAATATATGTAGCTTAATATGATAATGTTGTTTATGATGATAATGCTTTCTATAATGTTTCCTAATGTGATCGTGTATGAAAGATATTTTTGTGTGTCACAATACTATGTCAAGATGTAGACAGAAGAAATGTTAATATGGAGGAGATGAAAGTTAGCATGAAAAAGGACAAAGGAGATGGTCAATTAGACGAGGAATGACAAGGGACCAACTTTCATGCTTTTTTATTTATCATCATCGGGCACCAAAATTGTCACAAGGTATGACATAGACCAAGGTGTGCAAGGTGAGCATTTGTGAGAGACAAGCAGTCAAAAGACAAAGCCAAAAGACAAGGAATACCTTGCCTCATACTAAGTACTTGATTATCCTAGTCTTTTTCCCAAGACAAACCAAAAACATCAAGCAAAGAAAAGAGGTCATGATCCATCATAGAACCTCTAAATCCTTTCATACATCCTTGAGGTAACTAGTAACATGACCCAAAACCAATCAAAAAGATAAGACAAATCCGGACCAATAAAGTTTTTTCCAGAGGTAGTGTTTGCCAAGAATATTGATAAGATTGCTTGATATGATTGATTAGGTTGACCAAGATGACTAAATTTGATTGATAAGTTGACAAGGATGGATTGATATAAGCTGAAAAAGGTTGACTAGTTGAGTTGGTTGATTGCACGTGGTTTCAGGAAGGACACATCCTAATTAAGGAAAGATTAATTGACCAAGATGACAAGATTGATTGATTTTGATAGTGTGATTGATATGACCGATCGATGTGACGATGTCCAAATTTTAGGAAAGACATATCTTGTTGGAGGAAAGGAATACATTTGATAAAGTTGACCAAGTAACCATTTGTTGATAAAGCACCTAATTTCAAGGAAGACGGATCATGCTTAAGGTGAATGACAAGATTGACCAAAGATAAAGTCTAATCTCAAGAAGGATGCATCCTGATAAAAGACAAGCAATGAGACAAATGACATAATGCCTCATTCTGATACGAGGCCAATGAACTAATAAATTGATTGAAAATTAGATGATTGATTGATTGAATATTGATTGAAGATTTGAAGATTTGTTGGTTGTGTTTGCCTATTGATTCATGACTTGGTTTGAATGATAATTGCTTGTGGACAAAAACTAGAATTGAAAAACCCTAAAGGATTGACCTAGGGCCTCGAGGGCTCATCAATTGATGGCCTTGCCTACATTATACATGTAGAGACCTCATAGTTCGACATGAATTGACTTTATTTTATTTGTCAAAATACTTGTCATGATTTTATTTGGACAAACCTACAAGGATTGACCTAGTGCCTCGAGGGCCCATTTAAGATTAGCCTTTCCTACATAGAAAATGCATAGAGACAACATAGTTCGACCCTACAAAAAAAAATAACTAAATGATGGTGGTTCTCAAGCCATGAGAAGGATGAAAAAGCTTTATTATGGATGGCATGGGTGAATGGATGAGCAGGGGGTTGAAGACCAAGTAGAGTGATAGTAGACGAAGGAGCATAGACTGACTAACATGGCACCTATTTTCCATGTTTTTACCATGGTACTTATCCAAAGTGCCACCGAAGTGGTTTTCACTTTTGGACAAATTATTTCTCTTTACTATTTTTTTTTTTTTGTTGTCACCAAGATGCCTGTTTTCCAATTTTCATCAGAGTGACCATTTTTTTATTTTTTATTTTTTTAATATTTTTCACTTTTTTAGGGGAGACTTTGAGAATTAAGTGTAGTACTTATGAAGATTCATGTTGTTGATAGGTTTGGACAATGGTTCACCTTCAAGAGTAGAAATTTTGTAAGCACCGAATCCATATGTTGTTGTAATGATATAAGGGCCCAACCAATTAGGTTCAAACTTTCCAAGATTTTCTCAATCTGCTTGATTCTTTGGATTTTCTTTCAAGACTAAGTCACCAATGTCAAAGCTTCTAGTTCAAGCCTTCTTATTTTAGTTGCATCGAAGGTGATTCTAATATGCTTGCAAATGTGCCAAAGCATTATGTCTCTTTTCATCTGGTAACTCTAGCTCATGTAGATGGGATACATGGTATTCTTCTTGATCAATCAATCCTAGAATAAAAACTCGTAGGGATGGTAACTCAACCTTTATAAGAAGTATGGCTTTAGATCCAAATACAAGGGAGTAGGGAGTGGCTCCTATACCTAGGTACGAACACTAGTAGGATAGGCCCACAAAGCAAGATTGTGTTGGAGGTGCCAATCATGGCCAACATCATTGCCAGTCTTCTTTAAGATTTTAAGAATAGTCTTATTAGATGCATCAGCTTGGTCATTATCTTGGGGGTACCTAGTATGGGGTAGAAAAGTGGTTTTGGATATGAAATTTTCACAAAGTTCATGGACATCCTGATTCTTAAAAGGGTGACCATTATCTATAATAATGGATTGAGGGATACCATAGCACCATATAATGTAATTTGGGACAAACTTGGTTATTTTATTTCTGGTAATGTAGGTCATTGGGATGGCTTCGATCCATTTTGTAAAGTATTCAGTAGCAACAAGGATTAACTTATTTCCATTTTTGGAAGTAGGATGGATCTTTCCTATGAGGTCGAGTCCCCATTGAGAAAATGGCCATGGTGAGGTAAGTGGTTGTAGTTCCTTAGATGGCGCATGTATAAGATCTCCATGAATATGAAATTGGTTACATTTCTTCACAAAGTGGTAGGAATCACTTTCCGTTGTAGGCCAATAATATCCCATCCTCATGAGCTTTTTGGCTAAGTTCAGTCCAGCAGAGTGAGCTCCACATATACCATGATGTACCTCTTGTAAGGTTGTTTTGAGAAATCGAAGGAAGGTGCTAGCTAGGTTGTAGCGGTAAAGGGTATCTCCGATGATGGAATATTTAGATGCTTGTCAGATAAAGGTTTTGCATTGGTTGGAGGACAATTCAGGAGGGATAATTTGGTCATGTAGATAAGCATAGATTTTTTTATAGTAGGGAGATTCGAGACCAACAATTTCACACACAAGTTCAATTTTGGGGACATTGAATGTAGGGACCAATAGTTGCTCTACCAAGAACTCATATTGTGATGCATTGTTAGGAATTTCCAAGAGAGATCCAATTGTAGACATTGTGTTAGTTTCTTTATTCTATATTCTTAGGATCTATCCAAAGGAAATAACATCAAAGTATAGTTGAAAATTATCCACCATGTACTTGTAGGGCATCATCTTTTCATCCTTGGTGTCATAATCATTATTAACTTGCTTAATCACCAATTGAGAATCACCATAGACCTAAAGATCCTTGATTTTCCATTTTATTGCCATTAGGAGACTTGTTAATAATACTTTATACTCTACTATGTTATTTGTGTAAGGAAATGCTATTCGAAATGACTTGGGAATGGAATCTCCTTGAGGTGTGACAAATAGAATACCGGACCCTAAACCATGACTTTTGTAAGACCCATCAAAATATAGTTTCCATTTTGGTGTTTCTATGACAAAGATTGATTCATCTAGGAAATCAAATATCAAAGGATAATCTGCCTTTATTGGTGCATCTGTGAATTGATCAACTATCACTTGTCCTTTTATTACTTTTTGGTCAACATACTCAATGTCATATTCACTTAAGATCATAACCCACTTAGCTAGTCTTCCTGTCAAAGTTGCTTTACTAAGAATATATTGTAGAGAATCAATTTTGGCTATCAGTTTTGTATTGTGATTCAACATGCAATGTCTCAATTTTTGTGCAGCAAGCATAACTGCTAGACATTCTCATTTAATAGGGATATAATTCAATTCATATATTACTAAGGTATGGCTAAAGTAATAAATTTCTCATTCTTTTCCATCATTATCATTATGTGCTAACAGTGCCCCCAGGGTTGATGTAGTTATTGTCACATACAATATCAAATGTCTTCCATCAACCAGAGGCATAAGAACTAGTAGATTCAATAGATAATTCTTGATTTGAGCAAATAATTCTTGGCATTTCTTTATCCAATTGAAGGGAATTCCTTTTCATAATAGGTTTTGAAATAGATGAATCTTGTTTGCAAGTTGAGTAATGAACCTACAAATTGATTGCAATATTCCTTGTAATGTCCTTAACAAACTGATGTTGGTTGGCGGTGGCATGTCCACGATGAATTTTCCTTTGGTGGGATCAACTTCTATTCCTCTACGTGAGACAATATATCCTAAAATTAGACCTTGAAAACACATTTCTTTAGATTTAACCTGAGCTGATATTTTTCAAGTCGTGTGAAAATTTTGTCCAAGATTGCTAGGTGACCACCTCATTCTAGATTTTTTGATAGAAGTTCATCAACATAATCATCCATAATTATGTGCATACAATCATGAAAAATAGTATTCATGACTCTCTGATATGTAGCTCCAGCATTTAGGTGATCCCACAATACTGGTTTAAATTTTTGGCCAAACTGGACATTGAACTGATTTTTTCTAACTAAATCTTCACTTTCAGACACCTATAGTGGCTAAACAGTGAGGAATTTGGAGATTATGCAAACTAGTGATTTGTGAAATTTTGTCTATAGATTCTAAATATATATTTTTTAAAAAAATTGGAATCAGCTTGCACTTCTTTTTCCATCTCCTTCGAAATCTCATTTTTTCCAGTAAACACCATTTTTAAGGAGTGACACTCACCATATAACACATAAATTTTTTTCCATGAGGGAAAAAATTCTAATTTTTTCGAATTTAGATTTGTAACTATGATATCTAGTGCTTCCAATTGGTTTCATAGTGTTTTATTGAATTTTTTTTCCTTAATCAAGTTTCAAAGTCAAACCAATTACAATTCAGGCATAGGTGGACTGTATAACACAAAGTTTTTTGTATATATCGAAATTATTATTATTTTTTGTTGGATCAAGGACTTCAATATCTGGTACACTCATATTTTTCAAAAAAAAAATGTTAATCTTCTATTTGTGCACATGTGTACAACATAGAGCTTGATTTTCAGTGAAAAACCTACATTCAAAAGAAATAAAAAATAAATATAATAATTAAATTAAATTTATTTAAAATTATACTTTTTGGGAAGCTTATAATAAGGACTAAATACTTTAAAAAATAAAAATAAAATGAATTCATTTGATCCCCCAAAATTTAAACCAAAAGTGGTTTTTTATTAGTATTTTGATAGGTGTAAACGAGACTCCATTATAGGTATGGTTTAAAACTAGCGGGGTTCTATCCAAGGGGGTTTGATCTAAGGTGGTTTGATCAAACCCTCTTCAATTGGAATCCTTCAAATGGAACTTTTTAATTCTTAAATCATTATATTTTCTAAAAATATGTGATTTCAGCAAAAATCAGAATCTCCCAAAAATTGTAAACCAGCATTATGGGATTACCCATTTTTAAGTCCAAATGGCATGACGTTCTAGCAAAAAGTTCCCCAAGCGCATGTGAAGATTTTATCTAGTTGATCTTCAGGAGAAATTCTTATCTAATTATAACCTGAGAATCCATCTATAAGTGATCTAGCATTTCATATCTAGTAGTAAGGTCTACTATGATGTCAATATTTGGTAAAGGGAAATCATCTTTAGGACAAGCTTTGTTGAGATCTCAAAAAAATTGTGCTTAATCTGAATTGACCATTTGGTTTAGTAATAAGAATAGGGTTTGATATCCAATCTGCATAATTAATAGAGTGTATGAATACAACATTCAAGAGTTTATTTAGTTCCATATTGACCAGGAGTGCAATCTTCGAATGCATTTTCCTTAGCTTTTGTTTATATGGATTGGAAATTGGTAACAGTGGTAAGTGATGTAGAACTAGTTTGAGATCCAATCCAAGCATATTAGCATATGACCATGAAAAATTAACTTGTCTTTCTAAGAATAATGTTGTAAACTCAGGCTTTTCCTTGGTGAACAAAGATGTTGCCAACTGTATGATTCTGGAATTGTCTTGTGTTCCAATGTTCACTTCTTTTGTTTCTTCTATAAGCAATGGCTATATCTCTTGATCTATAGGGAGATATTCCAATCCTCCATCCTCAAGCACCTCATAGAGGTTTTCACCTTTGGATATGTCCTTTATTTTTACTTTTTCATGGTCAACAAGGACCTTTTGGTTTTCACCAGAAGACCTATTATTTGTATTTTTGCAAGCTTTTTTTCATTTTCAATTTTGTGACTAGAGGATAGGACAACCTCACCAAACTATGTTGCATAATTGAGTTCTATGGTAAATCCAACCTTATGATCCCCACTTGGTATTCCTTCATGAAGTCCTCTAACCTCAACAATTGCTTCATTGTTCTCGAATGTGTCCAAACTTGGTGGTTCTTGTTGATCCCAATGTATGAGTTGCAGGTAAACAAGAGGTAAACCATCATCATTATTATCAAGGTTCATGGTGTAGGCATATATGGTAAAGACAAAAGTAGATTCATCAAGTTCTTAGCAGGCAGAATCAATGGTTTCGTAGAAGTTTTTGATCCACTCTTCTCTTTTCAAAGGGACTTTTGGACGAGGATTTGGTGGGTGTTGCAGGGAACCAACTGTAAGCATTTGACTAAGTTGTTCTTTAAGGGGAGGCTCATCAAGTTTTCCAAACAGTTAATCAAGGTCCATGTCAGTAGTGGAGGATACGGAATCCCATTCATATTCATTGCAATCAACATCAAAGTCCCAAGATTCCTTGAATGTATCGATCTCATATGAAGCATTAACGTCCCCACTTGAAGGTAATCTAATACCCTAGATAGTCACTTTTACTGGTACAAACCCCAACCCTTAGTGTTTTAGTAGCTTAGGAGATTGTAAGGGTTCCAAAATTCCTTGTTTGTTTCAGCCAAGGTCGATGTGTCCATCATATCCTTGTCATTTCATTATTAGGAAACCTTCTGGATACTATTCAACTAGCAACTCCTTAGGCTCAATATCCTCCTCTTCCTTGTACAACCATGTGAGAATGTGGTCATATAAGGACTCCTTGGCTAGCTCCCCCATTTATTAAAGGCACTAGTAGGAGGATTAAGTATGATTACTTTAGGCTACACGGGATGTAGTTTGTCATAAGAATTCAGTGATTTAGGTAGCTTACCAATGAAAAAGAGACTCTTCATGTTGTATTCTCAGCATCCTTTGTCTTGAATCTATATTTTGGGTGTGGAAGGTGTGGTGAATGGATGTGACGATTTTACAAGGGTAGAAGGATCAATGTAGTGAGATGGAGTGGTAGATGAAGTGGAAGATGAGGCCTCTCCATTGATGGAACTTGACATTCAGTGGTTCCTTTTAGGTTTGTGCAATACTAAAAAGGATCAGGGTCTCCAAGAATAGTAATTTTAGTGTCATTATATGGAAATTTGAGGCATTGGTGGTATGTGAATGGGGTAGCCTTCATGTCATGAATCCATGGGCAGCCAAGGAGAATGTTGTACTGCAAATCTAGATCCAAGACATGAAACACTATGTTTTATATTGTTGGGCCAACTCTTATAGGAAGTGAAATTACTGTTGGTATGTGGTGATTGATCATGCTATACTATACACTCTTCATGTATCCTTTCCTAGGTCTGGGGCTAGACTGGACCCTGGGTGGGGGCGGCAACCACCGAGAAAATTTGTTTTCACCTTTTTTCACTTCGTCACCAAAAAAGAAAAAAAGGTTGACTTTGTAAACCCTAATTTCTGGAAGCTTTTAAAAGCTTTTTATAAGTGGTAGGGATGGGGATTTGTAGCATGGAATTATTCACAATATTGTAATATGTTTTGCACTAGATAATAAAATCATTAGATGGCTGCAGTTTTGTGGATGAAGCCTAGATTGGGTGAGCCACATTAAACTATTTGTGTTGTCTTGTTTCTGCTATAATTTTTTGTGTGTTTTATTTCTCTATTTTATTGTTCAAATCTACATTTAACTTGTTAGATATCTTCCTTTTAACCCTAACAATTACACCTTTCAACGAACGCTTAGCATTATCATAAGCTTTGATCACAATTTTCTTAGTTTGGTATATACAATTCTTAGAGTATCCTAATGCTTTCACCAATTTTAGTGAGAAATTTTTGAGACCTTTTTCACCATCTACTAGGACTCATCTAATCTTATGTTTATTAATGCATACTTCAAGGTGTAGGGCATCATTATGATCATACTTTTGTGTGGAAAAGTCTTGTTTGGAGAAGGTGACATGGTGTGGCATAGCTAAGTATCCAGCCATGGCTTGAAATTCATTAACATCTAGATTAGCGGGTATAGATGCTTCTTGCAATGCTTTATCAAGGATAGCTCTATGTTGTGGTGATATGTGAAGAAGTTCCAAAATGGAAATCTATTTGGGAGTCTTCCCTAACTAGTCTAGGAGATTATACTAGCTTTTTGTTGTGGATTAGAAGGTGGTCCTGGAAGTGTTTTCTTGGCTCTATGAGTGGTGATAGCACATTCTGAACTTGGCTTGTTTATGGTAATGGTGGCAATGCGATCATCAAAGGGTCTAATGTTAAGGATAATAGTTTTATAATCATGTTTGACAGCTGCATAATTGGCTTTTTTGTCATTCCCTAAACTGGAGGCTTTTCCTTTGTCATGGTCATGCAAGGAAGTTTTAAATATGGTATGATTAACATTGGTTTTTCCTTATGATTCTCCTATTGAAATGGTTCCATTTTCAACAAGGTCTTGAATAATATTTTTGAGATTCCAACATATAGATGTTTTGTCTCCTTTTTTGTAGTGATATTCACAGTATTCATCTTCTTTCCACCAATCGGGTTTGATTAATGAGGGTTCATAACTTTTTATGTCTAGTAGTGTGATGAAATTAGATTGGAAAATTTGTTTGAGGAATGATTCAATGGGTTCACCCAATGGGGCGTATGTTCTCTTGACACAAGGAGGACCTCAGCGTTGCTGATTATTTTGGATTACATTCAATGTTTAATTTTGACCTTGTGCTTGGTAATATGAGGAAGGACCTTGGAGGTGAATGGTAGTACCTTTGTTTATCACTTTAGCATTGACAATTCCATAATTTGAGACATTGTTTAAGGACCAACATTTTCTTTTTTCATTATTGGTTTTTGGATTTTCTTTGTGTACTTTGACTAGTCCTTTTGTGATAAGACCTTTATCAATAAGGAAACCTTTCTCAAGGATGTCATCAAAAGTTGTGCAACATTGGATTTGTAAACTACTCATCATTTCTTTGTCAAGGTTCTCAACAAACATGGTGACAAATTGTTTCTCAAGAATGTGACAAGGGAACTTGCTAACCAAACCTCATCATATTTGGTAAAATAAGGTAAGTGATTCCCCTTGTTATTGTTTGGTTGTGCTTAATATTGCAAGGGTGGCATCATTTTTAATGTTAAATTAAAATCGATTAATGAATTTATTAGCCAGTTCACCCCATCTTCTAATCCCTAGACAAATATTTGCAAACCAATCTAGGGCTAGCCCTATGTGACTTTGTGGGAATAGTCTCATCAAATAGGTAGGATAATATGAGAATTCCATACATGACGTGTTAAATTATTGAATGTGTTCTATTGGATCCCCTATCCCTTTACTCTTAGGAAAAGGTGATGTCGTGAAATGAGGGGGAAAGGGCAACATGTATATATTTCTATAAAATAGAAAGGGGTACAATTCATCCATAGAATAGGTTTTATTATTGATTCCCAATTGCATGTTTGTCATTTGTTGTTGGATGGCTTGTATTTGTTTCATCAAAGTATTTGCAATAGATGGTGTTGTATTGGTTTGGTTTGGTGTTATGGTGTTGGTATTGAGGTCATATGTTAGATTTGAATTGAGATTGGTATTTTGTGATGTGGGACCTTGGTTACCATATTGATGTGTGTTATTTTGGTTTGGAGTGAAATTGGCATTTAGATTTGTCCCAAAAGTCATGTTTGTGTTTGGTATAGTGTTTTGGAATTGAGGTGTGGATCCTTGATTTTTTCCTTGGATTTGAAATGTTGGTCCTTGATTTTAATTTTGGAAAGATGGTGTAGGTCCTTGAAATTGGTATTTTTAAATGATGGAGTTGGTCCTTGATTAATTTTTTGGAATGATGGGTTAGGTTCTTGATTAATGTTTTGGAATGATGGTGTAGGTCCTTGATTAATGTTTTGGTTTTGAATTTTCCCAACGGTGGTGTCATGAAATCGATCAATTGATAAATCCATGTCCTTTCTTTTGGTTTGTGACCTTGATTCAACCATGTGAGACTTCCAAGTTGGAAGTTAATGCAAGGTAGTAATGTGGCTAAACTATATTTTCAGATTTTTTGGATATAAGTATGCAAGGTGATTATGGTAGGATATGAAACTAATGGATGCTAAGGATACCAAATTTTAATTATATAATGACCAAGGATAATGATAAGGTGTTAAGCCAATGATCAAAGGTAATGTTACAACTAAGGTTAAGATGAAATTTAGCTATGTTTTTATATTTTTTTGGGATAAAGATGCAAAATGAAGGTGCAATTTAAGTCCAAGGCTAAAGTTATGGTCATATGATATAATATGCGATTAAGGTAATGCTAAGGATGTGAATCCTAAAATTTAAAATAAAGGATGGCAACCAAGCTAATGTAGGTCCAAGATAACAAACCCAAATTTCATTAACCTTTGTGACAATCAAGATGATAATTTTGACAAGGTTGAGTCTAGGCTAGGAATCAAGTTTGAGACTCAAATTTGACCAAGGTGATAATGAAAAAGGTTTGTAAAATGAAGGATTAAGGTCAATGATAAAATGGATAAGAAACCAAGGACTATTCATAGGCTTAGTAGTCTCCCTAAGTCTAAAATATGAAAGGATGAGTACAACCTAAGGTCTAGGATTGATTATTCAAGGTAAGGATGCAACCTAAAATATGATGCAATCCTAAATGGAAATGATGGAATGGACTAGTAAAGGCTTGAAAGTCTCTAGTTTAGTAGTCAAATTCTCTGGTTTAATGTGAATTTGAACAAGGATTTTGGAATTTTTTGCTTATCAGGTGGTTGCGGCACTATTTTTGGTAAATGCATTATTTCAGGTTGTGGGTTTCTAGAGTGTAGTTACGGTTCAAAATTAATGTTTTGGCTCTATTTTCTACAAATACAGTTCAGTATGATAGTTGTGATTTTCCAGTGATCAGTTCTAGTGGAATAATGTAGTTTCGGGCCTGTTTTTATCAGTTGTAGTGATAGAATGTTGTTTTTGGCAGTTTTGGTGTTTTGAATGATTTTGATAAAGTGAAGTTTGGCAAACACTGAATACAATCACAAACACTTGTTTTTGATCTATTTTAAATGTGAAAATTGTTGTTACCTTAGCACACATGCCTCGTTCAGAATGGGGACCCTCTCTTTCCTTCGCCTTGTTGGGTTGTTTTATCATTGCCTCATTTTGTGTGCCCCCATTTTGGTCCCCTAGATGGTGAGCGTGCCTCTAAAGTCTCATCTTAAGTTGATCATGTTTCACCCCTCAAAATTTTCAAATTCTTGAATACTCATGGAGTTCCTTTGGCATTTTTCCTTTTTCCAAGCAGCCTTGGGACCTTTCTGGTCCGACTCGTCGGGTTTCTCTTGCCAGATTTCTGAGTTGCTTTTATTCTTTCAAATGGTCGTCAACCTGCATCTTTCTAACCTCCAGGACTTGCCTCCCTGATCATCGTTTCATATTTTTTGCTATAACAGACCATCCTTCACATGTTTTGGGCTTGGTCCACCGAATTTCTCTTCCCAGGATTCCTTTATGCATTCGTTGTTTATAACGACCATCGGCCCGCATCTTTCTAGCCATCGGACCATCATCCCCTCTTTGCCGGTGAGTTCCCGCTTGATGGGCATGTGCAGGATCATCATGGAAAAAATAGGCCCTTAAGTGGCAATAAAATTTAGAAAAATAAGAGTTAGGAAACTTGACGTAAAAATTTGAATAAGTTAACTATATTATTTCAAAATTATATAAGAATAGAATATGTTGCAAATTGAATGTAGTTTCTAAACTACTAGGTTTATTTTTATTTTTTTAAAATATATTTGGTGAAAATTTGAAATTTCAATGCAGTAGTACTTAAATTTTAGGGAAAAAATAAGAAGTAGGTGTCTGTCTAACTACCCTAACCACAATAAAATGATAATATTTTTTTATAAGTTTTTATATATAAGTAGAAGACTCATGTCCCGATGTGATGCATATTTTTTTGTAAATTGTTTTCCAAGTAAATAATTAATTATGATTTTTTTATCACAACTTTTTAAAAATATAAGTACACCAGACCACCTTAACTTGGTCAAAAATTCATGAAAATCAATTCCTTTATTTTTGTAATCCTATAGTATGTGAAGCATATGATGTGATGCATGTTTCAGATTCAAAAAATGTGATACCCTTTGAAAGCTATAGATGTTTTTCAATTAGCCTCTCAATCAGGACTTTAGTCGTAATTCAAATAGAAAATGAATAATAATTATTTATTAAATTCAAAGTAAAGCATAATTTATATTGGTGCAAAGCTAAGAATATCCTTTAAAAACCCTTTTCATTTCATCAATTTTGGGTAAAAAAAATTTATCAGCCACATGGGCCATCATATCACTTACATATCGCCACTTTTTGGCCCATCATGATATTGCACATACCCTGATGTTTAAAACAGCCTTGAGCTCATGTCCTTCCGGCCTTCGGGTTCTGAACCTCCCACCACCATCTCTAAATTTGAACTCAACAACCTTTTGGCCCTCCGTAAATGCATTAATTAGGTGCATTAAATGCACTTAGGGGTCTAAATAATCTAAGTCGACCTATCATTTTCACATATCAGGATTAATTAGAGTAGCTAGAGCAACCTCCAGACCGTTTGTTGATCATCACCTTTGTTCCCGCCGTATCTCTTAGCTATTCTTCATGGATTCATTAGTTCTATTCATCAATTTCTTGGGGTAAGTTCACTGTCTGCCCTCCTGCTATGCTTTTGGTGATTTTAGGTTTAATAATGGATAGAAAAGGGTTAAAATGCATTCATTTGATAAAGGGAGGATTGTCCCAGAAAACCCATGTGGTAAAATTCTTAGTAAATCCATCAAACCACCAAGTAACGAACTTCAGAGCTTCTTTGCCATGACGTCATTCTAACTACAGGGCACTCGCGCCCTCCAGGCTCAAGCCTTCCCATCACCTCAACCCTTAAACTTCAAACTTTAATCACTTTGAAATAGTGGGATGTCTCGTCGGGCCCATGCCCTCTATTTTCCTTTGATGATTTATCATTGAAGTTACAGAATGAAACAACCCCACCAAGCGCTCATTGGGTCTCGTTCGTGGACCTTCGTCTATAGACCATCATCGTAGCTTTTTTGTTTCTAACGACCACCAGACAACTTCTTTCTGAGCTTTGGGCCCCAATCACCGTACTACCACATGAAAAAAATAGTAAAATCCAAGTCCTTGGCCTTGTCAGGTCCTGATTGCCAGACTTCTGCCATCGGGACTTCGTCCCATCTTGGCCTCACAAAAGGGAAAATCAAGCTCATCCTTTTGGCCTCTCGGCCTTGATAATCCAATCGTCGTCAGCACTCAACAAAGAAACATGGAAGGTGAAGCCCATGTCCATGTCTAGTCCACCAAGTTGCTTTTATCGAACTTCCACTCATGGCACACCATTCTAAATGGCCATCCTCGAATGGCTTCCCGACCTTCATGATCTAAGAACCCAAACAACTAAAGAGTTACAAAATTATGTCAGTCATCCTTCAACCTCATAGGTCCCAGACCCCAGAACTCGGCCTCTAGAATTTTGTTTCACCTGAGTCATTCCAAATGGAGAACTCCTGACGGCTTTCCCTCCTCATAACTCTGGGTGCCCCAATAATTATCCAAATTCCTCCTAATCTAGAAACAAATCTAGACACACATGCTCAAATTAGACCCTCTTATGCATGAAAATTACAAATCATCTAAATCTGAAGACAAGAGAAACCATCTAGACTGCCCTACCTTGTTTTCCCTTCAAAACAACATTCTAACCAATGAAGTTCAGCCTCTGGGGCTCAGACCTTCCAAACTCCCTCTAGTAAAATACTAATGGAAATTTTGACTAAATGTTAGATCTATTAATGATGAATTATCTAATCTAACGATGTTTTGCAGGGATTTGGCTAACTTTTTATGTTTTTATGCTTGATTATGCTCACCTTACCTTTGTGTGTAGAATATATGGAATCAGGTGCAGAAACGTCGAGGGCGATCGTAGAGAAGGGAAAAGGGAAGAAAATAGGCAAATCCCCTCATGGAAAACAAGACAAAGACCAAATGAAGTACCAGTTCCAAGGGGAACCATTGCAGTCTAAGGTCACCACCAATTGGAAAGAGGTCTCTGACACAAACATTGGACATGTGGATATTGATGAATTCATTCAAAGGATCAGGGTCAACCCTAAGACATAAAATGCAAGACTGATCAGAAGCAGCGAGATAGCTAAAGTTGCAGGTTTCCCTCCCTCTCTTGTTTCCCCTAAACTAGTGATGGCTTGTAGGGAGGCATATCAACTGAAAACTAGAATAATTGTGGACATGGATGGAAACATGTTGGCCAACATTTCAATGAAAGGAATAACGAAGACCTTTCATATCCCTACCTTAGGGGAGATGGAATTTCCAACCATAAAGGAGTGCAAGGAAATGTGGGATGAAGACCTAATGAAATGTAAAAATCTTATAAATCGGCATTGGCTCAAGGAAAAGAGGGGAAGCACTGCAAAGGTTCCTCAAGAGCTCTTTCGCAGTGACTTTTAAGAAAACTATCACGATCTGGTAACCCTGCTAAGTAGAGTAATGGGCCTCCCTACTACAGCCTACTTTCAAGAATGGATGGTCTACTTTGTTGATCAGATTCTCCATGGAGAGGAGGATACCACATTTTACTGGGGTGGGATAATAAGCAATTTCTTCCACAAAAAATTCATGAATGTCACGAAGACCTCCAAATTCTACATGGAATCTTACCTAGTTTACTCATTGGCCGAGCAGAGGCAATACAGTGGTTTGTTTAGGGCTCCAGATGAAGAACCTAACAAGGAGCTCAAGGTCTATCATAAGTACCCTCAGCTATAATTTAGGAATTTTAAGGACTACTACAGGGTAGATGATGGTTTCATAGGTTACATCATCAGGCTTCTCGGGGGTGACTTTGAAAGGAGAGTGTCCCATAGTGCTCAGGCTTTCCTCAAATAGTATGCCTTCCTATTCATTCAATATCCTAAGTTTACATATAACCGTGCTCAAGGATTCTCGAAAAGACCAAACAAGTTGCCCCAGTATCCCAATGACTAGATAATAGTGTTGGAGCTTTCTTGATAGCTATGACATATTCACACCCTTTTAACAATCAATCATCTAGTGGGGATTCCTTATCCCCTTTCTTTGAGCCAGGGGATGTACGAACTCTATACCTCCCAATATGCCCAAAACTCAGAAAATGAATTGGTTGAATATCATTTCAGACTACACACAGCCTGGCCATGGATGGATGCCTACAGACACATAAGAAAGGAAATTGGATACAAATACACCAATCTTCATAGTATTGAATATTTCTGGGCTAATTGTAAGGATGACTATGAGAGGCAGCTAAGTCATTATATGCATATGACCACATACTTTGTCAAAAGGGTGAACCTGTTCCCAGTGCCTGATCAGATGGAAGAAGATGGGAGCACTGTGATAGACCCAAGGTATAATGCAATTTCCAATCTATCACTACCACTAATTGATTGGAACAAGTAAGAGTTCGATGACCTCGACATTCTGGCCAAGCCCGTAGAGGCTCACACAAAAGAATGGATTGATGGGAAAGTTGCCTGATTGAAGCAACAAGGGGTTGTCCTAACCTATCAGGGGATCGAAAGTGAGCCAAGTGGATTAGATGGTGGGGTAGCTGCTACATCAATAGGAGAGACATCAAAATCCCCTCCACTCACTCACTCAAGGAAGAGAAAAGAGACCGACGAGTAGCAGTCTAATCCAAAGGTGTATGCTAGAAAGGCCTTAGAAGGTGAACCTTCTAAGAAACATAAGAAATCAGGAAGTGTCACCGAAATTCCTGTAATTCAAGAATATCCACTCCATGAGGGAGAAGAAATGAAGGCTGATCAACCAGAGTCTCCACCTATCTCATCTGTTGTTGCAACCACTATTGTTGCTACTACCACCCCACATATCCCACATGCAGCAGTTGCTACCTCTTTGCTCATGATGGAAATCTTTGTCCACCTTATCTCTACCTCTCCCACAACACAAGTCATATCAGTGGATTGATCCTCGGGCACACCTCACCCCTTTCTTCATCATCCATGTCCCCATTATTTTATCTTGCAATCACCACCACAACAACCACAATGCCTACCCTCACCTTGGTGGAGTCCTTTGTTAAATATATGCAAAATGTGCCATCTGAACTCTCTGGGATGTTCAAAAACCCAGCGGTGCAGGCTGCCATTGCTCAAACAATAACCAATCTCCCAGTTCCTTCTCCCCCTTCTGAGTTGCCCACAATGGAGGCCACCATGCTGATTTCCAAGGAGTTGGATAGACAGAAACAAAGGGAGGCAGCTATGAGGTTAGAAGAAGAGGTAGATGACTAGCATGAACCCCCTATATATGAGCATCAAGTAATTGACGAGGTCATCTATGAATCCTCCAGTGATGATGGAGAGGATTTGAATGAAAATATTATTGAAGAAACCTCTGACCCTGAGCTTGATGAGAAGCTAGCCAAGCCACTCAGGGAGATTGAAGAAAAGGAGGATGAAAAATAGCCCATCATTGAAGAAAAGACCACCACAACAGAGATAGAGGGAAATAAATCTCTAACGGAGGAACATGACCACAACCCTAAGCATAATGAGGAGGTGTTCCCTCATGGTGAACATGAAGATAAAGAATAAGATGAGCCTCAAGAAGAGGCTAAAACTCACAAGAGTCTAGAGATTCAACATCCTGAGGAGCATGGGCATGATGAAGAAAAGGAAGAAAGAGATACTGAAGGGGAAGATAGCCCCAAGGAACACCTTCCCACTAAATTTCCCATCAAATGCATGGTGTTCATCCAAGACTTTGATGAGGAAAAGGAGGATATGAGGATAGAGCAAGAAGTTCTTAAGGATAAAGATATTGAATTCAGGAAAGATGAAAAGGAAGGTGACCAGGAGTCACCCAAAGAAAGGTCATCAATTCATGATTGGTTGGAAAAGCAACTAGAGAAGAAGGCTCCTACTCCAAAGGATCCAAAAACAAGATTGGAGGCTATATTGGCTTGAGCTCAGATCAACATCAAGAAGGATAAGAAGCCTAAAATCGTACCAAAGGTGACAATGGATGCCTCTAGATCCTGAATAGTACAGGTAGCTATGCTAGTGGTAGGAGAACAAGGAATAAGCTATAACGTCTCCACCATTGACTTGGGGATGGCCACTAGAGAACAAAAAGTAGATCACCTTCAGGAGTTCGTCGCCACGGTGGTACATTTGATACAACAGGATAAGATTTTGAAGGAAGAGATCAAGGCACAAGTGGTTGATCTAATAGCCTACATCCAGCAATGGTCATGAACAAAAGAACATCCTATGACATCTTTGTCCCTGCCACAATTGTTGTCCAAAGAGAAAATAGACAAGCTTGAAAGAAGAAAGAACTTAGATAAGACCACAAAGAACTGGTTCTAACAAGTCTTGTAGACTAGAAACATGGATAGCAGTCATGCTATCAGGACAACAAACAAGTTCCTGGATTTCAAGAAATGTCTTGAGGGAACAAGGAAGTTATGTATGGACTTCTCGAGGATATATGAGTCTACCTATCCAAAGATTGAGGCTATCCTCAAACTACCAAGCAAGACTTGGAAGAATAAGATTGCATTCAAGGAGGATGATCATTAGTTGATGGATGTATGGAAATGATATTTTGACAACCGAAAGGAAAGGCTAGAATAGATGCTTGATAAGGTGGATCTAGACATTGAGTGGGCCAAGGATGTTTGGGAAAATTGCAGCTAGTACTTAAAGCTAATGACAAAGTATGACATTCCTATTGTACAACTTGATCCAAAAAAGATAAAACCCCACTTCGCGAAGAACATAGAGGATGGGATGTCAGATGAGATTAACATGGATTTCATGAGTTTTTTGCCCAGGTCTTTGCCCAGTCTAAGTTGTTTAGATACCACGCTACCAAGTATGATGAAGATTGGGAAAAGCTCTCCGACAGATCTAAATAATGGAGTTACCAAGTGTTGTGATCATAAATCATAGAGGTTGATAAACTCCATTTGGTGATTCTAAAGTTCAGGGAGTATGCTACTTTGAAGAAGCAAGAAGGCACTCCTATTATTGGTGAAGAATTCCTAACAGAATAGTTGCAGCAAAAAGAAAAAATGCTATAGTGCTACCACTAGAAGACAAAATAAGGATAAAGACAAAAAAGTATTTTAAAATGTAAATATATTGTGGGGTAGGTGGAACCCTAGTTTGTAGTGAATCTTGGCAATTAATAGAAATATATTGACTTTGGTGGATTTCTGAGTTTCTTTTCATGTTTCATGGTTCATCTCTCATAGTTAGTTGATTTAGTTAGATTTACTTTGATGTTCCAATTACTTGCAGTTTTCTTTGATAGAATTAGTAATGTTGTTCTATGGTTGAGAAGATTTTTGGTGTGTAGATGCCTTCCTAGTCCATACTTTTGGTTTTTTGTTATTGGTAGATGGCTGTGTAAAGTTAGTCTACACTTAAATTCAAAATTTCCTCATACCTTTTATCTTTGTCCATGCATGTACATGGTGAATGAATGGTAAAATATCTATAGTCCTTAAAAGATAGCATAGATTTCATGATACTATGAAATTTTTGATTAAGTGAAATTTTGTTTAAGGAAGATATCCATAGTATAAACCTCCATGATCACTGTTCATTCACAGTTTCAGGTCCAGGAACCTCTTCTCTTCCCTTCCCTTTTTTCCTTTTTTTTTTAATAAGTAACCTATGTTAAGGTTCATTGCATATTGTAAAGCCAAATCTCAAGTCAAAATAGGAGTTCAAGATCGTTGTCTGAACCTTCAGCAAAGTGTGCATCAACTTCCCAGTTCAAGAACTCCGCCCAAAGACTCAACTTAGCCTAACTTTCGTAAGTCCGCCCTGTGATTACCAACAAGATCACATCAAACATCAACTGAGATATTCAAAGCAAGTCATGACCTGACACCCAAGAGACCTCGGAGTAATTTTCAGAAACTTGTTGTTGGATATTTCCTTTCAAGAGAGGTGATGCACCTATGCATTACCTGTGTTGAGAAAGTGTGAAAAATACCCATCAACAAAACTGGTGCTAGAGGGAGGGGCCCTTTGGAGCTAAGTTGGATTGAATTGGGTCTTTCTCCCCTAAGAGATTTTATAGAATACTAAGGTCTACACCAAGAAAAGGAAAATTTCAACAGTTGTCTCCCCCTACCCAAGCTAAGAGAGCCAAGAAAGGTGAAGCATCCACCTCCAACACATCCAACCAGCCCATTTCACTTTTGCCATCATCTTATTCTTCTATCCATTCATCTTTGTCTTCTCCCTCATCTTGGGCAACACCTTCTCCCACTCATCTACTTCAGACATCCTTCCAAGTTGCCACTTCCACAAGTCTAGACGTTGCCTTCCAACCCAATGCATTCCCACTTTTGAGTGTTGTCTCGCTGACTGTTGTTTCCCTTCCATAGCCTCAAGTTAGTCTCATGCAGCCACCTCCACCACCTCCTCCAATGGCATGGTTGGCCAATAATCTATCCCCTTTGGCCTTCAACCTCTACCATGATATGCCAAAGAATCCGAAAATATTTTGCATGAAGTTAAAGCATTGAGATCCGCAAGGGATAGTAGAGGAACATATTAATTTTTTGAGATAGCCTTGAAGACTATGCAAATTATTTATGAGGATGTGGCTTGCCAACTCTTTCCCTACTCCTTGGGGGAGGATTCTTTTTACTGGTATGTCAACTTCCCGATAGGAACTATCAACACATGGGACCTCCTAAAAATTGCTTTCTTGTAGAAATTCAAGATTTCAATCAGTCCTTCGGACCTATACTGATAGTTTATGTCCATCCGAAGAGAGGTCAATGAACTGATAAACTCAATTAATGATAGCTTCCATAGGGAATATACTCAGCTATAGGACCCTTATGCACTCAATGATGTTGTTCTAAAAGTTTATTATGCAGTGTTGGATAATCTTACTATGGCATTAGTAAAAAGAATGTGGCCGCCTCTCACCAGATTAGTAGATGCTTAAGTAGAGGCCATTATAGCTAGTACAAACTTGGGACATAATATTTCTGGTTCCATAGTACTTGCTACCGCAATAGCAACAGGTCCACTCTCAGCCACCCCAAGTGTTGGCATACTTTCAAGCCTATGAATTCTCACCTGCTCTCTAAAATTATCCTGTTGTACAATTGATCTTCCTTCAGAGTTCAGCCTCACAATCGAAAAACACGAAGAAGGATCATATCGATGACCTAACAGAAATGATCAAGAAAATGTCTACGAAGATGACTCACTTGATGAATCAAAACAATCAGTTGTAGGCTTCATAGAGAATCATCTATGCCAACCTCAACTAACATAGTTGTGACAGTCATTACAACCACGACACTAACACATCTTCTGCATAGACTTATGAAAGAGGTGAAAATTCGTTGCAAAACTTTGATAGAAGGCCCTCCCAAAAGATAGAATCGGACATGGAACATGAGGCTGAACAATGGTGGCATTCCTACTCCCTTGGACCAGCCTAGTAACAATGAAAAGACTACAAGAGGAGTCTACTTAGCTGAGGCTGCCTTATCCAGCTGGTGTCGCATGCATAAAACAAGTCAGCATTTCAAATTGGATTGTCCGAAATTCTTGACGGTCACTAAAATTTTGCAGATTGAAGTCTAGAATGTCCTAGATAGCTTAGGATGTAGGGACATCATCCCTTCGAAACCATATCACCCCTCGGTGTTGGTGGTCAACCAAGCTCCCTTCCCAAAGGCTAAGAGCAATGTGCTAGAAAAGGAAGATGCCACTACAAGCAATGACAAGGTGGAAGAGGTAAGTGCCAAAAATTATTTCGTTCAACTTTTCAATTCAATAGATAATGGTCCCATAGATGAGGAAGAGTTGAGAGAAGATGAAGTCCAAATGTTTCACCAAAGGGCCACTCCTCATGATTTGAGAAATAGGCATGCTAGTGGGCACGTTGGTGGTCATTTCACAACCTCCACCCCACCTAACAACTTCAGCACCCCTCCTAACCCAAATTCTAGAAACAACCGAGACTATCCCGATGTACCTACCCGATACTTCAACAAGAATAGGCTGTAGGGTCAGAATCAAAACTAGCCCATGAGCTCCTTCGAGAGTGTCCCTTATGATGCTGAAATCGAGAAAAATGGGAGAGTAGATTGCAAAAAAATTTAAGAAGGTTAAGTTAATTGTGTTAGCCTTCAAGTTGCTCAAAGTCCTAGCTATTAGAAATGCCTTCTTTAGGATGATCAATGGGACCTCTTCATCCAGAACAACCCAGGACACACCCCCTAAGAGGGTTTCCTTTGAAGATTAGCAGAGTGAGTCGATTATACGATAAGTCTTCAACAAGAACATTGATTCATTTGCAAATCAGCAAGTAAATAAGAAACCCAAGGAAACAGATTAGACACAAGCCCAAAATAAAGGTCAGGTGGCCTAGGTAGATGTTTTCAGAGGACTGGTTTAGGGAAAATTTGAAACCCCTCCCTTCTTGACCACCATTAGAATATTTGGGAAGAACCTTCATAATTTCTTGCTTGACTTGGGAGCTTCCACCAATGTCATGCCCCTAAGCATATGCAAAGCCTTGGGGATCGTTCCAACTCCTTCCTAGCATAAAGTGGCCTAGCTTGATAAAATTGAAATCAATATAGTTGGTGAGATCAATCGGATACCTATGTAGATTTTTTCTGATCCAAGGATACAACAAACCATTGACATCTAGGTTTTTGATATCCTAGACACTTATGGTATTATTTTGGGCAGGGACTTCACATGAGCCTTGAATGGGTATGTTTCCATAGACTATTCTCACCTTTGGCTATTGAGGAAATGGACTCCAAACCATATTTGGAAATATCGGGAGCCACACATGAATTTTATGATCATGAAATACAACAACATGAATGAAGTGTTGTTTTCTGAAATAGAATAATGAAATTATTGAGCCGTGGCTTACTCAGATGAACAAGAATGTTCTGAAGAAGAGGGGGTTGAGGAAGCCCTTCTCATACTATGCATTCCACCTCTCGGCTTGGCGCACACTCCTTAAAGTATAGAAATGTTGGTTGGATCAGATGATGAGGATTCCTGCGAAGATGGTAGCCTTGGATTGTTAGATGGCTTTCAAGACTTCATGGAAAAATGTTTCCAAGATCAACTTAGTCTGGTGAAAAGAATGAAATTTTAGGAACTCCTGCTGCCCAGTTGGTGTAGGGTACATAATGCTTCCCATTCATAATTTGAATGTTTTTTATGCTAAACAACAATTGAACACATCAAGGGACAGGTTGCTCCAAAACACGAGGTGCATTAAACACCTCTAGATCAAAGCCACATAGAATCCGCCTCACCCCAAAAGGAAGCAGAAGCAAGGCTGCCTTCAGAAGAAAAAATTAGGTCTATTGATTCTGAGTTAAAGGGATCTCCCAAGTTCTAGATGTTGCACTTTGATGGGTCTAAGTCCAAACATGGAGCTGGAGTCAGTTTCGAGCTGATTAGGCCAAAAGGTAAGTCATACTTCATTTCTCATAGATTTCAATTTTATTGCACCAATAACATAGCAGAATATGAGGCATTGGTCTTTGGGCTCCTCATGGCATTAATAAAAGGGTTCAAAATGTTACAAGTCTTTGGGGACTCAGAGTTAGTCATAAAGTAGGTGAGAAAGCTCTATTCCTGCTTTGACCAGAGACTAACTAGTTATAGGCATAGGGTATGGTATTCATTAGAAGGTATAGATGCATTCCATATCTAGTTGATCCTACACTCTCAAAACTATACGACCAATGCCCTAGCAAAAGGGGATAGCGCCTTGCAGCCCTTATCCTTGTCTAGCCTCAAAAGGTTTACTATTGAGCGCACCTCCATTCAATCTATGTTGCACAATGTGGAAAATTTTCAAGCGTTTAATGATGATAAACACATCCTAGATTTTATCACCAGCTTGGAGGTGTTTGCTACCCAAATAATTGATGAGATTAAGCCTGAAGAGGCCGAGCTAGATATAGAAAGGGTAATTAACCTCAAAACCAACACTATCATGAGAGGAATGATCCAACAAGAATGGATATTTGATTTAGATTGGATCAAAGGATAGGACCAACAAGTGAAAAGTGACTCCATCAGTAACCAGTGTGACACCTATAACCTTGGAACACCTAAGGATGCAGAGAATGTGTTTATTAGTAGGGTGTGTACACCAGAAGAAAGAAAGGGGATAGTTGATGCTTTGTGGAAGTACCACGACATCATTTCTTGGAGTTATGAAGACCTAAAAACATATAATACATCAATCATCATGCAAACCATTCCCCTTAGACCAGATGTGAGGCCATTCTGACAGCGCCAATACCTTGTCAATGCCTTACTGGAGCCAATCATATATAAGGAAGTGTAGAAGCTGATGTCCACCAGGATTATATTCTCGGTTAGGCACTCCACGTGGGTGGCTAATTTGGTTCTGATAAAAAAAAAGAACAGAGAAATTAGGTTGTGTGTTGATTTCTGCAATTTGAGCAGAGCTTTAGAAAAGGATAATTATCTTGTTTCATAATTGGATGAGGTACTACAGATAGTTAATGGCTCCCATATGATTTCCTTCTTGGATGGGTACTCTAGATACAATCAAGTTATCGTGCAGTATGAAGATCAACATAAAACAAAATTCAACACCAAGTAGGGCACCTTCACATAGATGAATGTCATTCAGAATGCCAGCATGAAATTTCAATGTGCAATGGACATTGCCTTCAAGGATCTAACTGGTAAATGCATAATCATTTACATGGATGATTTGACTGTATTCTCAAAGCAATGAAGTGATCATATGGCTGATTTGTGCAAAAAATTTCAAAGGTGTCGAGAATTCAAGGTGTCTCTCAATTCAAGGAAGTGTATCTTTGGGCTCACTAAGGGAAATTGCTTGAAAATTTCCTCTCAAAAAAAGGAATCTCCATCGACCCTGAACGCATCCAGGCTATAATGAAGATCCAGCTGCTGGGCAACAAGAAAGAGTTAAAGTCATTTTTTGTGAAGATAAACTTTTTCCAAAAATTTATCACAAGATTTGCTGATATTGTCAAGCCACTCAATGCTATGTTAAAGCAAGATGCCAAGATTGAGAGGATTCTGAAAGCGAAATAGGATTTTGAAGAGATCAAGAAGGAAATTGCTGATGCACTATGTTGCTCAGCCATGATTATCTGAAGCCATTTTATATTTACTCATTCACTTCAGACCACTCATGTGCCAATATATTGACTTACAAATATGGTGATGGGAATGAGCATCCAATAGCCTTCATGAGTGCCCCATTAAAGGATGTCGAGCTCAGATATCACAATGTGGAAAAGAAAGCATATTCTCTCATCTATGGAGTCAAGAAATTCAGACATTAGACCTTGAGAAATAAAGTATTCACCATCATGCTCGACCCCACGGTAAAGACATTACTCATGAAAAATGAGTTGGGAGAACACAAAGCCAAATGGGTGACCCTATTGCAAGAATATGATATGGAAATCCAGCCGATGAAATTGGTTAGAGGATAGGCCCTTACCTGAAAAATAGCTAAAGAAGTAGCCAAAGCCAGACTTGAACTTACAGTTCAACAGTACCAGTTGAGGATGTCTCTCCAAGAGAGTGGTATGATGACATAGTGTACTATTTGTTGAATCATAGATGTCCACCCCACTTTTAGGGGATCTAGAAATGTGCCCTTAAACTGAAAAGTAGTAGCTACATGTTGCAGGGAGCCATATTATATAAGAGGAACCATAAAGGCATCTATCTGAGATGCCTTGGTAAAGAACAAGTAGATCGGGCCTTGAAGGAGTTTCATGACAAGTTCGGTACGGGTCATGGTTTTAGTCTTTCTACTACACATAAAATCCTAAGAGGAGGATACTACTAGCCTATGTTCTTCAAGGATTCTCATAACCATGTACACATATGTCATGTTTTCCAGACTGTGGTGAATAGAGAGAGGAATGTTGTTGTCCCACTGCAACCAGTCCTGGAGGTAAGACCGTTTACACAATGGGGTCTCGACTTCATTGGTCCAGTAAGCCCACCATCATCCGTGGGTCACAGGTACATTCTAAATGCTTCAAATTATTGTACTAGATAGATAGAAGCTATTACATGTAGGAAATGTACCACAGAGGTAGTCACTGATTTCCTTGAAAGTTTTATTTTAAATCATTTTGGTTTCTCGTATGCATTGGTATGTGATAATTTCCCCACCTTCTCCTCGCTTAAATTTGATAGTTGGGCAATTGATTACAGAATTTCCCTCAAGTTCTCATCTAATTACTATCCTCAAGGAAATGGTCTTGCAGAATCCACCAACAAAAACTTGATCATCATGATTAAAAAGTTGCTTGATAGGAACCCCAAGGACTGGCATACCCAACTTAGTTTCACCCTTTGGGCAGATCGCACCCATCACAAGGTTTCCCTCGATGATTCCCCATTCCATTTGGTCTATGTCTTAGAGCCTATCTTTCCAATACACCTAAAAATTCCCACCCTCCAGTTTATCATTGATTTTTACAAAGGAGGAGATCATAGAGAGGCTCAATTAAAATAACTCTTGTACTTAGAAGAAATACACGATCACGCAATAGAAAATTTCACCAAATATCAGGGCATAGTCAAGAGGTGGTTCTATTGTCGAGCCAAAATTAAGGCCTTTAGAATTGTAGATCTAGTCCTATGTTGGGACAAGGCCCACAAAAAGAAAGGGGGACATACAAAATTCAACAAGCTTTGGCTTGGCCCGTTTCAAATAGCTGAAATCTTGGGAGACAATGTTTTTCGCTTGAAAACCTTAACTGGTTCGGATGTCTCATTTCTTGTTAATGGGAAACACTTGAAGCACTACTTCCAAGTCCGATCTTGTGTAGATCTATCCCTATAAATATTTGTACATAGGTTAGAATAAGTTTCTTTGGTTTGCTTTCATTATATTGTTTTGCACTGCTTCGTCTTGCTCGTCTCATGGCTATTTTGTTCTTTTGATGAGAGGTTTTTCGTTCCTACTGCAGTGGTCATGCTCATTCAACCAATGGTTCACTTTTCTACCCCCTCTTAGTGTTCCTTGTCTAAAAATTCATTCTTGACTATTGGTCCCTGATAGCTGCTCGGAAATGATTTCCTCGTTTGAACTCCATTCTAGAACTTGATCATTGGTTGAATCTTTTTACACTCATCTCAGGCCTTGCACAAAATATATGTTAATTATTTCCAAAGGGTTGTGCAATAGTTGCTATAATAATGTGGTAAGTGAAATATTAAGTCCTCTCTAGTGACCACTGTGGTTCTCAAACCCATCGTAGGCTTTAGTGCGTACACGGTTGAGCAAAATATAGTGCAGAAAGAAAAATCTAAAAGAAAGAAAGAAAGAAAGTTTTGAAATCAACCAACAATATGGGTGTGTGGGTAACTCTATCGAGGCTATGGATGATTGCCCAGTAGTATATCAATATCCATTAGGTCACAACAACAACTCCGTCGGGGCTATGGACACCTGACTAGCAGCAGGGCAATGTCCAGGTTACTTTTGGTGTTGGACGATTCATGTAGCTTTCTCATTTGATTAGCCACTTCTTGTCATGGTTCCAGAGGGAAGGAATGAATTCACTAGTCACACACTTCTGAGATGTTTCATAGGTTCACTCAACTAAGGATATTGTTTTCCTAGTTCACTTTTGGATGTTAGCCCCTGGTTTGCAAAACCAGAGATTTTGGGTCCTGAATGAATTCTTATCGTTCGAACACTCGGGAGCGTTTCCTAGCTGAGTCGCCATTTTTTGTGCCCTCAACACACATGCTCTATTTGTAATGGGGACCTTATCTTTCCTTCGCCTTTCCATGGTCATTTTTTCACTACCTCATTTTGCGTGCCCCCATTTTGGTCCCCTAGATGGTTAGCGTGCCTCTAAAGTCTCATCTTAAGTTGATCATGTTTCAGCCCACAAAATTTGCAAAGTCCTGAATACTCACCGAGTTCCTTTGGCATTTTTCCTTTTTCGAAGGCCTTGGGACCTTCCGGGTCCGGCTCACCAAGTTTTCCTTGTTGAATTTCTGGGTTGCTTTTGTTCTTTCAAACAGTCATCGGCCCGTATCTTTTCGACCTTCAGGGCCAGCCTCCCTTATCATCATTTCATAATTTTTTCTGCAACAGACCACCCTTCACGTGTTCCAGGCCTGGTCCACTGGATTTCTCTTCCCTGGATTCCTTTATGCATTCATTATTTCTAACGGTCGTTGGCCCGTGTCTTTCTATCCATCTGACCTTGGACCCCTCTTTGGTGGTGAGTTATCACTTGATGTTTAAAATGGCCTTGAGCTCACGTCCTTTTGACCTTCAAGTTCCAGACCTCCCATCGCCATTCCAAAATTTAAACTCACCAGCCTTTTGGCCTATCGTACATCCAATAATTAGGTGCATTAAATACACTTAGGGGTATAAATAATCCAAGTTGACCTATCATTTTCACATGTCAGGATTAACCAGAGTAGCTACAGCAACCTCTAGAGCCTTCGTTGATCGCCACCTTCATTCCCGCTACATCCCTTAGCTATTCTTCGTTGATTTATCTATTCAATTCATTGGTTTCTTGGGGTAAGTTCGTTGTCCACCCTCCTATTGTGATTTTGGTGATTCTAGGTTTAAATAATGGATAGAAAAGGGTTAAAATGTATTCATTTGATAAAGGGAGGATTGTCCTAGAAAACCCATCTAGTAAAATTCTTAGTAAATCCATCAAACCACAAAGTAACGAAATTCAAATCTTCTTCGGCCCGACACCGTTCTTCCTATAGGGCGCTTGTGCCCCCCGGGCCCGAGCCTTCCCATCACCTCAACCCTTAAAATTTAAACTTTAATCACTTTGAGATGGCGGGATGTCTGCCCGGCCTCATGACCTCTATTCTCCTTTAACAGTTTTTTATTGAAGTTATAGAATGAAACAAACTCGCCAAGCGCTCGTCGAGTCCTAGTTCATAGATCGCCATCCACAAACCACCATCGTACCTTTGTTATTTCTAATGGCAACCAAATAACTGCTTTCTGGCCTCTGGGCCCCAATCACCTTACTACCACATCAACAAAATGATAAAACCCAAGTCCTTGCCCTCGTCAAGTCTCGATTGCTGGACTTCAACCGTCGGGACTTCGTCCCATCTCGGCCTCACAAAAGGGAAAATTGAGCTTGTCCTTTTGGTCTCCAGGCTTTGATACTCCAATCACTGCCAACACTCAACAAAGAAACATCGAAGGAAAATCCTGTGTTTGGATCTGGTCCATAGAGTTGCTCCTATCAAATGTCCGCTCATGGCATTTTTTTCTAAACAACCATTCTCAAACAGTTGTCCATCCTTCATGGTCCGAGCACCCAAACAACTAAAGAGTTACAAAATTATGCCAGCAATCCTTCAAACTTGCGGGTCCCGGACCTCAAAAATCTGCCTCTGGAATGTCATTTCACCTAAGGTATTCCAAATGGCAAACTCTTGATGGATTTCCTTCCTCATAACTCTGGGTGCCCCAATAATGATTCAAACACCTCCTAATCTAGAAACAAATATAGACTCACATTCTCAAATTGGACACTCTCCTACATGAACATTTCAAATCATCTAAATCTGAAGATAGGAGAAACCATCTGGACTGCCCTGTCATGTTTTCCATTCAAAACAACATTCTGACCAAGGAAGTCTAGCCTCTAGAGCCTGGACCATCCAAACTCCCTCTAGTAAACAACTGATGGAAATTTTGACTAAATGTTAGATTTCTGAATAATGAATTATCCAATCTAATGATGTTTTGTAGGGATTTGGCTAACCTTTTTTGTTTTCATGCTTCATTATACTCACCTTTCCTTTGTGCATAGAATATATGGAATCAGGTGCATAAACATTGGGGGCAGTTGCAGAGAAGGACAAAGGGAAGAAAATAGGCAAATCCCCTCAATGAAAAGAAGACAAAGATCAAATGAAGTACCAGTTCCAAGGGGAACCATTGCAGTCTAATTTCACCACCAATTAGAAATAGGTCTTTGACACAAACATTGGATATTTGGATATTGATGAATTCATTCAAAGGATCAGGGTCAACCCTAAGACAAAAAATGCAAGACTGATTAGAAGAAACGGGATAGCTAAAGCTGCAAGTTTCCCTCCCTCTCTTGTTGCCCCTAAACTAGTGATGGATTGCAGGGAGGCATGTCAGCCGAAAACTAGAAAAATTATGGACAGGGATGGAAACATGTTGGCCGACATGTTAGCTAAAGGAATAACAAAGACCTTTCATATCCCTACCTTCTGGAAGATGGAATTTCCAACCATAAAGGAGTGCAAGAAAATGTGGGACGAAGACCTAATGAAATATAAAAATCTTATAAATCAGCATTCGCTCAAGGAGAAGAGGGGCAATGCTACAAAGGTTCCTTAGGAGCTCTTTCGCAGTGACTTTTATGAAGACTACCAAGATCTAGTAACCCTGATAAGCAGAGTAATGGGCTCCCTACTGTGACATACTTTCAAGAATGGATGGTCTACTTTGTTGAGCAGATTCTTCGTGGAGAGGAGGATACCACATTTTACTGGGGTGGAATAATCAGCGATTGCTTCCATGAGAAATTCATGAATGTCAAGAAGACCTCTAAATTCTACATGACATCTTACCTAGTGTACTCATTGGATGAGCAGAGGCAATACAGTTGTTTGTTTAGGGCTCTGGATGAAGAACCTGATAGGGAGCTCAAGGTCTATGATAAGTACCCTCTACTACAATTCAGGAATTTTGAGAAGGACTACTACAGGGTAAATGATGCTTTCATAGGTTACATCATCAGGCTGCTCGGGGGTGACTTTGAGAGGAGAGTCTCCCATAGTGCTCGAGCTTTCCTGAAACAATATGCCTTTTTGTTCATTCCATATCCTAAGTTTACTTGCATTCATGCTCAAGGGTTCTTGGAAAGACCAAACAAGTTGCCCCAGTATCCCAATGACTAGATAATACTGTTGGAGATTTCTCAAAAGCTACAACATATTCACACCCTTTTAAGAAACGAGCATCTAGCAGGGATTTCTTATCCCATTTCTTTAGGCCAGGGGATGTATGAAATCTATACCTCCCAATATGCCCAAAACACAGAAAAGGAATTGGTCGAATATCATTTCAGACTCCACATGGCCCGGCCACAGATGGATCCCTACAACCACATAAGAAAGGAACTTGGACATGAATACGCCCATCTTCATAGCATTGAATATTTTTGGGCTAATTGTAAGGATGAATATGAGGTGCAGCTAAGGCATTATTTGCGGATGATCGCATACTTTGTGAGAAGGGTGAATCTGTTCCCAGTGCCTGATTAGATGGAAGAAGATGAGATAACTTTGATAGACCCTAGGTATAATGCAATTTCCAATCTACCACTACCATTGATTTATTGGAATGAGCAAGAGGTCGATGACTTCGACATTATGACCAAGCCCTTAAAGGCTCACACAAAAGAATGGATTGATGGGCAAATTGATTGATTGAAACAAGGGGTCATCTTGACCTATAAGGGGCTTGAAAGTGAGCCAAGTGGATCAGATGCTGTGGTAGTTGCTACATCAATAGGGATATCAAAATCCCCTCCACTCACTCACTCAAGGAAGAGAAAAGATACTGATGAGCAACAGTCTAATCCAAACGTGTATGCTAGAAAGGCCTCAGAAGGTGAACCTTCCAAGAAACATAAGAAATCAGGAAGTGTCACCAAAATGCATGTAATTCAAGAAGATCCACTCCATGAGGGAGAAGAAATGGAGATTGATCAACTAGAGTCTCCACCTATCTCATCTACTACTACAACCACTATTGATGTTGCTACTACCTTGCTTATCCCATATGTAGTAGTTGCTACCTCTCTGCCCACAGTTGAAATATCTGTCCACCTTGTCTCTACCTCTTTTGTAGCACAGGTCATATCAGTGGATTCCTCCTCGGCCACCACCTTGCCCCTTTCTTCATCATCCATGTCCTCATCATTTTCTCTTCCAACTGCCATCGCAGCAACCCCAATGCTTGCCCTCACCCTGATAGAGTCCTTTGTTAAATATATGCAAAATGTTCCATCTAAACTCTCTGAGATGTTCACAAACCCAGTGGTGTAGGATGCCATTGCCCAAGCAATAACCAATCTCCCAGTTCCTCCTCCCCCTAATGAGCCACCCATAATGGAGGCTATCATGCAAATTTCTTAGGAGTTGGATAGACAACAACAAAGGGAGGCAACTAGGAGGTTAGAAGAACAGGCAAATGACTACCATGAGCACCCTATATATGACTATCGAGTAATTGACGAGGTCTTTTATGAATTCTCTAGTGATGATGGAAATGATTTGAATGCAAATATTATTGAAGAAACCTCCAACCCTGAGCTTGATGAGGATATAGCCAAGAAGCTCAAGGATATTGAAGAAAAGGAGGCTGAAAAATAGCCCATCATTGAAGAAAAGACCACCACAATAGAGATAGAGGGCAATAAATCTCCAATGGAGGAACATGACCATAGCCCTAAGCATAATGAGGAGGTTTTCCCTCATGGTGAAAAAGAAGATAAAGAAGAAGGTGAGCCTCAAGACGAGGCCTAAAATCACAAGAGTCCGAAAAGATGAAAAGGAAGGTGACCAGGAATAACTCAAAGAAAGGTCCTAAATGCCCGATTGGTTGGAAAAGAAACTAGAGAAGAAGGATTTTTCTCTGAAGGATCCAAAATCAAGATTGGAGGCTATATTGGCCCGAGCTCAGATCAACACCAAGAAGGAGAAGAAGCCTAAAATCATATCAAAGGTGACAATGGATGCCTCCAGATCCAGAACAGTACAGGTAGCTACGCTAGTGATGGGAGAACAAGGAATAAGCTACTATGTCTCCACCATTGACTTGGGGATGGCCACTAGAGAACGGAAAGTACATAACCTTTAGGAGTTTGTTGCCACAATGGTACATTTGATATAGTAAAATAAGATTTCAAAGGAAGAGCTCAAGGTACAAGTGGTTGATCTAACAGCCTACATCTAGCAATGGTTATCAACAAAAGAACAACCTACAACATCTTTGTCCCCACCACAATTGTTGTCCAAAGAGAAAATAGAAAAGCTTGAAAGAAGAAAGAACTTAGATAAGACCACAGAAAAGTTGTTCTAGCATGTCTTGTATACTCAAAACATGGGAATTAGTTGTGGGAATTAGTTGTGTTGTCATTGTTGGGGATACGGAGTCGATCTGTCATCATAGAACACATCTAAGACAACAGTGCCTTAGTGATTTAAATTCTAAATCACAACAAAGACACAAACAACTATGCCATAAAGCGAAAGCAAGCACAGTTGATCCCCCATTGATCTTCCAAGATAAGTAAATGCATAACTTATAACAGATTCAACACAAGCATAGATTCAAGAACATGAATCAGACAACCATGAAAGATAAAACTATGAACACACAGATATATGTGGGGAAAACCTTTTTAGGTAAAAAACCCCACCTCCAAAACATTCAGCTCACTTGTATTATTCAGTAACTAAAATGGTTACAATACAAACACAGAGCTATGCTCTTCAAGATATTACATCTTGTTCATCAGGAGAAAGAATATAGGCAACAAAAAATAGAATCTTCACACAATTACAATGTCCTCCATGACATACTATGTAGATTCCCTTCAGCTCCTCATAAATGACTATCATAGCTAGCCTGATGGCCAGCCCAGCCACATGGCCTCCACAGGTTCACATCTTAATAGATCCAAGAGTCTAAGTGTTCATGGTTGAACCACTCGAACACACTCAGCCTCTCTCTGTTATCGCTCATCATCAGTATCGATCTGCACACCAAAATACATATATTGTGTTCCAACCTGTTCAACCAATCCCTACCAGCAACGGTCATCAAGATAATAAATTATCCACCTGCAAGCACCCATACTTCACTGATAATGTGCACTGCTCAAACAACATGCATCGAGCCACGCAACATTAAACAGGTTGGTGAAAACATGTCTGTCAACTTCCATTGAATAATGCAGCCCAATCGTAATCAGGAAATAAAGCTTTGGCCAACCAGATCATAAAGATCTTCCATGTGTCACCATCTCATTTGTTCCTTGCTTCTGATAGTCGATCAAACCGGTCCAACTCGGTCAACCAAGTTTCAAGCTCACCCGAGCTCCTACCGCGTTACCGCCAAGCCCACACGACCCAGTCGCGGTACAACGATGAGCTCACCCGAGCTCACCCAACCTTCTACCTCATTATCGCTGCCCCATCAGACTTGCCTCATAATATGGCGGTAAGCCATCCGGGCTTGCACCCTGACTCCACCGCACTACCGCATCCCAGTCTGAGTTGCCTCACGGTATGGCGGTGAGCTCGCCCAAGCTCACCCAGCCATCTACCTCGCTACCGCTACCCTGTCTGTCTCACCTCATGGTATGGTGGTGAGCTCGACTGAGCTCACCCAATTCATCACCGAGCCTAGACACAAACTACGCCGCACTACCACTAACTAACCAAAGCCTTTCTGTGGTGTGGCGATAACCGCCAGGCCAACCGTTGGCGGTCTCACCGCGGCCACCGCAGTGAGAGGACCCACCGCACGCAGTATGGCGGTAACCACCGAGCCCACTACTGGTGATCTCACCGCGGACACCATAATGAGTGGAACCACCACCTACGGTATGGCGGTAACCACTAGGCCAAGCCATTGGCAACCTTACCACATGTGGTAAGGCAGTAACCACCAGATAGACACCGCCAAGAAAAAGCTAGACCACCGCGGTAAAGGCTAGAACATAAAGGAAAATGCCAAGTCTGAAGGGAACAATCCATAATGTTGAGGTATAATTTCCCAATAGTCAGAACAACAAACAAGTTCTTGGACTTACAGAAATCACTTGAGAGAACAAGGAAGTTTTATACGAACTTCTTGAGGATATAGGAGTCTACCTATCCAAAGATTGAGGCTATCCTCAAACTGCCAAGCAACACTTGGGAGAAGGAGCTTGCATTCAGGGAGGATGATAATTTGTTGATGGATGTATGGAAGTGATATTTTGACAACTAAAAGGAAAGGATGGAACAGGTTCTTGATAAGGTGGATCCAAACATTGAGTGGGCCAAGGATGTTTGGGAAGATTGCAGCCGATACTTAAAGCTAATGACAAAATATGACATGCCTATTGTATAGCTTGATCCAGAAAAGATAAAGCCCCACTTCCAGAAGAAGATAGAGGATGGAATGTCAAATGAGATTAACATAGATTTTATGAGTTTTTCTACCTAGGTCTTCACCCAATCTGAGATGTTCAGAGACCACGCTGCCAAGTATGATGAAGATTGGGAAAAGCTCTCCGACATATCTAAAGAATGGAGTTACCAAGTAATGCGATCAAAAATCATAGAGGTTGATAAACTCCAGCTAGTGATTATTAAGTTCATGGAGTATGCTGCTTTTAAGAAGGAGGAAGGCAACCCTATTATTGGTGAAGAATTCCTAACAAAATATTTGCAGCAAAAGAGCAATAAGAAAAACTACAAAACATTACAGTGCTGCCAGTAGAAGACAAAATAGGGGTAAGGACAAAAAATTATTTTAAAATGATATTGTGGGGTAGGTGGAACCCTAGTTTGTAGTGAATCTTGGCCACACAATGCAAATCAATCTTGGCCATTCATTTTTCTTTTTGGACACTATAAATAGGGGGTCTCCTCTCATTTTCAAGAGAGAGTTGAGTTGTTGTAATGACATGCTATATAAATTTTAATATAAATACATTGACTTTGGTGGATATCTGAGTTTCTTTGCATGTTTCATGGTTCATCTCTCATAGTTATCCGATTTAGTTAGATTTACTTTCTTGTTCTAGTTACTTTCAATTTTCTTTGATAGATTTAGTAATGAAGTTCTATGGTTGTGAAGATTTATGTTGTGTAGATTCCTTCCTAGTCCATTCTTTTGGTTGTTTGTTGTTAGTAGATGGCTATGTAAAGTTAGTCTAGACTTAAATTCAAAGCTACGTCATAGCTTTTATCTTTTTTCATGCATGTATATGGTGAATGAATGGTAAAATATTTGCAGTCCATAGAAGATAGCACGGATTTCATGATACTGTGAAATTTTTGGTTAACTAAAATTTCGTTTAAGGAAGCTATCCATAGTAGAAACCTCTATGATCACTGTTCACTCATAGTTTTAGGTCTAGGAACCTCTTCTCTTCCCTACCTTTTTTTCCCTTTTTTTAATAAGTAACCTATGTTAAGGTTCATTGTATATTGTAAAGACAAATCTCATGTCAAAACAGGAGTTAAAGATCATTGTCTGAACCTACAGAAAAGCATTCATCAACTTCCCACTTCAAGAACTCCACCCAAAGACTCAACTTTCTTCCAGCCTAACTTTTGTAAGTCTGCCCCGTGATTACCAACAAGATTGCATCAAACATCAACTAAGATATTCCAAGAAATTCATGACCTAACACCCGAGACACCTTGGGGTAATTTTCAGCAACTTTTTGTTGGATATTTCCTTTCAAGAGAGGTGATGCACCTATGCATTACCTATGTTGAGAAAGTGTGCAAAACACCCATCAACAAAAATGTTTTGATATCAAGATAAAACACACATAGATAATAATGCACAATTCCTATGGTTGGCAAGGAAACCACTAGTTAATACCCCCACTTAGATTTCTCCAACCACTTAAACAAGGTAGAGAACTAGATACTTGGTGGCACTAGCTCCCCTCCATGGAACTCACTTCTCAGGCTCACCATGTCTCATTCCCCAAATAGGAATTTCTATCTCTATAGATGCTTAGTGAAAATGTGTAGCAACTTCAAAGGTCCAACCTCCTACAATCAACGATCGTATAAAAAGGTTTTTGGCCACTAACACAATTGGTTCTTAGTAAGGAAATCCATTCAAGGTGGTCATACATGTTGCAAGATTAGCTCAAGACTATGGTTAGACAAGAGGCCTCCTAGTCCCTTCCTAGTAAAGGATTTTAGCATAGCTCATGGGCTATTAAGGGTGGCACTTTTCGGTATGACACATCTGCACCTGTTGCTAAATGAATTTCTTTAAGAAGCACTTTTCTTATATGGAATTTTGGAAGATCTTGGCCTTATCTTTGTTACTGCTTGGTTTGTTCCCACCTTTTGAAGTAGGGTGGTAGGCCCTCTAAAAGATAAGGTAAATAATAGCAAGGAAGTACGTTGTTTCTGATCTCCCAAATCACATGAATCCCAAGGAGAGAGCATACGTAAACACCTTTTCCTCACACTCACATTGGGTTCATTTTAAGCCCACTATTCAAATGTGGGGGTGGTTGTGTAAAATACCAAGCGGATTCTTTTAATCCTCAAGATCGCCAAGTGGCATGAGAGGAGAGCATACGCATCTAGTGACACAAAGCAAACCATAATACATGAAATACACTTGTAAATTGTAACCTTTTCTTATGGTTTGAATACACTTATAAATTTTAAACTAATGGTGTTTTATGCATGTTCATTTGAATACCCATGAGTGAGAAAATGCATTTTTTTTTTCATTTTTAAAACCTCATGAATGTGATATGCATGTTCATTTCACCCTTATGATCCTGATGCAAGTTGTAGTTGTGGAAAACAAACAAAATAAAATTTCCTTAAATTTAAACTAATAAAGAGCTCAATTTTTTTGTTGTTTCTAAAGAAGTTTTTTTGAGAACTCCTTAAATCCAAAGCCACATGCTAAAAATAAATTGTTAGAACACAAAAACCCTAACCTATTTAAAAAAACCCAAAATGAAGATTGAAAGAAAATATAAAATAGAAAACTTTATACCTATCAGGAAGTTGCATCATTTGGGACTACAAATGCATCACTATGTTGTGTCACACCAAAATAGTTGCATCACAATTTTAAACTTAGGTTCCCACCCATGGATGTGTCACTGTTCTTCACAAATGCACCATATTTTTTTTTTTGGATTCCCACCTAACAGTTGTGTCGCTTCTCTTAATAGTTGTGTAGTTCCTTATCACTTACCTTAATGCATGTCTCAATTGCATCGTTTCATACAAAAAACCTACAAAAAGAAAAAGAAAACTATATGGATCCTACAAAATATTATTTTTCACATCAATTTCACCAAGGTAAGATGGGTTAAAATGAGAAAGCCTAGATTATAGTGACAACCACAACACTATTAAGCCAAAACCCAATCCAAAACAAGAGAATACAAACAAAATATGAGGAAAATAAAAGCATCAAAAGAAAATACTCCCCATGCTTGAAGTTGATTCACTTCCCTTGTCTCTCTGCATTCCTCTTTTGCAAATATGCCCTCAAATTTGTAGTTGAAGTTGTGTAAATACTTATAAATTGTAAGCAAGAAAGTTGGAGATAAGTGGTTGTTAAGGCCAAAATGGAGGAGAAAGGCTTCTTCTATATACAACCATTCAAATAGACGGTCACGATCGAGCTTCTAGAAAGATGCCAAAATCAATGGATGAGAAAACATGCAACACAAAAAAGAGGGAGGTTACAAAACGGATGGTCAAGATTAGAAAGAGACCAGAGTCGATCAATGACTGAGATTCAAAAATGGGATAGTGGAGGAAGAATATGAAGGAATTAAAAATTGAAAAATAATCAATTCATGAGAAGGAATCTCTCGAAAAGTGGAGGCATAAATAATTTATTCAAAATATTTATTTGAGGAAAAGACGAGTGGGTATTTAATTAAAATCATTTATAAAATTATTTTAATTAAATAAGAAGAAATTGGAAAAAGGGATTAAATAATTAATTTTAGTTAATTATTTAATAATAGGGAATCATTGCGAGATAATTAAATAACTTTGACAATTATTTAACTATAGAAGAATTTAAAAGATTAGTGAATAGTTAAATAATTAGTTTTAATTATTCGACTATAGATGAATGATGATAGGGAAATAATTAAATAAATAATAATTTATTTAATTATTGAAGAAGAAGGGGAATGAGTGATGTAATAAAGTTATTTAATTTATCAATGATAGAATAAAGGTAAGAAGTAAATTAATTAAATAATTAAAAATTATTTAATTAATAGAGGAACATGATCAGGAAAAATTAAATAATAAAAAATTATTTAATTATGTGGAGACAAAGACCAAGAAAAATGACGCTCGCATACTAAGACATTTTTCAGTGTCTACAATATCTGATTCTATCTAAAACTTAAACTTTGAGAGATAGGCTCCTGGTTGACCAGGGCCTTATCCACATAGAGTCTAGAAATAAAGCAAGCTCCTACAACAGACCAACCTTTGGCTTCTAATAACCTTCCTACCTTACAACAAGATACCAACAAATAACTTTTTTTATCAAACTACTTAAATATCCATATTATAACAACACAACCCCAGATAAATGAACTAAAATAAAAGTTGCTTAATTCCTTGAATAGAAGAAAATAATTCATGCATCCATAACAAAAAATGTGAAATGAGAACCAGAAGATAATCCTTTATTATATTGATTGAAAGGTAGTGTATACAATAGTGGAGAGAATGGAAAATTGATATTAACACTTTGTGCAATACAATGAGTGTTTAGATCATTTGTTGTTATTACAAAGAAAAATTACAGCATTTCCTCCCTTAGTTTTAAATGAATTACCTATACAAATATTTATAAAATCTAAGAAGCGGAACCCTTTGAATGAGGCTTGGAATTCCCATTTATAGACATAAGGAAAGCAACAATAAAAAGGTCTCATTCAATAACCTTGTCACTAGAAGACAAAAATCTAGTCAAAGAAATATCTATAAAGGACAAAATTTAGTTCAACCTATTGAAACACAACTCATGTTTCATCATCCTATTCTTCCATGTGCTCCACCTATATAGTTGAAGTGTTAGTCCTAGGTGGCAAAAAGTTATTGACTTTCTCCAAATGTGACTTGTAGTCTTCTTCGATTAAAATTTACACTAGGTTAGGGGAAACTAACAAACTATATTCTAGTTTGGTTAGTGCATCAATACATGCATTGATTTTATCAGCATCAACTTCACCCTCTTTATTTCTCTTGATATACATAGAATTGAGAAGATTGGAAAATTTTGATTTTCACTCCCTAAATGCCATGGCCTCCCCATCTTCAATAAAAATTGGAGGCATGTGTAACTCCTCAAAGCCCTCAAAAATATTGAGCTCCCTTTTTATCATATATTTATATTTAATATGATATCTAATTATGTCATCTAATAAATCTTACTTATCCAAAATTTTAGATACCATGCTACTATTAAAAATTTATTTGTTGATAAGCAATCTCAGCACCTCAACTCATTGGGACCACTTGATTTACATGCAACTCAACATCATCCACATTTAATTGTCACTATAAAATGCATCCTTCAAAATTGTATGTCCCAAAATTTGTTCAATTGGGAGAGGATATTGGATAGCCTATACCCAAAAATGTAATCTACCTTGAAACTAGAGACCTTCTTCACTAATGCCTCCTTTACTGTCCTAGCCTTTGTAGTGCTCTACTTCAACTTCTCCCTCAATTCCTTTATTTCAACCTCTAATTTATTCTTATCAAATGAATCTTGTGCCTCATTTACCTAGTATAGAGGGGATAATAGCCCTTGTACTGTATTGAGCCTCTGCTCTAGTCTTCGATTTAAGGAATTTGCCTTATCAAGGTCTACTTATAATTTCTTAACAATTTCCTCTATGAAGAGGCTGCTAGGGTTTCACTTGTGTATCCAACCCTCTTGAAAATGAGATGGCCAATAATCTAATTAGGTTTACTTATTATTTGGGGCTTATTGGTCTCAGGGAAAATTGGACATATAGCCAAAGTCTCATGCCCGTGGTAGAATTCAAAACCAAAGTATAAATCCTCTACCTAATTTTCTAATCCCAAAATTGGGTTCCCACCCTCATGCTTATGGAATCAAATGGAATGGCTGGGGAGATGTCCCAACCAGGTAGCAACAAACACCCTACTCTTTTCACCAATTCTCTTCCCCTTTTAGGGGTCGTGGAATCCATCTCCTCCTTCACCTTCTACCAAAATTTGTCAATGGTTTCCTTTCTCTCTCTTTCAAAGAATCTTCTTTCCATGAGGGTTAATCTCAACTCCTTTCCCTTATTTTTTAAGGACAAAATCCTTAAACTCGTGGGTGGTGACGAATTTTTCATCTTGTCGAAACTCCTCATAGGACCTAGCCATAACATCATCAAGCACCTACCCACTAGCTTCAAAATTGATGACCAACCTTCCATTAGTGAGCCTCTCAAACAACATCCTAGGAGCGGGTAGAATTTGTTGTACAATGAGGGCATTCCCATTCATATCCTCTAGATCAAGTGGATAATCCACTAAAGGTATATCCATTAGAGCGATTGTCTACAAGGGAGTAATTGGCTAAGGACTTGTTGGCACCTCTATTTTGGAAGAAAAATCACCTGGTGTGCTTGGACGAACCTATGGAATATTAGCCAAAAATCAGTTGGCATTATCCAACATAGTCATCATTCTGACTATGGGGTCATGTTGCCACATAAAACTACACCCTACTGAACAAGAGTTCGGTGTTCTAATGACACAATAGAAATGACCTCAAGGTGTGGGACCTTACAAATTCAGGTCTAGTCTCCAAATAAAGTAGACTTTCTCTTCTAAAGTAAGTACAATTGCATTATTCTAACCCAACACAATGGAAGCCTATCACTACTTATAATCTAAAAAACTCATAGAGGAAAAAGGGGTAGAAAGATAACATAAAATGGAGCAAAGGTGATACACCAAATTGAGAGTTTGTTCCTTCCTACTTCAGAACAACATAATATGTCAAAGAAAAAACTAAAACACCCACTCAAATATGAAGGTAAATGAATTTTACTCAAACATGTAGGAGGTAATTGTGATAACAATTGAATTCCCTTAATATTAAAGATTGAAGTAACCTTTACAATGACAAAATGTAAGATTTGTAGGTCTGCAAAAGAAAAATCCTAGAGGAGCCAGAGGAAGGATCCATCATAATGATATAATTTTTCCTTTTATGGTTCAAGCATAACCCAGAATTGAGTTCAAACCCTAACCCTAAACTAACCAAGGTTACAAAAGATGAACTCGAATAGGAAGAAAATATCTGAAATGTTGTCACCACAGAGAAATGTAACTAGCCATAAAGGATCTGCCAACATGAGCACATCCTAGAATTATGACTCATGAATGCAAGGATGCCATCCATGAATTCTCTAATAAAAAACCTAGGTGAACATATCCTAACAGAATAATATGGCCTCTGCAACATGTCAAGGAGTAATGGTGACCATCTTACAATCAATATTGCATTGAAAAAGTGTGCAAATTCAATCCATAAGTAATTAAATCTGATTAGGTAGCTGAGAAAGTAACTGAGATATTACTTATTCAAAACTACCACAAATAGGAATAGTTGATGATTGGAACTTGAATTCAAACCATTATATGTAAGATAAATGATTGAGATTAGATCCCTAATGATATTTTAGAATATAGTCATCGATCTCCATTACAACTAAAATCAATGACCATCACATTGTCATTTCCCATCACGGATATGATTTGATCACCTCGCTTCACAACAATGATGTGAAGCAAGGGCGTGATGGACTCTCAACCATCAGATGCTCTTTTCCTCATCACAACCCTTCATCGTCAAGAAACACTATCAAGGAAACAACCACACATTGGGGCGAGGCCATTCAGAGTCCCCTCGATGGAATAATCTCCACCACATGACCCATGTCTATTCCCATCATGCCATATGGCACACACTTGTGCCCCCATTGAGCAAAAAAAAGGGCCTACAAAGTCATTGTGGGCTAGTGGGAGATTGCGAGTTGTCCATCCAAAATATTCCTCTATTCTATTCCTTTCCTCCATCATACATCATTGAAACCAAATCACCACCTTAATTCACAATAGTGATGTGAAGCAAGGCATGATGAAACCCTAGCCATTGGATATTCTTTATTTGATCCCCTCCCCTCATCATGCATTGTGAAAAGGAATCTGATGGTAATACTTCAAACAGTGATGCATAGAAGCCAACAATGACTATTGGATGCTTTGGCTTTATATCTAGACCATTATCGCATGTCGCGAAAGTGAAGAACAAAGACCGAAATTTAACAACGATACATGATGCAAGGAAAAAAGGTATCATCACTCATAATAGAAGTGAAAATGATGAGTGAAAAAGCATCAACAATAGGTGATGAAAGACCTAAGTGACAAGTTTAGCACATGACTTAAATTTTTTTTTAAATGGGGTTGCACTAGGTGAATGAAACATGGGGACACGAACATTATCACTAAAAAGGGAAAGGCTAACAAGGTGCAAAAGACCAACCTAAAATTAGAACAAATGTACATGCCAAGACAACTAGGGTTTTAGGATATAAGGGTTTAAGTCCTTTTAAACAATTTGGAACCCTAAATGATATAATGGAGGGAAAAAAACTTCAAAGGCATAGATCATTAAAATAGCATGTATTTCAAAAGTATGCATTCTCATGATCTCTCTAATTGAATATAAATGATATGCATCCAATGGTGGCATGATATATTTCAACGGGTCCCTTATGTGCATGAATGACCCCTGGAAAGATGGGTCTACTCTCTTCCTCTTATTCTTCTCAATCTAGATTTTGACCCATAACTCTCTCCTTCTTGAGGCTTGGTTCTCTAAAGAGTAATTCTTGATTAGGTCCTCAATGTTCTCTAGCTAGTGAAGATAGGAAGAGAACCTATAAATTCCTCTCTCCCTATTGATGAAGCCCTTTGGGTCAAAAATCTTGACTTTATCAATCTTCATCTTATATGGGAGCAACTTATCCTTAATCAATTTCATGCCTTCCCTTTACAAGGAAACAAAATAAAAGAATGCAACTAAGCCAAGGAGGAGGGAATGTTTTTTATTATTTTTAAACTGAGTCTTATCAAACTCATTCAATTTTCACATTAACTCCAAAAAGGTAATCCTATATGGGAAATCCTTTGGGAGCACATGGGGTGCCACTCGAGACCCATATACCCTAATAATAGTTGCATTTGAATATAAAAATAACTCACCCCAATTATGATCAATCCCCTTTTCAGGGGAAAGCTCCTTTGGGCCTTAAAAATATTCTTATCTCCTCTGATAACCCCCAATCTATGGGGAGGCCTAGTCCTCTCCTCAAAGGCTTTACAAAATATTCTTAAAAGGTAGAATAATTACACTAATTAAATCCTTATCCCAAATATAGGTCCACTCTTGGATTGATCGTATTCTGTTGTTCTCTCCCACTAGCCTAATTTGAATTTGTTGTGGCCATATTTTTACTTTAGCATGTAAATTTAAGTGAGACATAAGGGAGTAATATCTGAAATACATTGCATCCAATGGATCATTCTTAATTGCACAAAGGGACTTGTGTAATTTATCCACCACATACCCTACAAAATTATAAGGCCTATTTACATCTCTTGTTTGAATATCTACTACCAAAACAATTTTAGGATATAAGGGTTAAAGTCCTTTTAAATAAAAGTGCACATCAAGACAACTAGGGTTTTAGGATATAAGGGTTTATGTCCTTTTAAACAATTTTTAACCCTAAATGATATAATGGAGGAAAAAAAAAAAACTTCAAAGGCCTAGATCATAAAAATAACATGGATTTCAAAAGGATGCACGCACAGGATCTCTCTGATCGAATATAAATGATGTGCATCCAAGGATGGCATGAAATATGTCAAAATTTTGGCAATTTTTGTGGGATGATTTCCTGCTAATCATGGAATCCAGAGGCCTTATTAGTCCATTGGGAATAGATTCATGAAGGGGATCAACAAAATCAAGCCTTCCAAAGGAAAAAAAAACATGTGTAGGCCTACACTTGGAGGAAAGAATGGAAACTAATGGAATACAATCCCTTAAGGAGAATGTAGGGTGTGCAAAAGCACTTATGGAAAACAACACTTTACAATATGTACATGAAAACTCAAAACCTATCAGAAATAAGGTTTGAGATGAATCCCATTTATTGAGATTGGGAGGACCTCACCATCCAACTTGGAAATATTGAATGCATTGGCCTCCTTATAGCTTGTGATGACATATGGACCACTCCAAATGGCATTAAACTTGGAATATCTTCATCTTTGTTTGTATCCCATTTCAGCCCTAGATCTCGCTCTTAGAAAACTCTATCAACTTCCTTTTTGTCAAAATTTATTTTGACTTGTGCTTGATGTTCTTCTCTAACTTTCATATACTTGTTCCTTACCTCCTCTAGTTCCAATAGTTCAACCATCCTTACGGTCATAGCATCATTTTCCTCTAACTCTAGTCGATGTGCCAACTCAAGGGCAAGCAGCTCCAATGATAATGATAATCTTGCTTCCCTTCCATACACTAGCATGAAAGGGGAATTACCAATTTCTCTTTAGGAGTAATCCTATCATCCCAAAGGGCTATCTTTAATTTGTTATGCTAGACCCTTTGGTTGTCTTCAATGGTCCTCTTGATAATCCTAATGATATTTTTATTTGAAGACTCAGCCAAGCCATTACCTTGAGGATAGTAATTAGATGAGGTCTTCAAGTAAATTCCATGCTTCATTGCCCAATCAAGGATTTTCCCACTAGTAAATGTCTTGGAATTATCATAAATAACGGTGGAATGAGTAAAAAATCTTGTAACAATTCCATCAATGAATTCTAAAACTAAAGCATTAGTGGCATCCTTCAAAGAAACTTCCTATGTCCACCTTGTCAAGGAATCTATGGTTGTTAAAATCCACTTATCACTATCACTTGATGGTGGATTTATCATGCTGATAAAATCCAAACCCCACTATGTAAATGGCTGATCGACTTGAATGGGGTGAAGAGGGAGGGCATCCAACCTTTTCTTTCTATAAAAGAAAGCACACTCTTTACAATTTCTCACCCATTTGTGAGAATCATTGAACAACTTTGTCCAATAATGACCATCCCTCATAATCCTTGCAATAGTAGTCCTTGCAAAAAAATGGCCACCTGAAGGGCCATCATGGAATTTATTTAACAATCTGTTGACTTGATCTACCTATATGCATCTTAATAGGACTCCATTGAAATCCTTTCTAAAGAGTATTCCATCCACTATGACATAGGGAATGGAATATAATCTAAAATGTCTTCCTTTGGTCCTATTTAGACCCAAGGGATATCTACCTTCCTTTAAAAAGGTAGTCATATCATGCACCCAACTATCTTGTATGTTTTCATTTAGTTCTTGTTGCTTTTATAGCACAAGGGTGGCCTCTATAAGAGTTTCAAATGTTGAGGCAAGTTGTTCACATAAACCTTTACCTCTTACTAGTTTGGTGATATTGATGTCAACATCATACTCAATCACCTTGGTGATCCATCTATCCCTATTCTCATTGATATCTCTACTCAATAGGAACTCCTTAACACTGACATGGGGCACCATTAGCTGTGTTTTATTATTATACAACATATGTCTAAATTTCTTCAAAGTTCTCATAGTAGCGAAAGCTTTCTTTTCAACATAATTGTACTTGACCTCATAATCTTTAATCCCTTCACTAAAGAAAGCAATGGGCTGCTCCAAATTTTATTTTTTAAGTTGAGTTAGAACACCTGATATACTTGCTTCACCTCTAAAGGTATAAAGAATATATCCTTATCATAATTAGGGTTGACAAGGATTGGAGCTTGAAAATTTTCTTTTTTGATAGCCTCAAAACTATCTTTACCTTCCTTGGTCCACTTGAAGGCCATATTTTTCTTAATCATAGAAGTAAGAGGTTTTACCAAAGCAACAAGGTTTGGAATGAACCTCCTCACAAAGTTAATTGTGCCCAAGAAACTCTATAATCCTTTATTATGACTATGAAGTGGGATGGCTAAGATGGATTTTACTCTTACAGGATCAATTACCAAGCCATACTTTGAAACAATGTGCCCCAAAAAATTTCCTTGATCAATGGAAAAGACACATTTATTTGGGTTTATGGAAATACTGTACTCCATGCATTTCTGAAATACTTTCTCAAGGTGAATAAAATGGTCTTTTTCATGCTTTCAAAACATTGTAATATCATCCAAGTAGACCAAAACAAACTATCTAAACACACCTTCAAATGCCATATTCATGGCTCTCTAAAAAGTGGCACTTGCATTAGTTAGACCAAAAGGAATTTTACAATAAGCATAGGTACCCCACTTTGTAGTAAATGTTCTTATGTTGATCAGACTCTTGGACTAGAATTTGGTTATAGCCCGAATAACCATCCAAGAAGGAAAAAATTTCTGAACTACTAACTCCTTGCAAAATATTCTCTATGGAGGGGAGGGGATAATGATCTCTTAGGGAGGCTTTATTTAGATACCTAAAATATACAAAAATTCTTATCTCCCCATTCTTCTTTCTAATAGGAACCAAATTTTCAACACATGAATAATATTTGATGGGAAAAATTATTCTAGCCTCAATCAATTTGGTCAACTCTTTTCTCATCAAGGGTTCAATCCTAGGATTTATAGGCATTTGTTTCTACCTTATAGGCTTGGCATCTTGGTCTAATTCAATAGTATGTTGGAAAAGGCTTGGGTAAAAACCCTTTAGTAATTCCAAGAAACTACATCATTGTATCTATAGCATACATCTATGAAAACATCATTCAATAGTAGAGCATACCTTTCCCAAATTTAGAGATTTTCCCTCTGAAATTTCAATTGGCTTGCAGTCACCCTTCTTTGCAACTAAGTTTATCCTTTTCTTCTTCAACTAATAATCAGGATTGAAGATTCCTTCAAGGGTGATGAAACCATTTGGTAGCTTGTTCCTACTCAGCTGCACAATCTGATCAGTATACTAATTTTGCAGCTTGGACTGATTTCTTTTTGAAAAGTATGCCTCATCTTACAGAAAATTCACTATCTCTTGGTCACTCTCAAAAACTCTCCAGTGATTTTGATTATCAGGAATAGTAGGCCTTACCACAAGTCTAATATGTTTCTCCTTTTTACTTGCAATATGTGCTTGTATGTCAAACTGAGCACCAACTACTACAAGTCTATCAACATGTTTATTCTAATTTCTTGGAGTTGTTTGGATGTTAAAACCCTCAAAACCCTCAATTAAATCCCAAACTCTATGTTTGTGGGATTTGAGTGGATTGTTCTTGGTTGAGCTTTGATTTGTGTCTAGATGCAAAACTAATTCACTATTACCAAAAACTTGTAACAATTTGATTTTCCTCTTTTGTGCAAGTTGAAGACCTTGGATGAGTGCCTCATACTCAACCACATTCTTAGTGCAACTAAATTGAAGTCTAAAAGAAAATGAATATTTCTCCTTTTTTGGAGATACCAACATAACACTAGCACCAACACCATTTCTATTTCTAGAACCATCAAAAAACATCTGCCATAGTCCTCCTGAGTCTTCTCGAGTTTTTATGAGATTGGGGATAATAGCATTCTCATCATGAATGCAATAGGTTCCAAGACTAGTCTCCTTTATTTCAGCTTTGGTAAGTGGATCAAATTGTAAAGCATTACTCCATTCATCCAATAAGTCATCAGGGATCTCCTCTACAGGATTTGTAGGCTCATGAACATAACACTCTTCTTTTTTATCATGAAATATACAATTAATGTTTATTAGACTAGGATGATAGGTCTCTAGATGATCTTTTGTTATGGGCTTTGATTTGATGGTTGCTTTAGTACCATATCTAGTTCTAAATAGCATGTGAGACCAATCAGAAAACAAGTACCCACCTATCTTAGCATTGAAATCCCTAGATAAGAAAATGGAAAAATGAAAAGGGAGGTCTATAACTGAAATTTCTTGCAACACATCACAACCAGGACATCCATGCAAGGACAACCTTAAACTTTTAATTATCCCCGTTGTATTGATAACAGTACCATCCAATTTTAGAACTTTTATAGCCACTAGTTCATACTTGATACCAAGCATGCTAGCAATCCCCTTAAGCATGAATGAACTACTTGCCCCTAAATCTATCATAGAATTATGCACTATATGATTTCCAATTATTAGAGAAAGATAGAAGGGAGGCAGCTTACTGATTTTTCTTGAACCCTCCTCTTCTTTGAGTTGCACTAAGCTAATGATGGATTAGTTTTCTCTTTTTCTGGTACCTCCTTCATTTGTTTATGTTTCTTCAAAGCCTACTAGAGTAAATCCCTTTTTGATGGGATAGATAGATGCTCCCACATAGTAACATTTTGATTATCTATCTTCATTTTCTCCACTATGTACTAGCTTTAGAAGGAACCTTTGGAACATGTATGTTCTTGTTATTTGTGCAATCTTAGTCTTCTCTACCACTTGTTTAGGCCTATTAACAGGCTTCTTGGATTGTGGAACAACTCCTACTCTACCTGTTGGCCCAACATTTGCACTTTGTTGAGGTTGCTAAGAGACTAAAGCTTGACCAACCAGGGAAGATGTACCACCCTCCATTGCTCTTTTCTTTGATCTTGTATTATGTGCTATTGCATCAGCATTTTCTTGTTTTACACCATATAAATATTCTTGGCCCAAAATGACTAATGGGGAGTCACCTTGTGTATGATTTTGATTATTAGAATTTGATTGGCTTGTGCCAATCTGTCACTCTGAAATAGAGGTTTCATTTTGAGCTACTAGAGTTTGCACAAACTCTCCATTTATGCAGGCATTTTGATTATGAGCCTGCTCACAAGGGTAACACCATTCTTTCTCTTGTGCTAGATTATTTTGCACTCGTATCAAAGCCTTCAAATTTTTGGCAGTAGATGTATGCGTGTTATTCATGGGATTACTATTATTCCACTAATTTTTTCCTTGATAAGTTGGTCTATTATGCTGATAAATTTGATTTTGAGGTTGATAAGGCCTATTGTTTTGAGCTTGCTACCTTTTGATTGATACTAATTCATTATTCATACTTCAGAGCAAGGTTTGCAAATTCTCTAGAAGTGCAAAAAAATTAGAAGGCTAGCTTGTAGAAACTATTGGTGAAGGAAGCTCAAGAATTAAAGACATTGGTGGCCTGGGAGCTATCTTCCCATCCTAAATCAAGCAATTTTATGCCCTTCTAGCAAGATCATATGCATCTAGTAAGGTGCTACATCCCATTGATTGAATCATAAAAGATATGTCACTATTAAGAGCTCTTAAGAAATATAGGAAAGCATACTTAGGGGAAGGTTTCACCGAAGCAAGGATTCTATCCCACACTTTTTCAAATCTGTAGTTAAAATCACTCATGAATTCATGAGGTTCTCTCTTAATAGTGGTTAGCTATTCAACCAGGGATAAATGATCACTTTTATCTTCAAAATGTTTACATAATTTCTCCCCTAACTCATCCCAATTGTGAATGGATTTATGGGTCAATCCTTTATACCACTGTAGTGCTTTACATTTCAATGAAGTAGCAAGTAATCTAATGGCCACATTGTCTTCTATACATCATGCACTGAGCATATGTTTTCCACATCAATGATGTGTTTTGTTGGAGTTGTATATGTTTCACCAATAAAATGAGGGATACTCTTCCTCTTCTAAAATAAGTGCAATTGCATTGGTCTAACCCAGAAAAATGAAAACCTATCACTACTTGTAATCTAACAACTCATAGAGGAAAAAGGGGTGGAAAGATAACATAAAATGGAACGAAGGTGATACACCAAATGTAGAGGTTGTTCCTTCCTACTTCAAAACAACATAATATGTCAAAGAAATAACTGAAACTCCCACTCAAATATAAAGGTAAATAAATTTTACTCAAACATGCAAGAGGTAATGGTGATAATAGTTGAATTCCATTAATATAAAAGCTTGAAATAACCTTTACAATGATAGAATGCAAGAGTTGCAGGTCTACAAAATAAAATTCCTAAAGGAGCCAAAGGAAGGATCCATCATAATGATACAATTTTTTATTTTATGGTTCAAGCATAACTAATAATTGAGTTCAAACCCTAACCCTCAACTAACCATGGTTTCAAAAAATGAACTCAATTAGGAAGAAAATATTTGAATTATTGTCACCACAGAGCAATGTAACTAGCCATAAAGGCTCTGATGACATGAGCACATCGCAGAATGATGACTCATGAATGTAGGGATGACATCTGTGAAATCTGCAATAAAAAACCTGGGTGAACATATCTTGAAAAAATAATATGGCCTTTGCAAGACGTCAAGGAGTAATGGCAACCCTCCTACAATCAATATTATGTTGAAAAAGTGTGAAAATTTGATCCATAAGAAATTAAATTCGATTAGGTAGCGAATAAAGTCACTAAGACCTCACTTCTTTGAAAATGTCGTGAATAGGAATAGTTGACCATTGGAGTTTGAATTTAGGCTATTAGATATAAGATAAATAGTTGAGATCATATCCCTAATTACAGTTTAAAACATGGCCATCGATCTCCATTAAAACTAAAATCAACAACCATCACGTTGTCATCGCCCATCACAGATATGCTTTGATCACCTTGCTTCACCACATTGTTGTGAAGCAAGGGAATGATGGACTCTCAATCATCGGATTCTCTTTGCCTGATCATAACCCTTCATCACCAAGAAACACTATTGAGGGAAAAACCACACATTAGAGCGAGGCCATTCAGAGTCCCCCCGATGGAATAAACTTTGCCACATGACCCATTTTGAGTCCCACCATGCCATGTGACACACACCCGCACCCCCACCAAGAAAAACAAAGGGCCTACCAAGTCATCGTAGGGTGATCCCACAATACTTGTTTACAATTTTTGGGCAAATTGCACACTAAACTAAATTTTTTTTAGCTAAATCTTCACTTTCGGGCTCCTATAGCGGCTAAATCATGAGGAATTTGAAGATGATGCAAACTAGTGATTTGTGAATTTTTATCTATAGATTCTAAATATATTTTTTTCAAAAAAATTGGAATCAGATTGCACTTTTTTTTTCTCTCCTTCAAAAACTAGTTTTTATCAGTAAACAATATTTTTAAGGAGTGATGCTCACCATATACAACATAACTTTTTTTGTATGAAGGATAAAATTCTAATATTTTTGAAATTAGATTTGTAGCTATGATATCTAACTAGTTCATTTGGTTTCATAGTGTTTTATTAAATATTTTTTCCTTAATCAAGTTTCAAAGTCAAACTAATTACAATTCAGACATAGGCGGACTCTATACAACATAAATTTTTATGTATGTATCAAAATTCAATTTTATTGTTTTAATTAATCAAGGACATCAATACCCATCCTAAACATATTTTTTAAATTTGGTTTTTTGATAATCTTCTATTTTTCCACATGTGCAGAATAGAGAGCTTCATTTTTGGTAAAAAAGCCTACATTCACAAGAAATAAAAAATAAATATAATAATCGAATTAAACTTAATTAAAATTATACTTTTTTGGAAGCTTACAATAAGGACTACATACTTATAAAAAATAAATTTTAAATGAATTCATTTGATCCCCCAAAAGTTAAATCAAAAATGGATTTTTATCAGCATTTTGATAGGTGTAAAGGAGACTCCATTATAGGTATGGTTTAAAACTAGCGGGGTTCTATCCAAGGGGCCTTGGTATAAGGTGGTTTGATAAAAAATTCTTCAATTGGAATCCTTTAAATGGAACTTTTCAAGGACTAAATCATTATATTTTCTAAAAATATGTGATTTCAAAAAAAATTAGGATCTCCGAGAAAGTGTAAAACACTATTGTGGTAGCACTGTGATGCAAGATAGTAGGCGATTACCACTTGTCCATCTGGAATATTCCTCTATTCTATTCCTTTCCTCCATCACACATCATCAAAACCAAATCACCTCCTTGCTTCACAACAGTGATGTGAACCAACGCACAATGAAACCCCAACCATTAGATATTATTTATTTGATCCCCTCCTCTTATCACATGTTGTGAAGAGGCATTCGATGCATAGAATCCAGTGATGATCTTTGGATGCTTTGGATTTAAATCACTACCATTATCGTGTGTCACAAAAGTGAAGAACAAAGACAAAAATATAACAGTGATACACGATGCAAGGAAAAAAGGTATCATCACTCATCGCAAAAGTGAAAATGATGAGCAACAAAGCATCAGCGATAGGTGATGAAAGACCTAAGCGGTGGGTTTAGTACATGACTTAAAGTTGTTTTAAAATGGGGTCGCACTACGTGAATGATACATGGGGACATTAACATTATCACTAAAAAGGGAAAGGCTAACAAGGCACAAAAGACCAACCTGAAATTAAAATAAAAGTGCATGCCAAGATAACTAGGGTTATAGGATATAAGGGTTTAAGTCCTAAAAAAAATTTAACCCTAAATGATATAATGGAGGGAAAACAAAAACTTTAAATTCCCATATCATAAAAATAACATGGATTTCAAAAGGATGCATGTATAGGATCTCTCTGATCGAATATAAATGATGTGCATCTAAGGGTGGCATGAAATATGTCAACAAGTCCCTTATGTGCATGAATGACCCTTGGAAAGATGGGTCTACTCTCTTCCTCTTATTCTTTGCAATCTAGATTTTGAGCCACAACTGTCTCCTTCTTGAGGCTTGGCTCTCTGAAGATAAATTCTTGATTAGGTCCTCAATGTTGTCTAGCTGGTGAAGATAGGAAAACAACCTATAAATTCCTCTCTCCCTATTGATGAAGCACTCTGGGTTAAAACTCTTGACTTTATCAATCTTCATCTTGTATGGGAGAAACTTCTCCTTAATTAATTGCATGCATTCCCTTGACAAGGAAATGAAATCAGAGAATGCAACTGAGCCAAGGAGGAGGGCATTCTTTTTATTGTTTTTGAAATGAGTCTTATCAGACTCATTCAATTGCCACATTAAATCCAAAAAAGTAATCTTGTATGGGACATCCTTAGGGAGAACATGGCATGCCACTTGAGTCCCATATACCCTCATAATAGTGGCATCTGAGTATAAAACTCACTCACCCTAACTATGATCAATTCCTTTTTCAGGGGTAAGGTCATTTGGCTCTTAAAAATCTTCTTATCTCCTCTGATAATCCCCAATCTATGGGGAGGCCTAGTCCTCTCCTTAGAGGCTTTACAAAATATTCTTCAAAGGTAGAATAATTACAATGATTATAGTCCTTATCCCAAATATAGGTCCACTCTTGGATTGGTATTACTCTGTTCTCTCCCACTAGCCTGATTTGAAGTTGTTGTGCCCATACTTGCACTCTACCATGTAAAGATAAGTGAGTTAGAAGGGAGTAATATCTAAAATGCATGGCACCCAATGGATCATTCTCAATTGCACAAAGGGACTTGTGTAATTGTTCTACCACATACCCTACAAAATTATAGGGCCTATTTACATCCCTGCTTTGATTATCTACTTCCAAAACCATTAGATTAATAGGGATGTGAATCTTACTACCCATTCCCAGGACCTAAAGCAAGCAAAAATATGTCTTCTAGAAGTATTTCTCAAAAATATCATTGGCAAAGGGTTCTAGGTCACCCTTTCCAAACCTTAGTAGTTCTCTTCTTGGCCCTCATGGCCTAAAGCATGGGAGCCACACTACTCTATATATATCCCTATTTCTTTCATATTCTCTTCTCAATGCACCCAAATCAATTGGTAGTTGTGCATTGGGGTCTAGTTGGAAGACTGTGTAGATATGATTCCTATCTAGTGGCAACAAGCTCTGACCACCCATTGTGAACAAAGACCTAGTGTCAAGGTTATACACCATAACCAATTGTCTGACTAATTCCACATTCACAAATACATTGGGCACCACTAACTTTCCCAGATCCAAATTCCAAACATTGCAAATTGGTCTCTCTAAGTTTTTGTGTAAGTATGTTTGAGCAATGCATACCCCTATTTTGTGATAATGGGTTATTTGCACCCACTATTCTTATCGATGATTTTTTCTATCAAACCCCCAACCCTAGACTAACCTTTGGTCCCTTTCTTGACCTTGAGAGCAATATAATAATCTCCTCATTTAGAGGCCTTCTCTTGCTAATTCATTTTCTGGCCATTTCAAGTGTAGGGTTTACAAAAACTAGGGTTTTAGTAAATTCTTCACAAAATAGAATTCTACAAAAAATTCAGCAATATATACCTAGTGTAACTTAGTTTTCCTTTCCCTTGAATTGACTATAACAACCCATTACCCAGAAAAAATCCTTTAAATTTATAGCTTGATGTTTGAATTACTTGTTTCGCCTAATGTTGACAAACCTTGATTTTGTAAAAGGAAAAACCCTCATTTTCTTCAAGAATTTGCAACACCTTGTTTGATTACTTTAGCATTTGTGAATGAAGTGAAATTGAACAAGTAATTTATCTTAGCCCTCTTGAATTCAGCATATGTCAATCCTATCTTCCATTACTCCTTCGCATGCTTAAACACATGAACAAAAGGAGACGTTGTCATGTTGGTTATGTTTAAATGTGGACCATTGATCCCAAGTTTGATGGTCATCATGTAGATTTTAAATTTCCTTTGTGAAGTGACAACCTCCTTTTATCGTTATGCAGACTGGTGTCACCATTTTGCGAACTTGCAAATGTATAATAAGATATAAATATACCCCATGTGAAGGAAGGGCTCTTTGTGAAGCATTACGCCAATGACACTTGTGATCATCTCACAACTTCGTAGCAACAAAATATTGGTCCCACCATGGCTCCATGAAGACTTAAGCATCCATAATAGGAATTAGCATGTGGTATAATACATATCAAGATTTCATTGTTTCATAGGGAAGAATGTGAAAGAATGTCAGAACTCCATGAAGGGAAGGACCTCCATAAAATGCACATGCATGATTCAACAACTTAAAGTGACTAGGAAAAAGGGGGACTGACCATGGATGACACAATAGGGATTAGTAGAGTAATTAAAAAATTAGATAAAAACATTAGCCCATTATAAAATTTGGACATGCGTCATGTTTTCGTGGTTTTGCAAGGCTGGAAAATGACAAAATCAAAGCCTCTGTGAGCCATAGAGACAATGTGAAACTTCAACACGTGTCTAGAGCACCCAGGAAAAATAATACTTTATGGAGGTAAATAATTATGTTTAATGAAATTATAAGGGGCCATTTAATAAGTAATAAAAGGTCAAGCATTTATATTTGGATTAAAGTATTCCGCAATTTTATGGGCTCATAGCACCATGTCCTTTTCATGGTTGTGAAACCATGGAAGGACATTGTGTGACAATATTCTCATGTGGGAGAATCCTATTGGAGAGAGGGGACAGTTGCATTCTTTTCAAGAAAATTGAGGCTTTACTCATCATTGAGATTTGTACTTCCCTTCTAGATGGATGGCCCATGCTCAAATTTGATAAACGGGCTGATGCAAGAAGTTGGGTCCACAAAAAGCTCAAAAAGTGGAAGTGTTTTTTCTGTTTTTCAGAATTTATCACACTTGGACTGAAAATTGGAGGCACTTACACAATGAATTTTTTAAAAAGTCAGTAATATGAAATTTAGCATTTTGAATCTAGTTTCCAAATATGTAAATTATTCAAATACCTAGATTGTAGAAATTAAATTTTGATAGGGATCTGTAAAAACCACTTTTTAAAAGTCCCTGTTTTTTTACCATACCATATACGGACACCACTTTTTGACCCAAATAAAAGTATTTTGATAATTCCTTTTGGAGGAAGAAAGCTAACAACATGAAGATTTATGAGGAATTTTTTTGTAATTTTTTGTTGAATTTTTTTTTTATTGAATTTTTATTGGCCTTAATTGTTGTTTTTAAAAATCAGCGTGTACGGACAACATAATTTGACCTAAACTAAAAAAAAAATTGAATTTTTTTTTTCATTTTGTAGATAATTGTCTGAAGATTGATGCCATATAAAAATATTTACAAGAAACTTAACCAAAAAAAAGTTATTAAAAAATTAAAAAAGCTTGATATTTCAAGTTTAAGGACTAGTTTGCTTAGAAATTAATTAAAAAATAGCAAACATAATCCAATCTTAATAAAAATTATATATTTGGAAACTAGACATCATGTTCTCTAATGTGTTTTAATTTTATAGATTGATTCAGAAAAAAAAAGTCCATATTGCCAAAGTTGGACATTCTTCTTCAATCTGCCTTAGTTTTTTAGTTGCAGGTCAAAGGCTAAGGCTCAGATTTCCAAGCCTTTCTCGAGCCTAAAACCAAGGCTACATGTGGGTTGGGAATTCAATTTTTAAATAGCACGTATGTGTTATTGAAATGAAACGCGTATGCATTTCATTTCTTTTTTACCCGTTGGGTAAAGGTAATGTGTACCCTTTATGAATCTTATACGCGTTCTATTTTTGGAACGCATACGTGTTTCATAACGCGTATGCATTTCTTATATGACCATTTTTCCCTAATCTGAATTTTTTTGATAAAATACGTTTTTTCTGCAACATTCTTTTTCTGTAGTATGGTCCGAAAGTACCATTTTCTACATTTTTTATTGCAAATTTGTCTTGTGCAGGGCATATTCTATTGAAAAAATTTGGAAGAGACAAGTGCAGGTTGAATTTTCTAAAGTGGAATCAAGTACAAGAATATTTTACAGGAATATTTTTAAAAAGAGAACTTTTGGATGTACTCATGATGTTTTTGTACTTCAAAGTTTATAGAAGAAAGGATCTTCATAGTACATAGTTTTATTTGAATATTTGAAGGAGATGGAAATTTGAAAATAGGTTACAAGTGAATAATTTTTTTTGTCATCAAAGAGGGTTTGGTAACCATGGGATCAAAGCAAAGACAAAGAAAAAAGTGTAGAAGGTCAATGACACCTGAAGAAATTCAAGCAAATAAAGATATGGAGGCAAAAAGACAAAGAGATAGAAACGAAAGGATTCGTCAAATGAAAATTTGGAAGCATCTAGTTCCATGAATGTTGAAGAGGAAGCCATGAATGATTAAATGAATGTAGATGATGCAAATGTGGAGATGGTGAATATGGAAGAAAATGCAATTATGGAGACAAACCCAACTATGCCTTCAACTTCAACTTTGAATTATATGGAAATAGTACCTATGCAAACAACTTCGGGTATGTCTTCAAATCCACCTCCCAATGATATGGAAAATGCACCTATTCAAACAATCTCTCTAGGTATGTTTTCCAAATCCAAGTCTTGATAATATTGATTTTGCTTGTTTAGATGAAGTTGGATACACCATTGATGATATCAATAATTCTAGGGTTGAAACAATGCAAAAAAAATAAATGATGAAATTATATCTTATGAGAATGCAAATGATAATCAAATCCCTCATATTGATGAAAATTAGAATGAAATGCCTTTTACATTTGAAAATGAAAATGCTTTTTTACAATTGAAAAAGATGTGCTAGTAACCTTCATGGTAAAGTTTCTTAGAGACAAATTATAACTTATGGAAATAAAATATATAAAATGTTTTTTATAGAAATAAATTAGGATTCCAATGTCAACTCATGGTGCAATTGATGAGAATGTTGAAAATGAAAAAAGTGATGGAAAACTTAGGTATTTTTTGTAAAACTAAAAAAGAAAGATGATTTAGTAGAATAAGTCATATCTAGTGTTGGTAATGCTATTGATTTTATACGTAATAAAAGTCGATCTAAAGATAAGAATGTGGCTCATCGTGCAATAACAACTGCTTTAGTTGATAAAAAAACTTCGAATAAAAGAATGTTAAGTAAGATTAGTAAATGTATAAAATTAAATCCTAAAACTTTGATAAGATGTTCTAAAAGAAGAGAAAGTATTTAAAAGGATCCAATTAATCAACATTGGAGTTTTAGTGGTAGACTCCCAAGATCGGACATGAAATTAACTAATGAAATTAAATCTTTAATCGATAAATTTTGGCATGATAATACAAGAGTATCACCTAACATTAGAGATGTCTTAAAATTAAGGGTGGGTTCCAAAATTCATGAACCTCATCCAAAGAATCTCCTAGATATGACTCAAACTGAATTATAAAAAAAAAAATTAGATGCTTCAATCTTACCATTGAATATTAACATAAGTCAAAGTTCATTCGAAAAGTGTAAACCTTGGTATGTTAGAATTAATAAGCAACAAATTTATTGTTGTTGTAAGACTCATGTACAATTTTGTTATCATTATGATAGTTTTTGATATATACAATGCACTTTTCATGCTAACCAAATTATGCAAGACATTTGTGGTATTAATATGCCACCTGAAAGAATCAAAGATTTTATAGCAGGTTTTTTTTGTGAACCCTCTAATGGAAACTTATTTTATTTAAAATCATGTATTTCTGGAGAATGCGATAGATGTGCTAACTTTTCATTATTAGAAGAATGTATGCATGAAAGTAGTTTACATGAATTTGGACAACAATTAGTGGATGTAAAAAAAATTAAAAATGTTGAGTATTCTTTAAAAGATGGAAAAACTGGAAAACATTGTGAGCTATTTATGGAAAAATTTAGTGTGCATGCATTTATTAAAGAATTTAAAGATAATATTGCACCTAAATATGTTCAAAACTCTCAATATTCTCATTGGATTGATAATAAATTTCATTTACGTAAAAACACATTCCCAATTGGAACTATATTATCAGTTGTTGATTCTGCTGAAAATTATACTCTTGCTCCACAAGAAGAAATTCAAGATCACAGTATTATAATTCAGTGCAAGTAGCTATATTTTTTCATATTGTTTATAGACATGTAGATGATAGTAGAGAAGATAATATAAATTTTGAGAGAGTACCATTTTTATGTAAGTGATAATCGATTACATTCATCTAAGTTTGTTCAATAATGTTTTGATTAATTTTACAAAAAATTTAAAGAAAGAGGAATTCAAATGCTAGAACATCTCATATGGTTATGTAGACTTCATAAGGAAAATAATATCCAACACATATGGAGTTTTTTTGAAGTTGTTCATGGTAAGGGAGAACACGATGGAGTAGGTGTATGTGTGAAAAGAGCTCTTGCTATAGAGCAACTAAAATTTGAGGATGCTACAAAATTTAGAGATGCACGTGCAATTGTCTATTGGTGCAACACCAAATTATCTACAAGAACAAGTGAGATTTCAATAATTCGACACTTCTTTTGGTTAGTTGAAGAAAATGATATTTTTTCTTGAAAAGATTGTGAAACAATTAATGGATCTGCAAAATGGCATTCGTTTAAGAGTTCAAATGCAAACACATAGACAATATGGAAAAGGGAGTTGGCATGATTTTTTCAATTTTGTATTGCAGGTCATTGGGAGGTGTGTGAAAATACGAAATGGGTCAAACAATGGAAACAAAGAGCCTTAACGCCTACATCAACACATGTTCAACATGGAACACCAATTGAAGATAATCAAGTGTTCGCATCAGATGATTATGATCGTGTTTATAATCTTGTACAAGAAGTTACATTAGTTATTGAGTTAAATTTTAAATGTATGCATGTTCATATGTGAATTAAATGTAAGTTGCTCTTTATTGAATTTTTTATCTATTTTTGCAGGACATGTGTATGTTGTTGTTGCACCTGAGGGGAATGAAGAGGAGACAGGGTACTAGTTGGCTAGATGTGTTGAGAGAAAACATAAGTTGGTACATTCTAGAGTGGATGATGAAAAATTTGAGTATCCAACTGGTTCAATGGTTGTTGTTGGCACCTGGCTTCGAAAATATTTGATAAGAAAGAATGGCTTGCCTGCATTTAAAGATTATGAAAGACACAAGAATATTATACATTATTCACATTTGATTTTGGCAAGCAATATAAAACTAGTTAGATATCAAGGGAGGCCTGCTAATAAAGTTTTATGGACACTTTCAATGGATAATCATGAGACAATCATAGATGCATTCCAAAAAAGAGAGGATGGAGATGGTACAATGGAGTAAATAAATATTGGTAAGTATATCTAGTTTTATATATATTTATTTGATATATATATTTATCTTTAGTCATTTCCTAATTAAAGTTTTATATCATTTTTTGTTTCAGGTCTCCCTTGAAACTAGATGCTTTACAAAAAAGAGAGGAGATGCACTCTTATTACAATGTAATTTGAATCTAGAGACAAGTAACTATGTATAGTTCTAGATACATTTAGTTGAGAGTATAAATATAAAACTAAATTTAATTCATTATCATTTTATAAAAAAATTATAATTGATTTCATATCCCCTTAAGCCATTCTCTTAAAACCCCTTAAGCCATCCTCTTATGTACCATTAATCCATCCTCTTGCATCCCCTTTAAGTCTCTCTATTAATTCACCTTAAGCCATTCTATTAGGATCCATATCCTTGTATATCTACCCTTAATTCATCCTCTTGCATCCCCTTAAGTCACTCTCTCAAACACCCCTTAATCCATCCCCTTATGTACCATTAATCCATCCTCTTGCATCCCCTTAAGTCTCTATTAATTACCCTTAATCCATTCTATTAGTACCCCTTAATCCATATCCTCGTATATCTACCCTTCATCTCCTAGTATTTAGGTCCTATGGTTTAGGGTTTAGGGTTTGTAGGTTTCATGAGATGCTTAGAATAACAAATCTATATGGGTTTTAAGGGTTTAGGGTTCATCTCCTAGGATTTAGGTACTATGGCTTATGCTAGAAGGTGTGTAGGGTTCATGAGATGCTTAGAATAATAAATCTATATGGGTTTTAATGGTTTAGGGTTCATCTCCTAGTCTTTAGGTCCTATGGTTTAGGGTTTAGGGTTTGTAGGGTTCACGAGATGCTTATAATATCAAATCTATATGGGTTTTAAGGGTTTAGGGTTTATTTCCTAGTCTTTAGGTCATATGGTTTAGGGTTTATGGTTTGTAGGGTTCATGAGATGCTTAGAATAACAAATATATATGGGTTTTAAGGGTTTAGGGTTCATCTCCTAGGATTTAGGTCCTATGGTTTAGGGTTTAGGGTTTGTAGTGTTCATGAGATGATTAGAATAACAAATCTATATGGGTTTTAAGGGTTTAGGGTTCATCTCCTAGTCTTTAGGTCATATGGTTTAAGGTTTAGAGTTCTAGGGTTTCTAGGGTTCCACCCTCTTACATCCCTTCAATTCATTTTATCAAATCCCCTTAATCCACCTCTTTCATCCCTTAAAGTTATATGTTGTAAGGTTTAGGGTTCTAGGTTTTCTAGGGTTTCTAGGGTTCTAGGGTTTCTAGGGTTCCACCCTCTTACATCCCTTCAAGTAATTCTATCAAATCCCCTTAATCCACCTCTTGCATCCCTTGAAGTCATATCGTTTAAGGTTTCAGGTTCTAGGGTTTCTAGGGTTCATTATATCAACTCCCCTTAAGTCAAATCATTCTATGACCCTTAGGGTTCTAGGGTTTCTAGGTTTATAGGGTTTATAAGGTTCCACCCTCTTACATCCTTCAAGTCATTCTATCAAATCCCCTTAATCCACCTCCTGCATCCCTTGAAGTCATTCTATCAACTCCCCTTAATCCACCCTCTTGCATCCCCTTAAGCCATACTCTTAAAGGACCCTCAAGTCAAATCCTCTTACATACCTTAATCCATAATATTGCATCCCTTAAGTCACTCTCATAATTCCCCTTAAGCCATCCTCTTAGGACATGTTAAGCCATATCCTTGGGTTCATGACATGCATCCCTTAATCCACCCTCTTGCATTCCTTTAAATCATTCTATCAACTCCCCTTAATCCACCCTCTTACATCCCTTGAATTCATTCTATCAACTCCCCTCAATCCATCCTCTTGAATCCCCTTAATCCATCCTCTTAAAGGACCCTTAATTCATATCCTCTTATATACCTTTAATCTACAATCTTGCATACCTTAAGTCACTCTCATAATTCCCCTTAAGCCATCCTCTTAGGACCTGTTAAGCCATATCCTAGGGTTCATGACATGCATCCCCTTAATCAACCCTCTTACATCCTTTTAAGTCATTCTATCAAATCCCATTAATCCACCCTCTTGCATCCCTTTAATTCATTCTATCAACTCCCATTAATCCACCCTCTTGCATCCCCTTAAGCCATCCTCTTAAAGGACCCTTAATTCATATCCTCTTACATACCCTTAATCCATAATCTTGCATCCCTTAAGTCACTCTCATAATTCCCCTTAAGCCATCCTATTAGGACCTGTTAAGCCATATCCTAGGGTTCATGACATGCATCCCCTTAATCCACCCTCTTACATCCCTTTAAGTCATTCTATCAACTCCCCTTAATCCACCCTCTTGCATCCCCTTAAGACATCTTCTTAACTACCGTTAATGAATTCTCTTAGGACCCCCCTTAAGCTATATCCTCTTAGGTCCCCATAATCCATCCTATGGGAAATATCATTTGATTTTTTATGGAATTTATAAGATCCTATTTTCTAAATTTTACTATATATTGTTGTTTTCTCGCATGAATTATTTACTTAAATGACTCATAAAAATTATAGTTACTTTACTTAACTTAATTATTTTTGTAGGTTCTCATCAAGTTGGTCTACCATGTGATTTTCACTAAAAAATTATTTTATCAAGAGACTATGTAAATATCAATTTTTGGTCTTCAACTAAAAGTTGATAAGCTTTAATTATATATACATGCACATATATGTTTCATCATTTTATATAGTTTTATTAAACATCAATATACATTATATATATTTATTCAATGTATGAACTTGAATGAACTTATTCGTCACTTTTTAAATATCTTGTTCCAATTTTATAGATTATAAAATTCACGTCTTGTATAAATACCACATTTTATATAACTGTTCAATTGTATAGATTATACATTTTATACATACAAGGAGATAGATTTTTTTTTATTGATTCAAATATTTTCTAGAATTGGAAAATAGTTAAAATTACCTACCCTTAATTGATGTAGTCATAGTGAGAGGGTTTTCAAAGAAAAATGTCCAACCATGCAGTGACAACAACGCAACAAAAATAACACATAACAATATAGAAACTGGGGAAAATACACATGCCAACATTCTTATTATCTCAAATTTGGATTACATACATTCTACCACATCTGGGCATTCAGCTTCCACTCACAGGCCTACATACAACATGCTCAAAATACAATGCTCATACATCCGAGAAAAAATCCTACAGATCAATCCTTACAATCTTCTTAATCTAGTTCCTCCTGATTGATTACTCTTCTAAATATCTAATACAAGTTATATATCACATCTGCGGGTCAAGAAACATTTGTGTCATCCAAAGATCATTACAATCTCCAAGGAAGGAAACATAACGTGTGCAAGAATAAGTCTGCCTCAAATCTGAAGTACTTCCATGGTAGATGTGCATGATGAAGTGTGGACCTATTTGCAAGGTCAGTTACACCAAATAGAACAAATCTAAGCACACCGTGTGGATCCACGAGCAATAGGTGAGATCCACGATTGATCCAACTAGCCAGGGTTTGAAATTATTCTAGGGCTAGAACCAAAAACTATCACTTTAACCAGAAGTGATAACTTGCTGGAAAAAGATCCAAATGAGCTGAAAACTTGGAATAAGGAAATTGAGCACGTCCACAATGAAATCTTAGGTACACAAGATCTGGTGAGAAAATATGGGAAAACACCAGATCTACCAACTTGAACAGAAACAGGAACAAAATAAGAAAAAAACTAAAAGGAAATATTTTTGGTTGATGAAATATTGCTAAGAACCAAGGATTCTCCAACATCAGACACCCTAGGTGAGAAAATATGTTCCATGAGAGGAACTCATGAACATCTGACAAGGTTCGGGATATAGATCCCATGCTCATTTCTGATCCAAATGTCTTCTTTTTATGTGCCTTTCTTCTCTCTATTATGATTCTTCAAATTCTTCTTCCCTTCACCTTCTTCTTGTTTCACATCTGCATACAGTAGTAAAGGGAAATTACCACCAATCACTTTCTTCTACTTATCAGATCTATTCCTTCTACAAGAATCCATCTTCCCTACAACCACAATCTTCTACTGCACAACCTTATTCTTACATTCCACTGGTGCCATCTTTCTTTCAAACTTAACCATGAAATCCCTTTTCAAATCCCTATCATCCTCTGACATAGCATTTGCAATGCATCTCTTCGTCAAACTCAAATTTCTCACTTCCTCCTTATTTTTCAAAGAAGCCAAGGTAAAAAAATTTCCATCCTTCTCTATAATAATAAAGTTTCTTCCGGAATCATACACATCTCTTCTATCAAACTACCAAGGTCTACCCAACAGAACATGGCATGCACTCATAGAAAAAATATCACACAAACTTCATCCCTGAAAGGTCCAATGTTAAAGTTCATCTAGCACTACTCTTTCACTTCCACAACATGATCATCTTGTAACCAACATATCTGATAAGGACAAGGATTTGGACTCCTCTTCAAACCAAGTTTCCCTACCATCTCCTCAGATACCAAGTTATCAGTACTTCCACTATCCACAATAACCTTACAACACTTACCTCTTGATTTGCACATAGTTTGAAAAAGACTCTTCCTCTATGAAGTCCCCATCTCTTCCCTATTTTGCCTCATCAAGACTTTCCTAAGCATCAAGGATTATCCCTGCTCAGGCTCTATCTCATCTACCTACTCTTCTTGCATCATGCAATTATTTTACTAGTCCCTTTGCTTGATCCTTCAGGACACTCAAAAGATCGATGTCCAACTTCTCCACACTTAAAACATTTTTCAAGGAATTCCCTGCTATGATTTCCTTTCCTTTGCACCTTCTGATCTTATTCTCTATTCCACTTAGGTCTTAGTTCTTCTTCACTTGTCAACTTCTCCCTATTGTCGCTTATTTTCTTCTCTTTCCCTCTAAGGTTATTCTACTATATTTTCTTCACTTTATCCTCTGCCTTAAGAGCATATTGGAAGGCATCCTCAACTATGGAAATCCTCAACATGCTCATCTCATCTTGAATATTAAATCTAAGGCCATTTACATACCTAGCCACCTTCTCCCTAGTCATATCTCTGTGACCAAATGTAAATGTCATCTTGTAAAATTCTTCTATGTACTCTTTCACACTCATGTCTTTCTGCTTCAGGTTCTACAACTTCTTGAACAATTCCATCTCATAGTCTCCCAGAATGAACTTAGCCTTCAATCTTGCAACCATCAGCCTCCACCGAGTGATCTTTGCTTCACCATTTTCTACTCTTCCTTTCTACAACTCTTTCCACCACAAGGTAGCATGCCCTTTCAACTTAGTTTGTGCCAACCTAACCCTCAAGGGGTCTCTAATATCTTCAAGCTCAAAGTAGTCTTCCAACTCTCCTATCTAGTCGATCAAGTCTTTTGGATTCAATGTACCAGAGAAGTTAGAAACCTCCACCCTATGACTCTTACTTTCTTGTGCTACTGCTCTCAACAATATCTCTTCTCCCCCATCTATTTGTTCTTCAACTTCTTCCACCTCAAGCTCTTTTGTAGCCTCTTCATACTCATCTTCCGATTCAGGGTTTCTCCTTAGACCACCCAAGAGATTCTGGATCTCATTCCTCATCTCATTCTTAAAGTAATCAATCATCTGCTCCATTCTCCTAGGGTTCATCCTTCTCGGTGGAATCTCTTCCTCTGCTCAGTTGCAACTGCCTCAGCTCAGCGATCTAAATACAAGGTTCCAATTGCCTCTCTCTTGGCGATCTATTGAACACACTTACAACCTACCTCAACTTTGCACTCTATTCACCCTAGGACTGCCACAAGGATTCACAACCCACTCAAGATTCACAACCAGATTCACAACTAGCTTTGATACCAAATGATGCAATCATGGTGAGAGGGTTTTCAAAGAAAACTGTCCAACCATACAGTGACAACAACGTAGTGAAAATAACACATAACAATATAGAAAATGGGGTAAATACACATTCCAAAATTCTTATTATCTTAAATTTGGATTACATACATTCTGCCACATCCAGGCATTCAACTTAGGCTCACAGGCCTACTTACAACATGCTCAAAATATAGTGCTCATACATGTGAGAAAAAATCCTATAGATCAATCCTTACAATCTTCTTAATCTAATTCCTCCTGATTGATTACTCTTCTAAAGATCTAATACAAGTTATATATCACATCTGCAGGTCAAGAAACATTTGCGTTGGCCAAAGATCATTAAAATCTCCAAGGAAGGAAACATAACGTGTGCAAGAACAAATCGGCCTCAAATCTGAAATATTTCCATGGTAGATGTGCATGATGAAGTGTGGACCTGTTTGCAAGGTTGAAGACACCGTTTAGAACAAATATAAACACACCATGAGGATCTGTGAGCAACAGGGGAAATCCGTGATCGATCCAACTAGATGTTAGGGTTTGAAATTATTTCGGGGCCAGAACCAAAAACTACCACTTAAACCAGAAGCAATAACTTACTAGAAAAGTATCCAAATGAGCTGAAAACTTGGAATAAGGCAATTGAGCACATCCACAATGAAATCTCAGGTACGCAAGATCTGGTGAGAAAACACGGGAAAACATTGGATCTACCAACTTGAACAGGAACAGGAACAAAATAAGAACAAAACTAAAAGGAAATATTTTTGGTTGATGCAAGATTGCCAAGAACCAAGGATGCTCCTACATCATTAATTTATTATGAATATAATCTAGACTATTTAAAGAATATTTTAATTTGTCACCTAACCATGTGATTAATTATTTATATGAAATTTGATTCTAGATAAAAATTTATATAGTGCATGTATTACTTAAAAATTAGATAAAACATCTATGCATACATGAGTGCATGTAATCATCAAAATGAACATAACACGATCATAATTGACTTCATATATAATCATCATATTAAATTCAACTGATATAAATAAACACAAATATGATAATATTAATTGATATAATGTATGTGAAATGGTCTATGAAATAACATGTTCAAAATGTATATGTCAAGTCCAACAGATATATTTAAATAAAACTATAAATCTATAGTCCATTTAAAATTTAAAACCATCTAACTATCATGTTGATCAATCAAATCAAGTCTCCTCTTTGTTCCTTTTTGATTAGATGTACCCACATCATACTATAAAAGAGTACAAGAAACTTGAAATTAGATTTAAATTTATTTAGAAATTTTTATATAATTAAACATATTTAAACTTGAAAATATAAAATTTTAGATAAAAATATAAATTTAATTAAATATCTAGTAAATACAATAAAAATGATTTTTAGTATGCATAAATTACCATATGATCATGTGAATATACTGGCACATTTTTTTCAGCGGGTAGCATAACTATCACTTGAGAAGATCCAAATGCCTAATCTACTATATCCTACATATTCATATAAAGCAAACAATATATTAAAACCTCGAATATATATATTTAAAAGATCTGTAAAATTTTTTTAGGAGATTTAGTAAATTTTACAACCTCGAATGATATGACCTCAGGATCATGTAGTTGAGATTGCCCATGCATAAATTATGACGATGTCTCAAGTGCACCTACGATGGGTATCTCATGAAATCCCTGCATATAGATGTACAATAGTTTGTATAGATAATTCATGCATGTGTATGTAAATGAACAAATTAAATTAGATATATGATGTGTATTTAATTTAAACTTAAAAAACTTTTGAAAGCACACACCTAAGCTGATGATGGCTATGGAGCACTCACCACAACTTGTGGTTGGTTAGTACTAGGTATCGTATGACCTCCCTGCATCTAGATATAATATATCATTTCACACATGTGTACACATTAAAAAAAATTAAATATATCCACACAAATTATTTAATATATATTCATTCAAGTACCTGACCAAAAGGTGAGCCCATATCTATAACACTCGACATATAGACATGATGATTTTGCATTTCAAGCATCGTGTGATCATGCGTCTACACCGAACACTTATTGAATTAATATTGTATTATATATATAATTTGATGTTATTATTTACATGAATTTTGCACATTTACAAAAACAAAAATTGAAGTTCAAAAGATGAACATACCTATGTAGGATGATGCTCATAATATAGTAAATCCATATATGACTCTATCCCAGATGCATGTGGGTCACCTGAAGTGGATGCCTGAGTATTCCTATTGCCTGAGCCTCCATGCTCTCTATTGACCACTTTATTCTCCACATGTGCAGTTTGATGAGTGAGATGTCATGAAAGTGAACTCAATGTTCCTAATGTCGATAGCATGGTCTTCTACTGAAATGTAGCGGGAACACCAAGAGAAGGAGGAGGAACAATAGGACAAATCAGAGCATGTCACAGAGGATCAACACGTGCTCCTAGTCTATGTTGGGGCATGCCAAGCCCAACTCCCTAAAATGACCTCATATCAAAATAGTTGGGTTTTAAACCCAACTCAAACTCAGCCCATAAATTTCTCAAAAAGTATAGGGGCACCTCAAAATTTCCATGTGGTGGACTATCAAACACCATCCACCATTTATCCCAAAAATGTGCAACTATCTTGGGGTGCCTACACCATAAAATTGAAAAAAAATTGGTGGGTGGAATTGGTTGGTTTTTTTTGGGGTTAAAAAAATATTGGCACATGGCTTTTTTGGTAATTTTAAAGTCACTTATTTCTTTATAAGATAATCCATCTGCATAGAATTGTCTCATCTCTTCTCTCCATTGATGGAACCTATCTAGGTTCGCATCAATAGATCGAACAAGATCGACAATATTTTTCATCGTAGATGCAAACCGTGCAAGATGGGGGGAATTATAGGCTCATTTTTAATCAGATCTATATTTCCCTGAATCACAATAAGATTTTCCCTAATTCTCTCTCAATTGATCATGATCTACTACGGGGGGTGGGGGGTTAGGAGGTGGAGAGTTTGGAGGTGTGGGGTTTTGTTTTAGTGGTGGGTTTGGATGTATGTGATCTACAAGAATTTGTGCATTAGGCATAAAATCATCTATGTTAAATTCTAGATCCATGTGAATGTAATCAAATGGCAACTGCATGTTAAACAATTAAAAAATATATATCAACAAACTAATTAAATAATGCACACAATTTGAAAGTTATTTAAAAATCACATTGAATGTGCACAAATTTAAAATATATTTAATTTGAAGACCATTCGATTTATAACATTAAAAAATCCATAACATTAAAAATTCATAGCATGTACACATTAAATTGAATCCATAAACTTATTTTTAGCTAGATATCACTTGATAATTAAACTATAGCCAAATTTGATGATATGCATTAATTAATTTATTTAAAATACATAAAACCACATGGATTAAGGTAAAGACTTAAGATTTATTTAAATAAATCACCATCAACATTTAAACTAGGATTTGGATAAAATGTATCAAGAATTGTGAGCTCACAAAAGGTTACAATATCAACAATGAGGCTTCTTTGAATCATTATTGGAAAAATTAAATAAGAAGATTAGAAATAGAGACTGTGAACATGAGGTGAGGAACCATTTAATTTCTATAGGTAAAGGACTAAAGAATGAAAAATAAGACACATGTAGATATATAACTTTGATTTCTCAAATTGGGTTTTAATAGGAGGTTAGGGGTTGTTTATAGTGTCTTTTATTACATATATAAAGGTGGAAAAAGAGAAGGAAAGGTCCCCAAGATAATTTAGGCTATGAACAACTCAAGAATGAGTTTCAAAATGGGTAAATGATGAAAACCATGTAGTTTAATTCAAGTAAAAATTATACTATATTCTATTTATATTAAAGGATTATTGTTAGACAAGGGTGCTCAATGGAGCTCATAAATATCAAGCCTATCATTAATTAACTAATTCATCAATAAGTAATTTATTCTTCTAAGTTTTTTATGGGCTTAGAGCTTTATCTTTTGGGGCAAGGGGAGGTTTACTCATAGGTGTGGTTGTTTCCCAACAAGAGTATATCTATAGAGATAAGGTATATCAATTGTGAATACATGTATTTATCAAGTATGACATAGAATTTAATTAAATCCAAGGACATAAATTGATTTATCGAAATTTTCAAATTTCATGATAAGAGACACAAGTTCTCTATAGTGGGACAAAGTAGTTAAGAATAAATTATAAGTTTAACACTAACATTAATTTATAATCTCATTCATTTTTCCCAAAGAATACTATTTAGATAAGAATAAGAAATTAATAGAAGACATTCAAAGGGATGCATACACAAAGACTTCACTAAATTTAAATTTAGTTGTACCATGAAATCATATTTATACATGTGAATTGGTTTGCATAATTTATCATGCAAAAATGGAACAAATTAGATCTTTACTATAAATTATTTAGAGATTTGATTACATGAAAACATATCTATGTCAAATAAAAAATGTAAGAAACCTCCAAGGAGCGATACTTCTAAAATTATGTGAAGTGAAAGTTAAGAACCAATGACAAGGAGGATGCAAAATAAAGTAAGGAAGGAGGGCAATTTCCAAATTGAAATTACTCAATTTGAGAAAGAGCAACATGATCATTCCTAATGAGAGTGAAACTTGTAACCATACTATAAATGAGAATTTTTAAACTATATAGTTCAGTATGGAAATGGTGTAACATCTATCAGCATGATCATTCCTAATGAGATCAACCTCGTAAATTTATTCTATGATTTGTTTCAAACTAGTTAAGAAACATCTCCTCATTTCTCAACACAAATGGTTACATTGAAAGTATTGATTGTACTTTCAAGTCAAGCACTATCTAAAAGGTGAAAATATTAGGGTTTTAGTTTACGTTTTTGGGTTTAGGTCCAAGGATTAAGGTCTAGGTATATTATTTTTTAAGGACCTATGTTTTTTAGAACCTAGGGTTTAGGGTTTTGAAAATTTGAAATTAAATGTGTCCAATTTAGGTTTATTTTTTATGGTTTTCGATTTACAATTTAACATTGTTTGTTTCATTGATGTTTTCAGTTAATTAAATGAAATTTAAAAACTATTAAATATTGAACTTAAATAAACTAAACAAAAAAAAAAACTAAATAACAATTATAAAACAAAAAGGGAAGATATAAAGCAAAAAAATGGCAGAATTCAACCAACCTGGACATCACTAAGGTTGGTTGTGTCGACGGGAGGAGGTGGTAGTGAAAATTTTCTTCAATCGGGCCCTTCAAAACGTGTTTGTGGTCTTCCTTCTCCTTCTGTGGCATAGCTCAAACTGACAGTGAAAATGAAATCACTATCACTTATTTTAAAAAATAAATAGCTTTAACAAACGCATACGCGTTTCAAAACGCGTATGCATTTCATAAATTGTATGTGTTTTAGGTTTGTGTACCTGAATCATAATGCATACACATTTTGGATTTAGGCTCGGGTACCTGATCCATAATGCGTATGCGTTTTATAAAAAACGTGTATGCATTTCCTATGAATTTTTTTGTTTTGGCCAAAACTTCCCCTCTTTGTGGACCCAATTTCTTTCTTTTACCCAAATGGTTAGATGAATGAACTATCATCATGCAAACAAGAAGTAATGATAGATGTGATGGATGATGGCTCATATTTTAAGTTAATTGCTTTCATAAAAAAATTATTCAATTTAGTTGGTCATCTCATTTGTTTGGTCCAACATAGTAGAAAAATCTGTAGATGTGTGCTCATTCTGCATCAACTTGAGCTCTGAACAATTAAAAAATAAGTACGCCTTCTTGGAAAAATTCACCATTTTTAAGGTCTTGACACTCATGTTTCATAATCAATTCTAAAAAATATGTTCCATAAGATTGTAAAGTCCCAACAGGATCTAGTGTAGGAATTTGTTTTAAAATCATTCTAGAATTATGAGCCGACTAAACACTCAACCCTTTGGCTCTACATATAAAAGATCCTTTGAGGAGGATATTATGGCCCATCTATCGGGTTCCTCAAAATAGCCTATGTGTTCCCTCATCCCTAATTTAGTAGATGGGATGGTAGAGAAAATTAGAAATTGTAGAGATGCAGAGCTGAAGGAAACGGAGGACACAATTACAGGATGGGAATCATTTCTACATTGGTTTGTAAAAAGAAATTGTTGTGCCCCTATCTCCAATGCATGGACTTATGATTTGGGAAATCTAGTTGTTTCTAATGTGTTTATAAATTTGGAATGCATCAGACACCTTGCTTCTGGGTATGATGAAAATATTAGAGTAATTAGGGCATTGGATGGAATTGTCTTAATGGATATAACCAGGGAGTTTATTTCTGAGGGTTTTAGACTCAATGTGGTCATAAGTAATGTTATAGACCTTGCTTATTTTAGAAAAAATATTGACAAGATAAAATTAGCTTTAGAGTGAAATGGATCCCTAGGTTTATCCGGAAAGGCTACACAAGAAGGTCATTGAGAATCCTTGACAATGAATCTGAACCTTTGGATGTCAAGTCTTTTGAAGACTATTTTAGAAGAATATATTGGGCATTAGTCTAGGTGTTGGGAGAAGATGCATAGTCAAAAAAGGAGATACCTCTTGTGTATATGGCTTTTGATATACAACATCTTTTTTCCAATAGTGACTTTGACTATGCTAGCTTTTAGCTGAGGCTATTCACAATCATTTGGTGGACATTAAGAGAAGTGGTACTTAAAGGTGAATTTCAAGTGGTATTCTCTCTATTTCCATATGCTTTATACAAAGGGAAAGATCATTTGAGCATAGTTTTACAACTAAACATGAAAGATAGAGAGGGGAACGATCTCCCAGTGCAATTTTGGACCCATATTTGGGAAAATTGTTGTAGTGAGTCCAACTATGTTATTTTTGAGAATTGCTTTGTAAGACAAGACATGAAAAGGTTGGGTCTACCTAGAATCAGATTTTACAAGGAAATTTTGTATTTCCTTAGGCCCAAAGATAGGAGAGTGGAGTTAGGATTATGACATGACTGGGGAGATTATAGCCTCTATGATAGCTTAGTTGTTATTAGAGTGTATGGGTGCCCTCAAGACCCTCATGTACTTCACCCAGGTTGGCATTCATGGAAATTATATGGAAATCGAATGAGCCTAATCATTTAAGGAAACAAAAGAAAGAGTCTTTCATCCCTTATGTTACTACCTTTTCATATTTCACTTCAATCAGAGATGGGTTAGGTAGGATGAAATAAATTCTTGGGAAATACAAGTTATTTTAGGTAAAAGCAAAGGATTTTGACCTTGAAGGTTTCATACACAAGGTCAATAAAAGTATCACAAGGTCTAATTTTTTCCATCGGGTTTATGAAAATAATTGTTATAAGAAATTATAAGGATGAATATGAGGTAGCTAACAAAAAGGTGAAATAGGTTGCATTCATAAAGGTAGAGGCTTCCAGGACAAAGAAGGATAAGGATTATCCTGGAGCATTTTTTGATATTGATGACCCAATTTCCAAGATTCGGGTGGTGCTGAAGAATTTTGGTAGACTTGTAGGTAAGGCCCTTGCCCTGGAAGAGAAATAAGTAAAGCGACCTAGACTTAACCTTTCTATCAAAAGGTCTTAGGGGCTTTTATTAGACAAAATGTGCAATCAGACCCACCACAGGTCACTCCCTCTCCTCCCCCTCAAATAATTAGTGTGGATTATCCCCCAAGAGAGAAACCATAGAAGAGGATGAAAGTTGAGCAACCACCATTTTCTTTATACTATCCCATCAATTTAGATGAAAGTGAAGATGTTCATATCACCATGGATGAAATTCAACAATATATATCATCCCCCCCAAGACAAAATATTATTGGCCTTCTTCAGCAAAGGTTCGAGTTGGATGTGGCTATGGGCAGAGATAACATCAATGATGTGAGGGAATTTGCATCTTCACAATTCATTTTTTATGATGATTTTGTAAAATCCCAAGAGTTTAAATATTTTTTTATGTGATCAAAGAGGGATGATTACCGTAAAAGAGTTTGGTTGGCACAAGCAAATGTGCCTAGAGAAAACTATGATGAATTAGCTACAAAGGTAAGGGAATAAATGAATTTTGAGTCCAAAAACATTACACCTGAAGAAGGGAGAAGAATGGTGCAAGATAGTGAATTTCTACTACTCCTTTAATGGGACATTGCTTCTACAATTGTCTTTGATACTATTAGGAAATAAGAAGGATAAGTTTTTTGCATAGAAGAGGAAGTAGAGATGGCATTGTCAGGATCAAGGTTCAACCCACATTGGGAAGCCTTTGCAATCTGATCACTTTCCCCAACTACAAATAAGCCTATGATTATTGAAGCATTGAGGGATATCAAAGGGAGCTTGATTGTAAAGAGGGTGTCTGACACCTTTTCCCTTGAAGTTGCCGCATTAGTGGTAGATGTTGCCAAGTTTAATGAATCTATTGTTTGAAGGTTGCAAGAAAGACTTGTCACATTATTGAAGGAACATATTGATCTCACAAAAGCTTAAAACCAATATTGGCTCAAAAATATCCCTTCTTGCAAGTATGTAGGAAGAAGGCTACTCTCTTATAGTTCCCCCTACTCATGTGATTATTGAAAATAAAGAGATTAAAGAAAATATTCAAATGCTAGAAGAGAAAATGAAGAATGCTTAGCATACACAACAAAATGAGAATGTGTGCATTGTAACATGCATCTTAGATCATAGACTATCTAAAATCTTAAGAATGTTGGAAGATACTCATGTATCATATGTGAATCTGAGAGGTGACGTTACTAGAATAAGTGGGGATTAAGAGCGGCTCAAATGTATATTTGAAAAATGGAATCATAGATTTACATCTTTGCAAGGTATATATAAGGGATATGCAAACACATATGATGTTGCACCTGGTATCCATCTTACTTTTGATATTGTTAAGATGGAACATAATCATAAGGGTATATGGAAAGTATGATTGAAGTTGCACAAGAAAAAATGAACTATCTCTTAAATGTTGAAAATAGGGTTGTAACTCACCTATCAAAAGATAATGGGGAGTTGAATACCTTAGAGAAATGGAATGATAGTTTCAATTTTGTAATCTCTATAGCCCTCCTTCTGATTTACAAAGATGAAAAAGTTGATATAAATGAGCTTAATTCTTATTTAGATAGGTTGATGAGTCTGTGAATGTAGTTTTGGTTTCTTCAGCCCCTTAAAGGCATAAGAGACCCATCATGTATGTGACTCTAGCTAGCCCATCTCCTAAAATAATTCATTCTATTGGTGGGGTTCCAGTCACTATTGACTTTTTAGACATTTACATGAGATTTTTACAATCTATGATGTCCTCCTATAAATTTTTAGTTCATACTTACAATAATAGAAGGAATCAACAAAATTTGAATCAACCAACTTCTTTACCACCTTCTCAACCAAGTCTTCCTCCAGCGCCTATTCAATATGATCTTGTCGAGCAACTTCGCATTACTCTTGCCAAGATCTCACTATGGGATTTGCATCAGACTGCTCTAGTTTATCAAGGTATGCTTCAAGAAGCTTTGAAAAATATTATCTTGCCTTCTTTTTCTAGGTTGACAAATGTTAATACATTGATGGCTCATATTCATGTAGATTTGCCAGATATTACGTTCTATCTACATGAACCCCCACCTTTGGAAGTACAAAAGCAAGTGGATCATTTAATGATAATAATCAACATTAACAATATTGGTATTAGGCATGCTCTCATTGACATCATTTTGGATCTCAATGTATGTATCATTGACTTATTACCTGAGATTAAAATTGATTCATCTTTTCTTTATTCTTCTTCTTTGTACATTATTAGATTCCATAATGTTGGTCGAAAAGCCTTAGGCATGATAATCTTTCCTTTGAGATTGGGACCTATTATCGTACCCACCTTGGTTTATGTTATGTCAGGTCCTTTACCTTATAAAATTCTCTTGGGAAGACCCTAGAGTCATGCTTTGGGAGTGGTTACATCTACTATGCATTGTTGTATAATTTTTTTTGCTAATAATGAAGTAATCACAATCAAGTTTAACCCTGGTGTTATACACCTTTTTGAAATGACAATTTTTGGTCGAACCTCAATTGCTTCTACTCTTAAATATTGCATTCATTTGTTATCTTCTAATGCATTGACACCCACTTTGGTAGTACCTATTTTAAAGGTTATTCCTAATATGGATGTCCATAAGGAAGATCATCTCAAAGTAGAGAATCCAAAGTCCACCCCTTCTACTTCTTCTTTTGAATCAAATGCATGTCTTGGTGATGAAATGGTGCTCCTTGGACTTTATTGAATCTTTTATTAGGGATTATAAGGTCAATCCCATGCATCTAGACATTTTGACAATATCATACACCTCTATCAAGAAAGATGATTATCCTTCCATTGAGAAAGATGGCCATGCTCTGCTAATAAGAATGATTGTACTCCCATTGAGAAAGATAATAGCACTTTTTTTAAGGAGGATAATGTTTGTATTCCCATCAAGAAGGATGATTGTGATCCTATAAAGGAGTATGATACCTATAGTTGGAATGATTCTCTTTAAGTTGATCCTCCTCCTAAACTCAAGAATTACAAATACATTATGGCCCTAGTTTCAACCTTTTGCCTAAGTATGGTTATGGACGTAAAGGTTATGGGCATAACGAGCAAGGAATTCAAGTGTTGATAGAGTTTTATCTTCATGAACTTATAATATGGGACTTGGATACCATCATTTTAAACCAAAATTTAGGAGGAAACCATGGTTAAAAGTCAACATGATTTTTGCCAAAAATTCTTCTCTGAATTAGTTCACCCTAAATTGATTGAAAATAGGGTAGATTCTAATGAATTTCCTCTAGATGTGTTCTCTTTCGAAGAAGAACTAGATGAATTCTTAGGTGTCAACTCTCATTTACCTTCTTATTACCATAAACAGTTATTCTTGTATCTCTTGAATAAGCAGACGCACTTTGCATAATCCATTATGAGCATTGATGAGAAGGCCCTTTGTCTAATGTGGATGATAATGTTCCTATATCTCATCCTAAATACCATAGTACTCTCCTCAATGGAGATAATGTTGATGTTTTCATGGACCCTAAGTCTTCTAAAAAAGTTATTAAGATTGGAAGTGTCTTTCTCTAGAAGAATCTAAACAACATTCTAATTTATTACATTCTCATTATAATATTTTTTCTTGGTCATAGGAGGACATGCCTAGTATCAATGAGTTTGTGGTGGTTTACAATATCATTCTATGTCTTGATGCTAAGCTTGTTAATAAAATAATCTGAAAGATGAATCTCAAGGTTTCCCTATCGGTCAAGACTGAGATAGAAAAGATGTTAAAAGTTGGCTTTATTTGTCCTATTGACTATTCACCTTGGATATAAAATATTTTTGTTATCAACAAGCCTAATGGTCATATTGATAATTTCATTAGTTTTCATGATCTTAATAAGGATTCTATTAAGAATAATGTTTCATTTCCTAATATTGATATGACTGTAGACTCAACCATAGGCCATACCTTATTTTCCTTCATGGATGGCTTCTTGGGATAAAATCAAATTTATATTAACCTAGAAGATCTGTATAAGACAACCTTTACTACCCCTTGGGGTACCTTCTATTATGTGGTCATGTTGTTTGGGTTAAAGAATGTTGGGGAAACTTACCAACAGGTGATTACCCTAATCTTCCATGCCTTAATTCATAATATTTTAGAATATTACATTGATGACATCTTGGCTAAGTCTACGACTCATCAAGATCACATTGAAAATATTTGTCTTATCTTTGAAAGGCTTTGACTCTATAAGATGATACTAAATCCTCTTAAGTTTATTTTTGGTGTGAACACTAGTAAACTTCTGGGATTTATCATCCCTCATCATGGAATCAAAGTCGACACAAATAAAACTGATGCAATGCTAACATGCCTCCTAAAACATCTCGCAATTACATAGTGTAGACATGGAAAATGTACAATTCAATCTGACGTGCTTGATCCTGATTACTAACAACATTTCCTCCTAAATCATACTCTCAACTTATCATCACCTTTTCATTTCTTAATTAGATAAACCATTATTTATTTAATTAAGTCTTTCTCCTCTGTTGATTAAATTAATCAATTTAATTTAATTAACCTTATATCTCTGTTTATTTAAATAATTCATTTTATTTAAATCACGTCCTTAAAGTCTTCTCATTAAATTGAATAAATTAAACCTTATTTAATTTTATCTAACACTATCCTCTTTAGTTAAATAAATCAAATAATTTATTTAATTAATCTTTTTCTTCTCAATTCTTGATTTAAATCAACTCATAAATTTGAGTCAAAATTGTCAAATCATCTAATCTCTTATTAAATTGATCAAATCTTGATTAATTTAATCTCAATCACTAAAATCCTCTAGAGAATGCAACTTGCACAATAAATCAATTACTTTGATTTATTAAATTGCCTATTTTCTCTCAACATGGAATAAAAGGGGAATATTCCCTCAAATTTGAATTCAAATTCAAATGGGCTTGGTCCTTCCAACAAGGCATTTAAGGCCTCTTACATGTCCTTGTGCATTGAGCCAAGTGACATTAACTCTATTTCTTTCTCCCTCCAACATGTCACATTCAAATTTCAAATTTGAATCTCATGGCATTTATCATGTACATTGACCAAAATTTGCTCATTCCTCAACCATTCACATCTTGACAAGTGGCACTTGGCCATTGGATGTTGAATGATCCCACATTGCTTATTTTCACTCTCTCTTCCATTTTGGAAATCTATAAATGAGAAACTCTTCCTCTCATTCTAACATCCATAATTTGAGTAAACTTATTATACTCAAATCCATCTTCAAGCATAGCCATTTCATCTAGTTTTATCAAATTCTTAGCTAGGTTATCCAGGAATTCAACCATCAAGTGGATCAAATCATCAAATCTTACAAAGGAGTTGGGAAAGGGCTAATTTTGACATACCAATTGGCACCAACTCCCCCATGGGATTGATAGTTGTTCATTAAAATAGGATATATTTGCTTTCATTTGCATTGTTCTTCATTTTTTTCCTATATTAATGTTTCAATCTAATTTCATGGGGAGTCCTTGTTTTTAACTTGCATATCATCTAATAAGATTGTTTGTTTGTTGTGTTTGTGCAGGTATGAAATTGGAGTTCACACATTGTTTGCAAGAGAAGATTTAGGCAGTTCATAGATTTGTATCTCAGTTGGTTGATCACACCCTTCCATTCACATGTTTATTGAAGAAATATTTCCACTTTTGATGGGATGATGAGTGTGAAAAGGCTTTTGAGTCAATCAAAAGTTATTTGGCCAATCCTCCTATCCTAATGTTGTTTGTGTAGGATAGACCTTTTTTTCTTTAATTCTTTACATCACCTCATGCCTTAGCAACTTTATTAGCTCAACATGATGATGATGGTAGAGAAAGATTAGTCTACTACATTAGTCATATTCTATTTGATTATGAAACTTGTTATTATTCCATGGAAAAACAATTTATTGCTCTCATTTTTGCAACACAGAAGTTACAGTATTATCTTCTTCATGTTGAAACCCATGTTATCGTGAAAAATTATCTTCTTAAACATTTGTCTACTAGAATCGGTATTTCTAGAAGGTTGGAAAAATGGGTAATTTTTCTCTCAGTTTGACATCAAGTTTTTAACATATAAAGAAATCAAAGGTCAAGTTGTTGCTAATAAATTGGTAGAAGCTCCCTCATCTCAATCCTTCCCTAATCTGGATTTATTTCTAGATGAAAATATCTTTGGAGTAGACCATGAACCTATATGGGAGATGTACTTTGATGGATCGAGATGTCAAACTGGATTCGGGGATAGTGTAGTTTTAATCTCACCCAAAGGCAAGCCAGTTCCTATATCTTCTTTATTGGAATTTCATTGTACTAATAACATCACTAAGTACAAATCCCTTATTATTGGCTTGGATGCAGTGATGATATTGAACATTAAACATCTTCACATCCATGGTGATTCTAAGCTTATTGTAAATCAAATTATAGGAATGTATCAAGCTAAGTAGAATAATCTATCTCAGTATCGAGATTTATCTTTGTCCTTGCTTGATCATTTTTCTTCTTTCACAATAGATATTGTTCCTAGGACATAAAATTGACACACAAAAGCAATGGCAAGTGTAGCCTCCCTTGTATATTTGGATGATGGTATAGAAGAATACCACTTTGTGGTTTACATTCTCCACTCTCCTATTGTCTCAAATCAACCTAAACCCAATGTTTTAGTGTGTGCTCACATAGACTCAAGGGAATGGTATTCTCACATTTATAATTATTTGAACACTGGAAATTTTCTCAATGATGTGACTAAAAATGATCAAACTTGGATATGAAATCTTTCAATCTAATATATCATATTTTGTAATGTTCTTTATCAAAAATCTTACTATGGTCTTCTTCTTCGGTGTCTCACTAAGCCTGAAATTTTCCTTTCCCTTCAAGAATTCCATTCAAGCTCTGAGGGTGGAAATTTTGGTGGTAAATCCTTGGTGCATCAGTTGAATCACATGGGATACTTTTGGAAAACAATGGAGTAGGATTCCTTTTCCTTTGTCAAGAAGTTTCCTCAATGTCAACAACATAGTAATCTCATTTGAGATCCTATAAGAGCTTCAAAATCAAACCTCTCCTTGGCCATTTGCAAAATGGGGGTTGGATATTATTGGAAAAATATCACCTCCTTCTTCTAAAGGACATACCTTCATCATCACTGCTACTAGTTACTTTATGAAATGGGTTGAAGTTTTTTTACTTTGATTCATGAACACTAAATTAATTTGTAGTTTTCTTCTAGCAATAACATTGCTCATTTCAGATTACCTTCTACCCTTGTTTCTAAAAATGGTACTTCATTTAAGAACAAAGAGGTGAACCAATTCCTAGAAAAAAAATCATATTTAGCACCACTTTTCTACACCATATTATCCTCAGTCTAATGGCCAAGTTGAAGCATCTAATAAAACTCTTGAGTTGATTCTCTAAAAAATAGTAAACAAACATGATAAAGATTGACATACTCAATTAACGTATGACTTGTGGGCCTATCACACGAGTGTTTGTATGGCTACTAGTACAACATTATATAGCCTCATGTATGGTATCGAGGCTATCATGCCTTTAGAGTTGTAAATTTTGTCTTTCTAAGTTTCCCTTAAAGGGTTGATTCATGATGAAACTTACCATACTGATCATTTATATCAGCTTGAGTTTCTTGATGAGTGTCGATTGTAGGACCTCAAAAATATCCAAGCTTATCAATAATATATTTATAAATATTACAATCAAGGTGTTTTGTCTCCAACTTTTAAGGTAGGTGATCTCGTTCTCTATGAGAATCAGAGAAATGTAAATGTGCCACTTGATCAAAAGGGTAAATTAAACCCTAATTGATTATGTCCTTATATAATCATATCCATGTAAGGTTCTAGTTCCTATGGAATATTTTTTATGGATGGAATTCCTCTAAAAAAACCAATCAATGCAATGCATCTTCATCGATACTATGTATAGTGTCCATGTTGCATACACATGATGCTCATCCCTCAAGGATTGTAATTCATTGTGCTATGAAATTTCTTCATCAACATATTTTCTCAATTTATGTTATGATTTGAACATGTGTATGTAGTTAATTTCTTTAATTAGGAATTATATATTATATGCACGTGTTTTATTATGTTGTGTATTGGTGTATTGTGTTTTATTAGTACCTTTTGGTTAGGCATTTAGACCATCCTTATATTTAATTAAGCATACATCCAATGTATGTTTATTATATCATGATAGCATCTAATCTAAACATATATCCATAAACATTAATCTATCACATAGCCATACATGAAAGTAAAGGTACAAATAAGAATACCATGATGATGTACAAAATCTCATATATATCAAAATGTCATATAATGTATCACACCCCTATATAAAAATGTGGTAATTATATATCTTTATATGTATGTACATCAAAAAAATGCTATATATCAAAAATATATGATCAGGTATACAAAAATTTGCATGGAGAAATGAGCCTCGAGCCCCCAGATGCATGATTGTCTCAGACCCTCTGGTGCTAGTGGTGGTGGTGGAGGTGGATGTTGGATAGGCATGTATGAATAGGAATTATGAGACCATGACATGGACATGCTCCATGCCTATAGCCCTCGAATCTCTCCTCTGATATATGTGACATCCTCTCAAACCTTGACCTGTCACTCATGGGCATGTTGTAGATCCTACTAGAGCTTCTACACCTGGGGATCGACAACTAGCCTCACTACCTCCACCTGCCTATTGAGGCTATTCAATCAATTATGTAGGGAATCATGTGGTGCTATAACACTCTTTTCCCATTTCACAGTCTCATCTCACTCAACTAGTGCAAATCAAAGCTCTGTCGATAACTAATATCGATGCCTAGCCATAGTGGAAAGGTCAGTGATCCTTTGAATGGCCTCCACATGTACCTCCTCATAGGCTATCCTTAGCCATGCTGCAAACTCAAAAAGGTGGGCATGTCACCCTGCTAAAGCTAGCCTGCAAATTTCTAAGATTCTCCCCTAGATTGGCATGGTTGGGGCCACCTCTAGAATACATCACACAATGAATGTGATCCACTCATGTGTGTCCAATACAACCATAGAGATATTGGATGCTATATATACTAGATCATATCAAATAATATACATATATATATATATGAGATAAACTAAAATAAAAGCACTAAAAGGAAATAACATGTATCACATCCGTACCTAGGTCTCTAGTCTGTTAGTGTGGATTAGGGGTGCTACACTCAAACCCACTACTACCATTGTAGGAGGTGTGCCTACCTAGCCTGAAGGTGGGGTTGTTGAGATTGGGACTAGTGGTGGAGGTGATGATATCCTTCATCATTGTCTTAGCCTCTCTATTTCTCCACCCACCATTGCCTCACCTCCTCACTGATGTCACTTGTGCACCAGCATTAATTGTGGAGCATTTATTGGGAAAATAGAGACGAGACCAATTGTCACCCACCATTCTATAAATTCATGGGTGATGTCGGCATCATCAATCACGAGGAAAAAAGGTTGGTCTTCCTTTTTCAATCCATCATCACTAATAGCGAAGTCCACAGTGGTCATTCAAGGATGATTGCTTTCCTAAGATACGCTCCTAGCTAATTGCATGCACATGGGTGGTGAGAGGGATAGTCTGCACCTACCCAAATTGTTGGGTGACTTGATACGAATAATAGGGGACAATGATATGAATTGATCACCCCGCTAGGAGTTGATCATGATGCATCCTCTATAACTACTACCTATCAATGGGCTAGATCCCCATCCTCCTATAAGGATTCCATCTAACATCCCATGCTCACAAAGAATCAAAATTTAATCTCCAAAATACAACATATTCATAGCACCAGTCACACACTAGAGGGTATGCATGTGCCATGGGAATACCATGTGTTAGGCTTTAGGGGTACCTAAGTGGCCCCATACATTAGATGTGATGAAACACCCACACCTATAATAGCATACAAACGGTGAGGTTATGGTACTTGAAACAAAGAAAAATAAAGTTTTAATCAAGGTGAATGGATCAAGATGACAAACCACTATTTTTCTTATGGATGTTTCACTCAATTATGAGGGCCAAAACTCCAAAATAGCAATCAAAAACTAATCCTAATTGTTATAGCAACAATAAGGGAAGTTTAGGAAGGTTAGAATAGTATGTACCTTGTGGAAAACTTGTTGTTTTTAGGTCATTAAGGACTCGTTCGCCTTTAGTGGTGAATGGGTCCCTATTAGGGTTTCTGAAAACTAAGATTTGGGTTCTATTCCTTGATGTCTACACTTCTATCTCCTCAATGCTCGGCTCTCAAAAATTTGAACCAAATTATCTAGCCATTTTTTCGTGTTCTTGTAATGTAGATGACAACTTTCACATTTTTTCTTTAATCTTGTTCTCCACTTGATCTTCAACCTAAATCCTGCAAACACACATCAAAGGGGAGAAAAATTTGTTGATTGTTAGAGGATAGGGGATTGCCTAAGTTAAACCTTGTTTAAGTAATTAAGTTACCTTATGATGAAACAATGAAATAAGGACATGAAATATGAAGTAAACATACCTTTGATGAAGCCTTGGAATGTAAATTTGTAAACTAACATGAAGTGGCCATGTAGAATGTAGATCTTGATCTTGAATTGGATATGAAACAATGCTTGCAAATAGATCTTCAATGCTACATCAACACACGCTAGATCAACCACATGTTTGATGCACTAAGCCTTTGACATGATGATATGATCTTTAATTGTTGCAATGAAAATTTAATAATCTACCCTTGAATGTCTTTGAAATACTCTTGAAGTGCTCTATAATTCTCTTGTGAATGTACTCTTGATTTATTATGAAGATCTAGGATGAAACTATGTGAATTAACCTTATATGTATACTAAATCTAAGGATTAACCCCAAAATTCAAATTAGCCAAGTCGACATTAGGGTAAAAGCAAGAATTTGCGTCCATGAAGAGGGAAATTTTTAGCCAAAAAATATATCTCATAGAAAACGCATACACGTTATTAAAAAACGTGTATGCGTTATGCATTGGGTACCCAAGCCTAAAAAAATATGCATGCGTTAAAAAATGCGTACACGTTATATAACGTGTATGTATTTTATAACATGTACAAGTCATTTATTTAAAAAAATTAAATACCTTTTAGAAACGCATATGCATTTTGAAATGCAAAACGTGTACGCACTTCTAAAAAACATTTAGTTTTTAAATAATCAACAAATAAAGAACACATATGTGTTTTGTAACGCGTACACATTTTTAAAAAGGCATACGCATTATTAAAAATTTGAATCTCCAATCCACATTTAGCCTTGGTTTTAGGCTCAAGAAAGGCTTGGCAATCCGACCCTTAGCCTTTGACCTACAACTAAAAAACTAAGGCAAATTGAAGAAGAATGTCCAACTTTGGCGATATGGCTGATGGACTTTTTTTCTAAATCAATCTATAAAATTAAAATCCATTAGAGAACACGGTTTCTAGTTTCCAAATATATAATTTTTATTAAGATTGGATTATATTTGTTATTTTTTAATTAATTTCTAAGAAAACTACTCCTTAAACTTGAAATATTAGGCTTTTTTTGCTTTTTAATAACTTTTTTTGGTTAAGTTTCTTGTAAAAAATTATATGGCATCAATCTTCAGAAAATTCTCTACACAATAAAAAAAAAATCAAAACATGTTTAGTTTAGGTCCAATTATGTTGTATGTACACGTTGATATTTATAAAAAACAATTAAGGCCAATAAAAATTCAATAAAAAAATATTCAAAAAAAATTAAAAAAACAAATCCTGATCAATCTTCATGTTGTTAGCTTTCTTTCTCCAAAAGTAACTATAAAAATACTTTTATTTGGGTCAAAAAGTGGTGTATGTACACGTGCATGGTATGGTAAAAAAATAGGGACTTTAAAAAAGTGGTTTTTATACATTCCTATCAAAATTTAATTTCTATCATCCGGTTATTTGAATAAATTACATATTTGGAAACTAGATTCAAAATGATAAATTTCATATTACTGATTTATTTAAGATTCATTATGTAAGTGCCTCAAATTTTCAATACAAGTGAGACAAATTTTGAAAAAAAAGCAAAAACACTTCCACTTTTTGAGCTTTTTGTGGACCCAACTTCTTGCATTAGCCCATTAGATATAGGATTCAAAATCATCAAAATCCCACCACAAATAAATTCAAAAATGGGGGTCCTTAGCAAGGAGGACCCATTCGCCACCTTGGGCGAATGGGTCCTAGCACAATTTTCTAGGACCTAGCTTCGGGGAGGTGAAATAACATCAAAAAACTACCTCAAGTATGCCAAAAAATGGGTGTCCTAGGTTAGGAGGACCCATTCTCCCAAAGTGGATAATGGGTCCTAGCACAATTCTCTAGGACACCAACTTTGCAAATGTAAATGTTATGCAATATCATTAATGGGTGTCACGATAGATCCCTGAAAAATGTAATTAATAAGGCTTAAAATTGAATTAAAGGGCCAATTAATCTTAATTAACCATAATTAATTAATGAAGCCCTAGATTAGTTTGAAAGTGTAGGAAAATAGTGTACAATACCGTAAATAAGGCACAACTAAGTAGATTTTATTAAAAAGGGCCCTAGAGTCAATGTGAATGTGTACAACATATTACAACACTGAATCAATGCAACATTAGGTTCATTTATTGTTAATTATTTCCAAATGCAAGAAAAAGGGATACTTTTTCCATTAATATATTTTCCCCCACTTTAGTGAGAGTTTTCCCCTATGAAAAACTCACACTAAAGTAGACACTCAAGACACTTAAGTATGTAGCAATAACAAATATACATAGTCATACCCTATCAAAGGCCAAGAAAAACAAAGAAAAATAAAGGATCAAGCACAACCATTCCAACACAATGTGAAACATGGTTGTTTGTCTACAACATGCATGCTCACTCTAGGGTAGTGGAACCTCAGTTCATCAACTAGGCGAGTTATCCCAATGAGGTGGAAAATGAGAGAGTCATATTAGCCTCCCATACCATACCGAAGTTGTCCTATTGACAACTTTGATAAGGAACCACAATGCTATGCTTTTGAATGTCATGTCTATAAGTTCTTGTTAAAGGGGATTTTTCTTTGTTCATGTAAGGTCTTCTTCTTAGGGAACATCATGCCTAATGTCTCCAAGAGAGGACAAGTTAAAGAGTATCAGATCACCACTTATGGGATGCCTCTTTCTTCACATCATGCCACCAAGGGAGATCGTATGCTTAGAAATATTGCATTCTTGGAGGACATCAAACCCAATGACACTACCAAGAAAAGGAAACATTACAAGAAAAAAGAAAATCATGCCATGAAATATGTAGAAAGATGTCATCGATGTATGCCCCCACTTTAAAGTGGTTGCTAACACCATTACTATGAGCAACTGCTTTACAATAGCCAATGTTTTGTCCTATGACATGAGAGATTTCCACAGAAAACCCTATGCCAAGTCATATGTTTCTGAAATAAAGCTATGCCATGAAAAAGGAGGGAAGGTTTGCTCCAAAAAATACATAAGGGATCTATGGATTCGGGGTTAGTATGTCTTTTCTACAATGTTGTGTTTAGAGCTTGGAACTGTCATCATTCCCTAAATACTCATAGAAATGGAAGAATGATGCAAAATGAGTGAAAATAAATAAAAATCCTTTTGGGTCAACATGGAAGAGACCTAAATGTCTTGATGCCTTGCATCATCCCCAAAATGGAAACACAAGATAAATGAAAAAGATAAAGGAAAAGCTTTTGGGTCAACATGGAAGAGACCTAAATGACTCAATGCCTTGTGTCATCCCAAAAAGAAAACACAAGATAAAGGAAATATTTTTGTGACATAGAGAAGAATGTAGATACATATAGAGGAATGCACGAAAAGAGAGAGATACATCAAATGAAACATTATGGGGGATCACATTATGCACATGCAATCACATAAAGAAAATCAAAAATCAAAATAGTAGTAAGGTACATGTGAGTCAACCTATAGCATTTCATCTGCATCCCAATCTCGGTCTATATAAATGGAATGTGGACAACTAGCCAAAGGGACAACAACAAGTGCCGAACCAAGGGAAGCACCAAGTTCAACACTCTTTCTATGAGATTTTTCATTTAAGTTCATAGAAGAAGAAAACAATGTATTCGATCCATTATGCACTTGTTCATCTATGTTTGCAATGTCAATGTCATCATCTAGATTAATCACAATGGGAGGTCGAATGACAATGTTCATGGAATGATCTTGTTTATGTTGTGTTGAGAGTATAGGATCCTCATGCATTGCTTCAGGTAAGTTTGAATTTTTATTTTCTATTTTGTTCTTGTCTTCTTTAGTCTATAGCATACAAGAAATATCATGATTTCTATGCCTACGCTCTCTAGCATTTCAATTTCATTTCAATCTATTGTCAATTTGTGTTTATGTAAGGGTGGGTTTGTCAAGCATAGGTTTCTTCTCTTCCTTTGGAGAAATGGAAGAAACAATAAGAGGTTGTTCAACCACTTTCTCTTTAACTTTGTGCACTTGTTTAATTTTAGGAGAGACAACGTGATTGCTTTGGTTATCACGTGCTATCTTATAAGGAATTGCAAGAGGATTTTTTATAGGTTGTTCTTGGATGTTTTTTGGTTCACTCATTGTTTCATCAAGGTTAGGTGATTCATTCATAGGTTGAGGCATGTTTTGAAGGGATAATCTTTCTATGTGCTTTGCCTTGAACTTTTGATATAATTTGAAAAATAATTCCTCATGAGGTTTAATAGGTTCCATAGGCTCGAGCCAAAATAAATTTAATAAAAAATTGCCTCAAGAAGACGCAAGATTAAACCCACTATGATGCACAATAAAGATATCATTTCCAAATGGAAATTTTAAACATTTATGCACAACTAAAGGAATGAAATTCATGGAGAGAAGCCATGGGTAGCCTAAATTCACACAAAATTGGTCTAATTGCGAGATGATGGTGAATGATACATTTAATATTTTCAGTCCAAATTTTAAAGGGAGATCTATCAAGCCTATTGTAGGACAGGAAAAGTCATTATGCATCTTGATCCATTCTTTTGATTTGTCATATGTATCTTGATAAATTTCATGCATGAATATGAATTCTTCAGTGATCACATTCTCTCTACATACAAGGTCAATTAATATCCCATTAGTGGGTTTATCATTGATTCAACTAGCTATGTAAAGAGGACCATCAGGTGCACATTTAAGTATATAATTTTTTGAGAAATAAATATCAAGAGAATTTTTAGTTGAGCCCTTATGAGGTTTAGCTTTGATAAATCCTACCATTCTAATTATTTTTTCTTCATTGTCATCTTTCATGTTTTCATCATCTTTGTTAGCATTCATCACACCATTCTTTGTTTCACTAGCTTTGACAAATGAAATAGTTTGTTTCGGCATTAGATAGGTAAAGATTTGTAAATATTGGTTAGGAGGGGCTATAGAATTATTACCTTGATCATTCACACCTCCGATTTGAATTTGATTGATGTCAATAAGGTATTCCACAAGATATTTGAGTTGCTTACAATATTTTGTACCATGTCCACTTTGTTGGTGATAAGGGCAATAAGACTTTCATCGAAAGCTTGTAGGCAAAGGAATATTAGGATCATGCTCTTTAACATGAGGTAGGGTAAGCGTGTTCTTTTCAATAAGCTGCAACATGATATTATGAAGGGTATCAAGTAGAGGAGTGAACTCTCTATTCCTATCCTCAAAAGAATTTTTCGTCTATATAGCAGTCACTTGGTTATTGGTTTCTTGACTTGGTTGAGGGGAATCCAGTTGTAAAAATCCCTTATTCTGATTCTTGAAAGGTTGGTAACTATTTTGAATTGTGGATTCGAACCTTTCAGGATGACTAGGGGGATTTTTCAAATCACAACCACAAGTCATATTTTGATAATCATGAAGGGTTGTACACAATTGTGTAAAGGATGGAAATTTCAAAATTTCAAGTTTGCTTTGGAGTTTATTTTGTAAGTTGGCAATGAACATTCATTGAAGGTCGGTATCAAGAATCTTAATGTTTACTTGTGAATAAAGTGTTTGGTATCTTGCTATGAAATCAATCACCTTCTCATTGTCCTTTTGTTTGCATTTCATTAAATCAAAAAGGGTCATCTTGGGACCCATGTGAATATGGAAGTGGTTGTAAAAGGAATTAAAAAGTTCATTGAATGAACCAATTTAATTATTCAGTAAAGAAGAGAACCACTCTAAAGTAGTATCCTCCAAGGATCTAGGAAATAACTTAACCAAAAGTTTGTCTTCAAAAATAAAATCACTTCACAAGGTTATAAAAGTGGAAACATGGCTAACAGGATCTCCTTTCCCACCATATTTCTTGAATTTGGGAACTTATATACCTTGTGCAATTTGTGCTCTTAATATCTCAAAGGATAGCAGATTGGTTTTAATGTATTGCAAAGGTTGACCATTGATGTTTTGTTGTAAGGTTACAACTTGTTTTTGAAGGGATGTCATAGTTTGCAAAACAAGTTAAGGAAAGCATCATTGTGATTGTAAGATGGAGGGTAATAAGGTGGAGTAGTGTATGTATGCGGAGGGCAAGTGAATTGTAAGTTGGTAAAGGTGATGGTTGAGGATATATATTGTATTTGAATGCACAAAGCTAGAAGGATTCCCTCTAGGAATGCCTAAGGAAGTGTACATAGTGCTAGTGGGTATGAATGTTGTGGTAGGTTGAAATATTGTGGTAGGTTGAAAGGTTGTGGTAGATTGAAGGGTTGTGGTAGGCTGAGTATTAGTGTACATCATTATTGTCAAAGATGGAATTGGAGTTCCACCTTGGCTTTGAGTACACCCCAAAGCTTGAGTACAAGTAGTGATGGTAGGGATGATGTTATTAACATTAAGCACATTGGTTGTAGGAAATGAAGTCATGGGAAATGAAGTATGCAAACTATGATCCATAGAGGGTTGATTGTCAACACTATCAGAAGGAGAGCAAGAAAACCCAAGATCCACATCGAGTGAGATATCGCAGGATGAAATGAGCCTTGAACTACGTCTTATAATAGTATTGCTAATAGGACACCAAGTTGTAAAGCTCATAAAAGTTTTACAAACTTAGTGTGCAAACCCAAAATGGAAAGAGGCAATGCAATGACCTAGAATGAAATACAATTTTCAGATTCTGAATAGTAAAATTTACTAATTACACAATGCAATAAACTGAAAATAAAATGTAAATGAAATTTTGAATTTTGACAATGCAATCATTGAAGAAAATTAAGCTAGATGAAATGAGTTTAATGAAACAACAAATTAGAAAACTAAAATAGAAATGTAATAGTAGCAAACAAAAGCCTAAAACAAACATTTCAAATTGCAAAAAAAATAGATCAGCACCTGATCAGGGACTCATTTGCCTTTAGTGGTGAATGGGTCCTAGATGAGGATTTTTCAAATGTTTTTACTAATTTTTAAGTGTTTTTCAATGAGTTTTAGATGCCAAAAAATGTACGTCAAGCCTAATTAGAAACTCATTCACCCCATGTGGTGAATGGGTCCTAGATTAGGGTTTTTTAATAGTTTTTGATAGATTTTTAAGCTTTTTTCAATGTGTTTCAGTTTAGGCTCTATAGCAGTAACTTTTAGTTTCAGATTTTTGCAAATGTACTATGAAATGAAATTTAAAAAGGTAATGAAATGATAAATGCAAAGACCTAATTTTTAATACAATTTTGTTTTGATTTGTCTTTGAATTTTTCAAATTTAAAGGATGCAAAACAATGCAATTCTAAATTGTAGATGAGATGCAAATGAATGCAAGATATAACCTAGGATGAGAAGAAAGACTCTAAGATCAGAAAAATTCAATATTCAATAAGTCAGGTTCACCAAAATGAAACAAAGAAAAAAAATGGTTTTAATCAAGGTGAATGGATCAAGATGACAAACCACTATTTTTCTTAGGGATGTTTCACTCAATTATGAGGGCCAAAATGCCAAAATAACAATCAAAAACTAATCCTAACTGTTATAGCAACAATAAGGGAAGTTTTGGAAGGTTGAAATAGTCTGTACCTTGTTGAAAACTTGTTTTTAGGTCACTGAGGACTCATTCGCCTTTAGTGGCGAATGGGTCCCTATTAGGGTTTCTGAAAACTAAGTTCTGAGTTTTTTTCCTTGATGTTTGCACTTCCAGCTTCTCAGTGCTCAGCTCTCAAAAATATGAAAAAAAAATTGTAGACTTGTTTTCATGTTCTTGTAATGTAGATGACAACTTTACATCTTGACAACTTTGACAATTTTGCTTCAATCTTGTTCTCCACTTGATCTTCAAACTAAATCCTACAAACACACATCAAAGGGGAGAAAAACTTGTTGATTGTTAGAGGATAGGGGCTTACCTAATTCAAACCCCGTTTAGGTAATTAAACCTTATGATGAAACAATGAAATAAGGACATGAAACATGAAGTAAAGATACCTTTTATGAAGTCTCAGAATGTAAATTTGCAAAATAACATGAAATGGCCATGTAGAATGTAGATCTTGATCTTGAATTGGATATGAAACTGTGTTGTTAAAATATGTGGTCTAATTAGAAAGTAAACTAACACACCAATGAAACATTAGATTGAAAGAAACTAATTTAGAAAAGACAAATGAAAACTCTAAATAACAGCAACTCCTTTAAATTCATCCCATTGTTCTTTATCTCCAAGGATTCGATTCAAGTTACTGGCTCTCAGTTGGTTTAAGCAGCAGCTTGTTTAGAATGACAACTTAGGAGAACAATATTGATGTAAAATGCATGTCCATTGCTAATGATTTTAAGCTATGAAATTGAAGAAATTAAAATGCTATGATATTGCTAAAATGTTGATATGCTGATTTGAATGCAACTATAGTAACTACGCATGAAATCTAGGATGAAATCTACTTACCAAATGGCTGTATTTATAAATTTTTGAAAGGCAAGAATATAGTTGGTGAAGATCAACGGTTGAGTTTCAAACTTGTCAACATGAATGGTGTGAGATCTGGAAGTTGAGAGAAAGATGGAAGGTGTTTTCAACCCACAAAACTATCTTCATTCAAAAATGGAGACAAACATGGCATTTGTCTTTTCATTAATTGAAAAGTTAGTTGAAAATTGAGGATAAATCCTAATTAAATAAATGAATTTATTTAATTTTATGTGACATTTAATTTGGAAACTTCCATAATTAAATAATTAATATTTAATTATGTGAGAGGTGAAAAAGATGTGAATTAGAAGAATATTCCATAATTTGAATTTAAACATTCAAACTTTAGAAATAAAATGATAATTAAATAAATAAATTATAAAATTTATTTAATTTAATTAAGAGGAAAATAGAAATAATTAAATAAACTTATTTATTTAATTAAACTAGAAGAATTAGAAAAATGAACAATATAAATAAATAATTAATTTTATTTATATGTAGATGACTTTAGAATATTAATTAAATAATTCATATTTAATTAATTGACAAGTTTGATTGACCATGACCATTTTTAGATGTATACATTTTTCCCCTCTTTGAAGTGATGTGTTTTACGCATTGCTTCAAAAAAAAAAATTGATTTTGCAAATTTCCCCCTGATTTTGAAAATTTACCAATGCTATATGCCCCCTCGAGAGATAAATCGCGTGATTTGATTGATGATGATGATGATTTGAAATAACTTAGATGATTGTTTGGAATGAAATTGATGATTTAGCTCTTGAATTAGCATTCTGTATAGTAAAAAATGAAAATAACTTCCCTTTTTACCCCCTTGAAAGGTGGAAAAGGTGAAAAGTCATTGTCATTTGAATAGTAACTTGTGGTAGTTTGCAAAGCTCTAAGAGAGATTTTCGCAATGCCAATCCATTACGAGCATCACCGATTCGAGCGAGCCCGCCGTCATCAGAGACCAGTTGTGTATGGACCTCTGGTAAGTTGACTTGATCCTTCCTTGTGAATTTGAAATCGTATTTTTGAAGAATTTTTTTGTTTTTTTAAATTTTTAAGATTTTCGTAGTTCTTCTTTAGCGCATGCGAACCGTAGTTTAGCGCATAGGTGTGATAAATTACCATATACAAACTAGCACATAGATTAAGAACATTACCGCATAGATGTGTAGATTAGTGCATAGACTGAAATAGCGCATAGGACAGTATGAGTAGCGCATAGATGAAATCTGCCTGCGTAGGATGCCAGATTAGCGCATAAGCATGATCAGCGCATAGATGAGATAAAGTAGCACATACGCATGATAGAATAGTGCATGGGTGGTTTAGCACATTGAAGGTCTATTTTAGTGCATAGATTTGATAGAATTATGTATTGATGAGATAACACATTGCACCTTTTTTTTAGCGCATGCATGGAGTAAAGTTGCGCATTCATGATATAGCGCATCCATGAACTGTTTTAGCACATCCATGAGATTTTCTGAATTTGACTTTTGAAGTGAAATTGATATGATGTCTTGATGATTGTTGCTAGATTAGCCAACTGATTTTATGCATTTGAATAACATCAAGGACAGATTAGCCTGATTTTGATAAATTTATCTTCGTGTTTGAAGATCAAATAGTAATAATTCTGATAAATTTGCTTTCCTGTTTGAGAGACAAATAGTAAATGATAGATTTTGATAAATTTGCTTTCCCGATTGAAGGACAAATAGTATTGATTGACTGTTAAGTCAATTGACTACTATAAATTTGTTTCCATGCGATATGAAAAACAAATAGATTAGGATTTATTTGCCTTCCTGCTTGAAGAACAAATAAGATTTAATTTGATTGAGTTGATTGCCTATTTGATACAATTGATAAATTTGCGTGATGTACTGATTTGATTAGATGATTTTGAGCATTCCTTGCTGATTGATTTGTGTTTAATGTTGTAAAGGATGATTTTAATCTCCTCTAGATTGGAGAGACATTTCCCCGCACATGGGATATTGTTCCTCGACTGTCTCAGGCCAATTTAGAGGTGATATACCAGTGTGGGTTGAGTCCACTATTGAGGATCTCGTAGTATAGGATCAATAGGGAACTATTGATGGCCTTAGCTAAGAGGTGGCATAGTGAGCACAACACCTTTCACCTATCGACGCGAGAGATTACCATGGCACTAGAGGATGTATACAGGATTTTGGGTATCCCTATAGTTGGTGAGCTTGTGATCTATGATCACAAGGAGATTGGAGGGACCGATGCGTTGAGACGAGTCTTTTAGGATCCTCATGCAGGCGGGTATGAGATTTCCTAGAAGGATATGGTAGAGAGTTATGCCCCAGTGCCTTCGGTGTTAGCAGGGTTCATCAGTGGTTTCCTTTGTCTTGATCACAGGTCAAAGGGACTATCAGTTGGTTGGGGTCGGATCCTGGAGGACATGCTTCTCCATTAGACTAGATATGCATGGGGGTCATGCATGCTTTCCCGTCTGTATCACGATCTTCATCAGGTGGTGTACACAAATAGGAATATTCTCTCATGTGGAGCTACTCTTCTACAGATATGGGCATGGGAGCATTTTTCTATTACTCGCCCCATTGTTCAGAGAGATCGCCCGCTTGGCCATCCATACATTTATGCCTACACAGGTCCCCTTGTCCAGCCAATGCTGGGAAAATTAGATTATTGGCGGTGCATGCTAGATGACTTGGATATAGTCATCTAGAGATCATATCTAGATTGTGATCCCTGGGAGGTTGATGATGTAGAGCTGCCCTACTGTACCAGATCAAGATATTTGATTGGGTGTACTCCATTTATTATAGAGTAATTCTTGGTTATGCGGGTACTGGGACAGTATGGGTTAGTACGATGATGCCGTACGGTGTGGCACACTATGCTAGGTGCTAGGAGGATGTGCCAGAGTGGGGTCCATTTGTGACGATAGAGGCTGCCAGAGCAGAGTACACAAATCTTCAGCCAGATCATTGGGTGATACATCCAAAGGTGACAGATGCAGGGATGACAGATGAGTATGCAGCTTATTTTTACACACATCCCTTTCCTAGATTTACCAGCCTAAAGGAGCCTGTTGCATTATTGGGAGGACTAGTTATACAGTGGGCACGACAGCGGCCACGAGCATAGGCAGAGGTTGGGGCATAGGTACAAGTACCAATAGAGGCAGAGGATGTGGTGTCTATGGATGTTGATGATGAGGATGATGAGGATGAGGAGGTGGAGTTAGATAGCTCGTAGGATAGTTGTGATGACGGTGTGGATGATGGAGGTGATGGGGGTGGAGGTCAGAGGTTCTTCTTTGATGTACCCTTCAGGATGAGGCCTCGGACAAAAAGAGTAGTGGACCAGCCGAGTACTTCAGCCCCACGGATCACTATTAGGGCTCCTTCACAAGGACAGGTGGATACCTTGTAGGTAGAGGTTCAGACTCTTCGGAGTCAATTAGCACAGGCACAGGTGACTATCAGCCAGCTATAGTCACAACTTGCACAGCCACCACTTCTTGACCCACAGGTAGTTCAGCTTACGGTAGAGTGAGATAGATTCTAAGAATGATGCATATAGGCCAAGGGGGTAGCTGAGAGACTCCTGAGATCAGTCGAGAGCACCTCTATTGGAGAGGTTGTAAAAGAGGGACTAGAGACCACTCGGGAGGCCGAGTATTACAGGATGAGATATTTTGAGGCAGCACCACCCGAGAGGAGGATTGTCTATACATAGCCAGGTACTCGGTCAGAGACCCATTCACGCAGCCACACCAGGAGTGCAACTAGGAGTGTGGGATAGCCAGTCAGACGGGAGATCAAGTCTTCTGGGAGTAGAGATCTAGTGAGACCTACCGCCTAGGGACATAGTAGTAGCCATGTGCCACAGCCGGATGCCCCACAGTGATCAGTGATTGATGCATCTATTCATTTTATTTTATATATCTTGTTAAAACATTTGATATCCTTGTAAACCTGGACATTTGTTTTGATGATATTTATATGCATGTTCTATGGATTCATGTATGCATTTTATTTCTATATGCTATGTCATTTATGATTATGAATGATGATATAGTGTGATATGAATTGCAAATGATAATGTTTTTATTTTATGCAATGTATGATGATGCAATGATGATATGATGTAGGATGTGTTATGATGAAACGATTTCTAATAGGATGATTTATGATTCAATCTAAAATGATTTTCCTTTATGATGTATGTAATGAATGAAATGGATGCAAGATGTAATGATGAATGATTTTAATGAGATGATATGTCCTAAAAAAGATTAATATGAATGAGACCTAATAATGAAAAAGAAAAGTGATATGAATGAATATGAGAATGGAAATATGAAAATAATAATGATGACCTAAATGAAAAGTTATGGTGAAACGAGATGTAATAAATGATAATGTAATGAATGATAATGCAATGAGATGAAATGAATATGATATAAATGAGATGATTTTTTAATGAAATGTACTGATGAATGCTACACACATGATATGAAAATTATATATATATGAACTAAAATGAATAATGATCATAATGATAATAATAATAATGATAAATAAATGATATGGATTGGTGTAATAATGGAAAGATGAAATGCAATGATAATGATAATGATGATGTGAAATGAATGAAATGGATGATAATGCAATGAGATGAAATGAATGATCCATTAATGATATGTACTTTGTGAATGGTTATGCACATGAGAATGATATGATATTTGAAGATGGATAATGATCATGATGAACTAAATGAGATCGAATAATAATGATAATGATGTAAAAATGGAAATATGCCAATGCAATGATAACCTAAATGAATAGTCATGGTGAAATGATATGCAATGAATGATAATGTAATGATGAAAATGCAATGAGATGCAATAAATGTCCAAGTGTACTCAATTGTTGTCTGAAAAGATATACGAGAATTTTTCCAATCTTCAAAAAAAAATCTACTTAGACAGCCCCCAAATGCAAATCTAAATGAATCATGCAGTCCTAGAATGTAGTAATGAAACATTTTCCTATTTGCCATTCCATGAACCAATGTTGCGCATGTTTTTCATCATTGATCCTTTTGATATGTTGAAAGTTAGTGCAAGCATCAAAGGGTATATTAGCATCGCTGATGACCTGAGTACTGCTTTCATGATGTTTGATGTAGCAAGTTAATACAAGCATCAAGGTATAATTGAACCAAGATGACCTGAGTATAGTTTTCATAAACAGATAAAATTTAACCATTTTCCTATACAAATTCTGAAATGTCATCAATGATACATTGTAGAGCATGTCCCACGACAAATTTGCATAATACTAGTGATTAGCTTACAAACAGAAAGCAAAGAAAAATCATAATCCATCCTTGTGATTCTAGTTCAGCACATCATTGAACCACTCCAAAGATATGATGTCATCAAATGTAAAAATAACAATTCAACTTATGCTTTAAGTTTGTCATTCATTTTATTTAGATTAAGATCATCCAATTTGTTTCAATTTTCTGTCAAACAATCGTTTAGACTTGGTTTAATTGGAAAAGTTTGTTGTTTTCGATATTCCAATGTGTGATACATGTTGCTTGTTTTTCTGTCAAGAAGCTCCAAGAAGCGAATTGCCCCCTAATGACCTTGTACTCTGACTCCTGCTAGACACAACTAGTGCTAAGGATAACCCTAACCATCAAGCCATGATGAAATCCTTATCGTTTCAAGGAGATGTTATGACGTATGATGTGGATGTGATGGCTAGGCATGTATGTGATACTGATGAAAGATGGATATGAAGAATGTATCCCAATAGATGAGAGAGCCAAACAAAATCACAAACAATGCCTGTTTGCCAGGTTTTCACCATTTGTTTTTATTGCACTTTTCCCTGATTTTATGATTTTTTTGTTGTTACTAAGATGCCTGTTTGCCAGGTTTTCATCAAGGAAACGATTTTTTTATTCTTTTGATTTTTTGATTTTTTTTCTTTTTGATTTTTGATTTTTTTGTATTTTTGCTCTTTTTGATTTTTTTTTTGTATTTTTGTAGGACTTTTTACAATGTTTTTAATATTTTTTAGGCATAAAACTTCTTTAGGTGAATTTTGTTGGTTGTATCTTCAAACAGGTCCCCTTCTGATGTTGACAACTGATATGCCCCCGATCCATATGTTGCAATGATAACGAACTGGCCCAACCAATTAGGTTTGAACTTGCCTTTCTTTTCCTAATCCTACTGATTACGAGGGTTTTCTTTGAGAACGAAGTCAACCACTTCAAAATTTTGTGGTCTGACTCTTTGATTGTAGCTGTCAGACATAATTTTTTGATACCCCTTTAAATGATTAACTACAGTTTGATGTCATTCATCAAGCAGTTCCAACTCTTACAACCTTGATACTCTGTAGTCTTCATCATTGATCAACCCCTTTGGTGATACTCGAAGTGAGGGAATTTTGACTTCTAATGGTAGAATAGCTTCTGCTCCATAGACCAAAGCATAGGGAGTAGCACCTTTTGGTGTGTGAATACTTGTTCTATATGCCCACAATGTTGTATTTAATCGGACATGTCAATCACGACCTGCCTCATTCACTGTTTTATTCAAAATCTTCAGAATCATTTTTTTTGAAGCCTCAACTTGACCATTCCCTTGTGGATAGTAAGGTGTAGAGAACCTGTTTTGGATGTGAAATATTTCACATAATTCATCAACATCCTAATTTTTAAAGGGTCTTTCATTGTTTGTGATAATGGAGTTGGGAATACCATATCGACAGATGATATAGTTCAAAATGAATGAAGAAATTTGTTTACCAGTAACAGTTGTTAGGGGAACAACTTCAATCCACTTAGTAAAATACTATGTGGCTGTGATAATGAACTTGTGTCCATTTGAAGATGATGGATGTATCTTACCAACCAGATCCAATCCCCACTGAGTGAAAGGCCATGTTGTGGTGAAGGGTTGTAATTCCTGAGTAGAAGCATGAATGAGATTCCCATGAATTTGACATTTTGTACATTTGTTAACAAAAATGAATGATTCCTTCTCCATGGTTGGCCAGTAGTAACCCAATCTAATAAGTTTCTTTGCTAAGGTGAGTCTGCTTGAGTGTGTCCCACAAATTCCACCATGTACCTCTTGTAAGGCCTTTTCTGATTCATCGTGTTTGAGACATCTAAGGAGGGTACCATCCAGACCACATCGGTATAAGATATCAGCAATTAAGGTGTAACGAGAGGATTGACAGATGAAATTCCTTTTCTACTTTCTAGACAAATCTAAAGGTAAAATTGTATTCTTTAGGTAAGTATAGATTTGGCCATACAAGGGAGAATCGGAACTAGAGTAGAGATGTGATTGTAAGACCTTTCCTGATAGTGCTCGGGAAGAGTATCAAGTTTCCCATCCTATAGTGCCTTTGAAAGGTTTTCACTATTGGATATGCTTTTTATTTTTCTCTTTTCTTGATCTAATACTACCTTTGTTAGGTTTTCACCATTAAATATTTCTTTTATGTTATTTATTTCATAGCTGAGAAACTTGGCACTTTCTTGTCGAAAACTTTGATCTTGTGATTCCTTGATGGAACATGTTTCCGGTTGGGATGAACAAAGGAAGTTTATGATGGTTTCATCATTTGGAAAATTTGGGATATCAATTGGTGTAATTTGTTCCCAATCAATGAGTTCAGGATGGATCAAAGGAAATGGATCATTAGGATGAGTAAGGTCATTGGCCATTAGGGTCATGATGCTATTATTAGCTTTGTTATGAGAAAGATCTAGGATGGTATCCTCCTGTGGATGATCTATCTCACTTTGAATCAAATCGTTCTCACTTGAGTCGTGATCGCTTAGTAGAACGTAATCAAGTAGAGGCCTTGAGCTTTCCCCTTATAGGAATGTGGGTGTGAATTTATGTATGACATCCACCTTTTTATCCCTCCATAATTTATCATCAAAGATGGTGTCCTACTCATATTCATTGGAGTCAGTGTCAAAATTATTGTCTTGAATTCTCATAATTGTTTCAGCTAACTCCTCGTTGGACATTCTTTGTACTACTTCTTCCTTTGTATCTTCACCGTATCCTAACCCAATCTCATCCTTTGGGTGCATTGTTTTCAGTTGGATAGGCTCAACAATTTCCTCCTTTCTCTTTCCAATAGGGCATTTTCCTTCATAACCCATTTGTTGCATTATTGCATAACCTTTTCCATATTGCTCTGTGGGTAACTTGACATGTTGCACTGATTCTTCTTCATCTTTATAGAGCCAATCAAGGATAGCTCTATCTTCCATTTCATTTTCTTTGATAAATACTCCATTAAACTTGGTGATGGGAACTGAAGTTGAGGCTAAAGCTATTGTAGCGTGTTGTATGAATGTTGATGGTTGACCATGTGATCTTGGAGATATGGGTAGATTAGATATACATAAGGAATATTCTCCCACCCCATTATCTTTCAATTTTAGCTTGGTGCCAAAATTGCTTATCATTTCTCTTGGTTGTTCATTGTATTTGGAGGTAGAAATGGCCAAAGCCTCTCTATTATGTGGGACGAATGTGTCCTGAGTTGCTCTTAGGTTAGAGCAAGTTTGACTGCTAATGTGATTAGTAGGTACTGTTACTTCCTTTCCATCATATGTAAACTTCAAGCATTGATGATAAGTAGATGGAACAGCTTGCATGTCATGGATCCATGGACGACCCAGGGTGATCCCACAAACCTGGTTTACAATTTTTGAGAGGAACTGATTTTTGTTGAAATCACATATTTTTAGAAAATATAATGATTTAAGCCTTTAAAAGTTCCATTTTCAGGATTCCAATTGAAGAGGGTTTGATCAAACCACCTTAGATCAAACCCCCTTGGATATAACCTTGTTACTTTTAAACCATACATATAAATGAGTCTCCTTTACACCTATCAAAATGCTGATAAAAAATCACTTTTGATTTACCTTTTGGGGGATCAAATGAATTAATTTAAAATTTATTTCAAATTATTATGGTAGTCCTCGAAATGAGCTATCCCATGAATATAATTTTAATATGTTTTGGTTTTATTATGAATGTGTTTTTTTAGTTTTATTAAACATAGGTTTTTCACCGAAAATCAAGCTCTCTATTTTGTACATGTGGAAAAATAGAAAATTATCAAAATAATTTTTTTTTAAATATTTTCGTGCTGGGTATTGATGTCCTTGATCCATTAAAAAAAAAAAAAAATTGAATTTTGATACATATAGAAAAATTTATGTTGTATACAGTCTGCCTATGTCTGAATTGTTATTGGTTTGACTTCAAAACTCTATTAAGGAAAAAATATTCAATGAAAAACTATGAGACCAAATGAAAGTGCTAGATATCATAGTTACAAATCTAAATTTGAAAAAATTAGAATTTTATCCTTCATACAGAAACATTTATGTTGTATACGGTGAGCGTCACTTTTTAAAAATGTTGTTTTCTGAAAAAAACCATTTTTTGTGGGAGATGGAAAAAGAAGTGTAATATTATTCCAAAAAATTTGAAAAAAATATTTTTAGAATCTACAAAAAAAATTTGATGAGACTCTAGTTTGCATCATCTTCAAATTACTCACGGTTTAGCCGCTATAGGTGCCCGAAAGTGAAGATTTAGATAAAAATATTAATTTCAGTGTCTAGTTTGGCAAAAAATTGTAAACCACTATTGTGGGATCACCCCCCAAGAGTATGTTATAAGATAGATCCCAATCTAGAACCTGACAAAAGGTATTCTTCACAACAAGTCCCACTCTGATTGGTAACATGGTGAGGCCTTTTGAAGCTCTTTCCTCATCATCGTATTCCTTGATTGTAATTTTCCTTCGTGGATCTATAGATTCTTTTGAATATCCCAAATCAAGGACCAATTTCAAAGTACAAATGTTTAATCCAGCTCCCCCATCTATTAGGACATGTCTAATTTGGGTTTTGTGAACCATGACCTCCACATAAAGTGATGAATTATGTGGATGGTTCATGGATCAGTCATCCTTCTCAGTGAAGGATAAACATGTGGATGAGGACAAGTGTCCCACCATGGCTTGAAATTTATTGATATCCAGATCAGGAGACACAGTTGTCTCAACAAGCACTTTTTCCAAATTGTCCTTATGTACAGGCAATAATTTCAAGAGCTCCAAGATAGAAATTTGGGCCGATGTTTTTCGTATTTGATTGACCAAATTGTATTGACTTGGAGGGGGAATTGCCACCTTAGATGAGCTTCCTTTTACAATGATTTTGGCTTGTCCCCTTTTTGTAGCATTGACTTCTCAATATTCTTGCTTACCTTTGATTCTGATAGTATTGATTTGTTGATCGTCCATGTAAATATGATTGACAATGGTGTTGTAGACATGATTAATATTCTTACCTTTGTCACTCAAAGATTCCCCTTTTTGATAATTGGGGAGAGGATCCTTGAATCGGCTTATTAGCATATTAGCAATATCATAGCATTTTAAGTTCTTCAATTTCATAGCTTAAAATCATTCGCAATGGACATGCATTTTACATCAATCTTGTTCTCCTAAGTTGTCATTCTAAACAAGTTGCTTCTTAAATGAACTGAGAGCCAGTATCTTGAATCGAATCCTTGGAGATAAAGAACAATGGGACAAATTTGAAGGAGTTGTTATTTAGAGTTTGTATTTGTCTATTCATTAATTGAAAAGTTAGTTGAAAATTGAGGATAAATCCTAATTAAAATTTATTTAATTATATGTGACATGTAATTTGGAAACTTCCATAATTAAATAATTAATATTTAATTATGTGAGAGGTGAAAAAGATATGAATTAGAATAATATTCCATAATTCGAATTTAAACATTCAAACTTTAGAAATAAAATGATAATTAAATAAATAAATTATAAAATTTATTTTATTTAATTAAGAGGAAAATAGCAATAATTAAATAGACTTATTTATTTAATTAAACTAGAAGAATTAGAAAAATGAACAATATAAATAAATAATTAATTTTATTTATATGTAGATGACTTTAGAATATTAACTAAATAATTCATATTTAATTAATTAATAGGTTTGATTGACCGTGACCATTTTTAGATGTATACATAAATAATGCTTGCAAATAGATTTTCAATGCTACATCAACACACACTAGCTCAGCCACATGTTTGATACACTATGTGTAGACATAGAAAATGTACAATTCAATCTGACGTGCTTGATCTTGATTACTAACAATATTTCTTCCTGGATCACACTCTAAGATTATCATCACCTTTCATCTCTTAATTAAATAAATCATTATTTATTTGATTAAGTCTTTCTCCTCTATTGATTAAATTAATCAATTTAATTTAATTAACCTTATATCTCGGTTTAATTAAATTAATCATTTTGTTTGGTTAAAGTCTCTAAAGTCTTCTTATTAAATTGAACAAATTAAACCTTATTTAATTTAACCTAACATTTCCCCTTTTAGTTAAATAAATCAAAAACATTTATTTAATTAACCTTTCCTCTCAATTCTTGACTTAAATCAATTCATAAATTTAAGTCTAAATTGTCACATCTCCTAATTCTTCATTATATTAATTAATCTTTGATTATTTTAATCCTAATCTATGTCACATCCTCTATCTTTTACCACTTGCACATGAAAATAGAATTAATTCATTTATTAAATCTCTATTTTCCCTTGCATGGCATAAAAAGGAATATTCCCTCAAATTTGAATTCAAATACAAATGGACTTGGTCCTTCCAACAAGGAATTTAATGCCTCTTACATGTCCTTTGCATTGAGCCAAGTGACATTACCTCCATTTCCTTCTCCCTCCAACATGTCACATTCAAATTACAAATTTGAATATCATGGCATTTATCATGCACATTGACCAAAATGTGTCCATTCCTCCTCCAATCACATGTGGACAAGTGGCCTCTTCTCATTGGTTGGTCTTTTGTCCCACATTCACCTAAATCCTTCAAACTTTCATTTTTTAAATCTATAAATGAGAGAGTATTCCTCTCATTCTATCATCCACAATTTGAGTAAACTTATTATACTCAAATCCATATTCAAGCATAGCCATTCTCATCTCTTTTTATCAAGTTCTTAGCTAGGTTATGCAATAATTCAACTATCAAGTGGATCAAATCATCAAAGATTACAAAGGATTTGGGAAAGGGCTGATTTTGACACATCAATTGGTACCAACTCCCCCATGGTATCATGAGTTTGCTTGCTTAATTAGGATTTTATTTTCATTTTTCATATTTTGTTCTTCATTTTCCTAGTTTAAGCTTTTGTAAATGGATTTCATGGGGAATCCTTGTTTTTAACTTGCATATGATCTAATATTGTGTTTTTTTTTTGTATTTGTGTAGGTACAAAACTAGGGTTCACACTATGTCTTTGACATGATGATATGATCTTTAATTGTTGCAATGAAACTTCAATAATCTTCCCTTGAATGTCTTTGAAATGCTATTGAAGTGCTCTATAATTCTCTTATGAATGTACTCTTGATATCTTATGGAGATCTAGGATGAAACTATGTGAATTAACCTTATATTTATACTAAATCTATGGATTAACCTCAAAATTCAAATAATCCAAGTCAACATCAGATCTAGGATTCAAAATCATTAAAATACTACCATAAATAAATTTAAAAAGGGGGTCCTAAGCAACGAGGGCCCATTCACCACCTTGGGAAAATGGGTTCTAGCATAATTTTCTAGGACCTAGCTTTGGGGAGGTGAAATAACATCGAAAATCCACCTCAAGTATGTCAAAAAAGGGGTGTCCTAGGTTAGGAGGACCCATTCACCCAAAGTTGTGAATGGATCCTAGCATAATTTTTTAGGATACCAACTTTTCAAATGTAAATGTTATGCAATATCATTAATGGGTGTTGGGATAGATCCTTGAAAAATACATTTAATAAGGCTTGAATATGAATTAAAGGGCCAATTAAGCTCAATTAACCATAATTAATTAATGAATCCCTAGATTACTATGAAATTATAGGAAAACACTTTACAACACCCTAAATAAGGCACAATTAAGCACATTTTATTAAAAAAGGCCCTAGAGTCAATGTCGATGTGTACAACACATTACAACATTGAATCAAGGAAACATTAGGTTCATTTGTTGTTAATTATTTCCAAATGCAAGAAAAAGGGATACTTTTTCAATTAATACAGTACTAATAATCTATATACTGCCTGAGGTCCTGGTAGATATGTGCCAGCATGCTCTGACCCCGGGTGAATATCTAATGCTCCTCCATCACCTGAATGCAATGGATGAGGCCCACATGTAGGTGTGAGCCTCGCCCATCCATCATGATGTGAAGGGTGATTGTAATTATCATGACTCGACATACAAGTGGTATCGCCACTTGCTCAAGCCATCTAATGTAGATGTGGCTTGTGGTATCCACTAGGACTATTTTCCCCATACAATATTGTTGCCTCTAGTGGGCATCTTGTACTGTCTACACCTCATCATATTCCACCTTTTATCCCTAGACAAGTATCCCAGTGATGTGGTATACACCCTCTAGCATGAAATTCATCTCTCTCATTTCTAGGTGGAAGCTAGAGGTTGTTGGAAGCTTTGAAACATGAGCATGAGGTATGGATGGTTGTGTTGGTTGTTCCTATGTTGTCATTGATGTCAACATGGTGATAACTATATGGGAAGTCTGCTTGGTTTATCAAAAGTTGTTCTCTATCAGTAATACTATTTTATGATGGATTAGTGTGTTGGTATTTGAATCTGGAATTCACCACAAGATATGATATGACTCTAATCTCTTAACCATGTTTTCTTGACTCATTCAGATAGCTATATCCTCGATCTTGAGATGTCTTTTGTTGTGGGCAGAAATTTATCTCCAACAAAGTTTAACTCCGTATCCTACTATTGCTTTGTGTTTGGCATACTATGTGGAAGACTCTGCATTCTTATAAGGTAAAAATTCTTATGCTATAGTTTTTTTGATAGTACCTTTGTTGGTAGTATGAGGGAAATTAATGTGTTCCCAGATCTACAAGGTGTTTTCTTTGAGGATTATTTGTTGGTTTGGAGAATTGTGTTCTAGTCTTGGATGACTTAGCGAATGCAATATATTATGAAGACTATTTATGTTTTATGGATGATAGTTGGCTTCATGTAATGCACTACGTGGATAACATGTTTAAATCTTATATGGTGTTGACGAAGAAGGTTTTGATTATTTTGTGTTCATCTAATTAGGCCGGCCTAATTGATGGATAAGATATACTTGTATATGTTAGAAACCAAGATCAGACATGCAAACCAAAAGGCCTTCCATTGAGAGAAAAACAATAAAAATCAAGAGTTTTGCATGAAGATGTGCAAATTAATATATTCAGAATTAAGATATTACAAGAGATTATTTGTTTTATCAAAGAAATTGTATGCAACCCTAATGTTGACCTAAAAGGGAAACCCTAGTGTGCACACTTAATAATTAATCAATTATTAATGTGCCTAAGTTTAGCTTAAATAACTAAAGGAATAAGTGACTTAATTAATTAAGTGTAATAACTTATTACTCTAACACCCCCCCTTAAGATGAACTTAGGAAGTAGCTAAAACACTTGAAAAAAGATGCATGAAAGAAAAGATGGGTCCTGACAACTAGGCCTGATCAGGTACCCATGTACAAATGCAATAATGAGGTAGAGAAGGAAAACCCAGTGGGACAAAACCTCCCTACAATGAGATGACCTGCTGCAAAGAAGCATTGAAAGAACATTGTGGAGTAACACTGGAACCTGAATCTAGCAAGCAAGGAAAGATAATTTTGTTTACAAGAAACCATATCAGAATCATAATAATGCAATAGAAGACTCGATGCCATGGAACACTCAAAAAATCCAAACTGGAACAACCTTGGAATCCATAAAGAAATAGTAGATTATATGAATGAAGTGCAAAGATGCAAGTTGCACCCTCCCAACTACCAAAATATCCAAGTAATCTCTAAAACACCCATCGGGCCAAATCTAGAATAATTATAAACCTAGGATAGATAAATAAATAAGTGCATGGATAGAAACATAGAGCTCCTCAATACCTTTCCAACGCCGCAAAGATAGTGAAATACAGAGATCATGGCAAAAAGTTATGAGCTCGGAAGTGATAAATGAATATCTGACTTCAAATAGAAATAAATTTAGTAAAACATAAAAATATTGAAAATTAAACTATACCAATGGAAATTTCTCGGAACCAGCTTTCTGGTGATATCTCATTTTCCCAATTTCAACACCATATGCCCAAGTTATGCTAAAAAGAAAACAATTGCTCCTCTAGGGCAAACTAGGGTTAGGAGGGGGCAAAATAGGTCTTACAGTCACTGACGTCATGCTGATGTCAGTGGTTTAGGAGCATAAATTTGACGGCTTGGAGGCCGTCAAGGAAAAAAAGAACCCCCCCTACCAGAAAAAAAAAATTATGTCGCCGGTTGTGCATGCCGCTGTCGGAATATTCCAGATTCACTGGATGAAATCTGCATGGGCGAAATATCTTGAAAGCCGTCGTCGATGGAGGTTGGTGGGCTGCTGGAAGTGTAGAGCCGGCAGGCAGATGAAGAGTAGGTCATTGTTGTATGAAGGTTGTCAGATGGAAACCTTGTGGCCACCGGCAAGGTGGGTACGGGCCCGCAGGCTTGCATAAGTAGGTACCTGCGGGTACCAACGCCCCCCAAAAAAACCTCTTTTGTTTTTTTTTTATTTGTTTTTAATTTCAAACAAAGTTTTCTAATAATATTTTTTGATTTGCAGGATAAAAAAAAATTAAAAAACCTTAGAATTTTTTTGATCAATGGAGAAATTTTGAAAACCTGAATAATAAATTCTCTTGTACCTGCATGCACGCAAATCAAGGTGCCCAAATCCATATGGATTTGCGTGCCTCTAAAATTTATTTTCTTTTTGTTGCAATTGCTTGGATTTGAGCAAAACGACAGGCGATCTTAGGGTTTTGGGGCACTGTGAATGCAATGGCGATGTCCGTTTTGCTCTAGGATGCACCAAAAAAATGCTCAAGGTCAGATCCCTCAAGGAACTCCGAACGTGCTTTGCAATCGAATTTCTCCAAAAATGTGAGAAGGGATCGCATATCAAGGCTTTGATACCATGTTAGAAACCAAGATCAGACATGCAAACCAAAAGGCCTTCCACAAAAGAGAAAAACAATAAAAATCAAGAGCTTTGTATGAAGATGTGCAAATTAATATATTCAGAATTAAGATATTACAAGAGATGATTTGCTTTATAAAAGTAATTGTATGCAACCCTAATGTTGACCTAAAAGGGAAACCCTAGTGTGCACACTTAATAATTAATCAATTATTAATGTGCCTAAGTTTAGCTTAAGTAACTAAAGGAATAAGTGACTTAATTAATTAACCAATATGAAATAATTAATTAAGTGTAATAACTTATTACTCTAACAGTATTTATATAAGATGAAATATAGAAGTGAGTGTGTGTATGAGAGTGAGAAGGAGAATTGAATGTGAAGAGAGAAAAAGATCAGCTAGCCTAAATTCTTTATCAATTGTGATCAGTACAGTTTTGCTGAGAGAATGCTATGTGAGGCAATATTTCTTATTTTCAGATTAAGTGGAACTGAACCCTGCATATTGAAACTGTATCCTATCAATTCAATCTTTTGGCAGTGAGCCACTATCATTGTATCTTGGCAGTTAGCCATCTTTTGTACTCAAGCAGTGAGCCTCATAATATTTTTTACCTGGATATAATATATTGTGAGTTAACCCTCACTGTGGTTTTTCACATTTTGGTTTTTCCACGTAAAAATCTTGGTGCTCATGTGTATGGTTGCATTGACTTGTTTTTATGTTCTCTCTTGTTGATTCAGTTAGAGTTGTGATAATGTTTAAGTGGATTTTATTATGCTTTTATGGAATATTGATTCACCCCCCCTCTTAGTATTCTGGATGTTCAACAATTGGTATCAGAGCTTGCTTCCTCGGAAGAAGCATAACAACTTGAGGAAAGTCCCAAAATTTGAGTATGAGAAAAAAGTTTACTTCAAAAGTGGTCTTTGTTGAATATTTAGAAGAAATGGAAATTCTGAAGGACATGTTGATAAAATCAAATGAGTACATTGAAAAGCTACAAAGTAAAAGTATGGAAACATGTGATCTGTTGATTGAAGAAGAAGAAATCATCTCTAGCCTGCTGCAATAATTGGATGAGAAGAAAAGAACTGAAGAATGTCAGGAAATTGAAATTCAAAGGAAGATGGATGAATGCATAAAGTTAGAAGAAGAAGAAGAAATCTTGAGATCTGATCTGAAAAAGGCAAAGAAGTTTTGAAGACAAATTTAAGATAAGCTCGGTGACTCTTGATGAATTGATTACCGCTATGAACCCCAATTTCATACCTGCACATATAATGCAAACAAGCACAATATTAGATCATATGCAAGCAAGAAACAAGGATTCCCCATGAAATCCATTTACAATGCTCAAAATAGGAAAATATGAAGAACAACATGAAATATAAATAAAATCCTAATTTAAACAAAGCAAACACTTGATCCCATGGGGGAGTTGGTGCCGATTGGTGTGTTGAAATCAGCCCTTTCCCAACTCCTTTGTAAGCTTTGATGATTTGATCCACTTGATGGTTGAATTCCTGCATAACCTAGCTAAGAAATTGATAAAAAGATATGAGAATGGCTATGCTTGAAGATGGATTTGAGTATAATAAGTTTACTCAAATTATGGATGATAGAATGAGAGGAAAAGTATCTCATTTATAGATTTCAAATTGGAAGAATGAACGAAATTGAGCAATGTGGGATCATTCAACATCCAATGGCCAAGTGCCACTTGTCAAGATGTGAATGGTTGAAGGTTGAGCACATTTTGATCAATGTGCAAGTTTGAATTTTGAATTTGATGAAGTGACATGTTTAGGGGGGATGAAATAAATGGAGTTAATGTCACTTGGCTCAAGGCCAAGGACATGTAGGAGATATTAAATTCCTTTTTGGAAGGACCAAGCCCATTTGAATTTGAATTCAAATTTGAGGGAATATTCCCCTTTTGATGCCATGTGAGGGAAAATAGATGAATTAATAAATCAAAGTAATTGATTTATTGTGCAAGTTGCATTCTCTAGAGGATGTGACATAGATTAAGATTAAATTAATCACAGATTAATTAATTTAAAGAGAGATTAGGGGATGTGACAACTTTGACTTGAATTTATGAGTTAATTTAAATCAAGAATTGAGAAGAAATATTTTAATTAAATAAATGATTTGATTTATTTAACTAAAGGGGATAATGTTAGATTAAATCAAATAAGGTTTAATTTATTCAATTTAATGGGAAGACTTTAGGGAGTTAATTAAATAAGATGAATTATTTAATTAAAGAGGGATTACATAAATAATTAAATAAAATTGATTTATTTAATTAATAGGAGATGATGACTTAATTAGATAAAGTTGATTTATTTAATTAAGAGATGAAGAGTGATGAATTTAATCAAATACAGATTATTCGATTAAATGACTAGAAAAGGAGATGATTCAAGATGAAATGGTGTTAGTAAATCAGGATCTAGTGTGTCAGATCGAATTGTACATTTTCCATGTCTACAACCTCTCAAAGACCGGAAATGGTAAGAGTGGTTTAGGGTTTCAGCAAGGCCAGAGTTCTAAAGTGAAGTAATCCAATGGTAAGAAGACATGGTAAAAAAGTAGACAAATCAAGGAGTGAACAAGCAACTTCAAAAAAAATCATGTCAAACGATATAATGCTAAAAGGTATTTATCATTTAATGGTATTTGTTATTCTTGTAAGAAATTTGGTCATAAGGAAAAGGACTATAAAAGTAAAGTGAATGATTCTATATCATTCCCCGACAAATGTTCTAGGAGAAAGAAAAATGGATATAAAGTTAGTCTGTTGGATAAAAGGGAAAATGGAAAGAAGAATGTTGTTTTTTGTAAGTGCAGCAATTTGGAACACCTTGGTAGTAACAGCGGAAGAAAGAAAAATATCTATCCGATGAAAAATAATGTTCAACCTTTGATCCAGAAGAAGAAAGAAAGGAAATGAAAAGGATTTGGACAAAGGAATCATCAATCTTATCTATGCTGGTCTCTGATGCAAATACTCCTATCAATATATAAATAAAATAAATTGCTAAGGGGGAGCAATCATCAAAAAATATAATAAACCCCCTCATCAGTACTTGTGTCATACCATGACAGAAGTATACTTAATGTGGTAACAAGGTTAAGGTATTTTCTCAGTGGCATGTGTGAAGGATGAAGACTGCAGAATTTGAAAGAATGGAGGTGTACACAATTTTTGAGGCAATCTACCTACATGTTGAAGAATTTATTGCAAAGTCATTCAAAATGAAAGGAATAGATTCAAGTAATTTTAAAGGCTTATGTATTTTTGGAGAAGCGTCAAAAGGAAGTTTATTAGGCAATTTAGAGTTTTAGAGTTTGAAGAAGATAACATACGGATTTCAAGAAAGCTCCTAAAGTAGGATATCTATACATTTCTTGTTGGCATTATCAGAGGTATTCCTATTTGCACAATATTTCACTTTTATTGCTATGGATAATCGAAAGGTTGTGAATTGTGCGGATAAAGCTAGGTTTAAGAGATATTTGAGGAATGTGTCAGAAGAGTCTATTGGTGCATTATCTTGCATCCCTCCGAGAGTGTTTCCAATAGAAGATATTTATGCATATGTTTACAGTAAGATTGAAGAGAAGTCACAAGTTCATTTGAACTTGCTTTGGGAAAGTGAATTGAAAGAGAGCCGTGATGCCTGCAGAATATTAGTTGAGAAAAAAATTGATGTTTAGAGGAAAGTTCCATTGTTTAAATTTGAGAAGTATATTTGAATAGTGTTGAGTAGAATTCATGATGAATCTCTATGGATAGATGAGGTGCATTTGATTTCCAAAGAAGCTATTAGAGATGTGACTGGTTTGTGTTCCTTTGGACTAGTTCCCAAATTGAAGGCATTGGATGAAAAAGAAATAATTGAGGTTATAGGTGTGAGTTCTAAAGGAAAAAATATTGATTTGAGTTTGATTGTTGATCTGGTAATAAGGTATGTTGTTGTGGTCATCGGTTATAAAGTTTGTATCCCTAACAATGACCTTACAGTTTCTACTGATGTGGTGCATACTGTTGTTGATATGGTAACAAGAGGTATGGAATATTACTTGTCTGAATTACTTTGTATACATATTTTGAATAATTTAAAGGAGATCAAGAAGAGTAAGAAGAATAGATTCTAGTATGGAAATTTGGTTGTTTGTTTACTCTTAAATTACTT